>CM060085.1:22577345-22754845 GCA_030533445.1 Cyprinodon diabolis
TAGCTGGAGCAGGTAGTGCAGGTGGAGCAGGTAGGGTAGATGGAGAAGGTAGTTCAGGTAGAGGAGCAGGTAGTGCAGGTGGAGCAGGTAGCGCAGGTGGAGCAGGTAGGGTAGATGGAGAAGGTAGTGTAGCTGGAGCAGGTAGTGCAGGTGGAGCAGGTAGGGTAGATGGAGAAGGTAGTTCAGGTAGAGGAGCAGGTAGTGCAGGTGGAGCAGGTAGCGCAGGTGGAGCAGGTAGGGTAGATGGAGAAGGTAGTGTAGCTGGAGCAGGTAGTGCAGGTGGAGCAGGTAGCGCAGGTGGAGCAGGTAGGGTAGATGGAGAAGGTAGTGTAGCTGGAGCAGGTAGTGCAGGTGGAGCAGGTAGGGTAGATGGAGAAGGTAGTTCAGGTAGAGGAGCAGGTAGTGCAGGTGGAGCAGGTAGCGCAGGTGGAGCAGGTAGGGTAGATGAAGAAGGTAGTGTAGCTGGAGCAGGTAGTGCAGGTGGAGCAGGTAGGGTAGATGGAGAAGGTAGCGCAGGTGGAGCAGGTAGAGCAGGTGGAGCAGGTAGAGCAGGTGGAGCAGGTAGTGCAGGTGGAGCAGGTAGAGCAGGTGGAGCAGGTAGAGCAGGTGGAGCAGGTAGTGCAGGTGGAGCAGGTAGAGCAGGTGGAGCAGGTAGTGCAGGTGGAGCAGGTAGTGCAGGTGGAGCAGGTAGCGCAGGTGGAGCAGGTAGGGTAGATGGAGAAGGTAGCGCAGGTGGAGCAGGTAGAGCAGGTGGAGCAGGTGAAGCAGGTGGAGCAGGTAGGGTAGGTGGAGGAGGTCCTTCCTCTCCTCCTCTCCTTCCTCTCCTCCTCCTCCTCTCTCCTCCTCCTTCCTCTCTCCTTCTCCTTCCTCTCTCCTCCTCTCCTTTCTCTCCTCCTTCCTCTCTCCTCCTCTCCTTTCTCTCCTCCTCCTCTCTCCTCCTTCCTCTCCTCCTCTCCTCCTCCTCTCTCCTCCTCCTCCTCTCCTCCTCTCCTGCTCTCCTCCTCTCCTCCTCCTCTCTCCTCCTCCTCCTCCTCTCCTTCCTCTCCTCCTCTCCTCCTCCTCTCTCCTCCTCCTCCTCTCCTTCCTCTCCTGCTCTCCTCCTCCTCTCCTTCCTCTCCTCCTCTCCTCCTCCTCCTCTCCTCCTCTCCTTCCTCTCCTCCTCCTCTCTCATCCTCCTCCTCTCCTCCTCTCCTTCCTCTCCTCCTCCTCTCTCATCCTCCTCCTCTCCTCCTCTCCTTCCTCTCCTCCTCTCCTCCTCCTCCTCTCCTTCCTCTCCTCCTCTCCTCCTCCTCTCTCCTCCTCCTCCTCTCCTTCCTCTCCTCCTCCTCTCTCCTCCTCCTCCTCCTCTCCTTCCTCTCCTCCTCTCCTTCCTCTCCTCCTCCTCTCTCCTCCTCCTCCTCTCCTCCTCTCCTTCCTCTCCTCCTCCTCCTCTCCTTCCTCTCCTCCCTCTCCTCCTCCTCTCTCCTCCTCCTCCTCTCCTCCTCTCCTTCCTCTCCTCCTCCTCTCTCCTCCTCCTCCTCTCCATCCTCTCCTCCTCCTCTCTCCTCCTCCTCCTCCTCCTCTCCTTCCTCTCCTCCTCTCCTTCCTCTCCTCCTCCTCTCTCCTCCTCCTCCTCTCCTTCCTCTCCTCCCTCTCCTCCTCCTCTCTCCTCCTCCTCCTCTCCTCCTCTCCTTCCTCTCCTCCTCCTCTCTCCTCCTCCTCCTCTCCATCCTCTCCTCCTCTTCTCTCCTCCTCCTCCTCCTCCTCCACTCCTTCCTCTCCTCCTCTCCTTCCTCTCCTCCTCCTCTCTCCTCCTCCTCCTCTCCTTCCTCTCCTCCCTCTCCTCCTCCTCTCTCCTCCTCCTCCTCTCCTCCTCTCCTTCCTCTCCTCCTCCTCTCTCCTCCTCCTCTCCTTCCTCTCCTCCTCTCCTTCCTCTCCTCCTCTCCTCCTCCTCCTCTCCTTCCTCTCCTCCTCTCCTCCTCCTCTCTCCTCCTCCTCCTCTCCTTCCTCTCCTCCTCCTCTCTCCTCCTCCTCCTCCTCTCCTTCCTCTCCTCCTCTCCTTCCTCTCCTCCTCCTCTCTCCTCCTCCTCCTCTCCTCCTCTCCTTCCTCTCCTCCTCCTCCTCTCCTTCCTCTCCTCCCTCTCCTCCTCCTCTCTCCTCCTCCTCCTCTCCTCCTCTCCTTCCTCTCCTCCTCCTCTCTCCTCCTCCTCCTCTCCATCCTCTCCTCCTCCTCTCTCCTCCTCCTCCTCCTCCTCCTCTCCTTCCTCTCCTCCTCTCCTTCCTCTCCTCCTCCTCTCTCCTCCTCCTCCTCTCCTTCCTCTCCTCCCTCTCCTCCTCCTCTCTCCTCCTCCTCCTCTCCTCCTCTCCTTCCTCTCCTCCTCCTCTCTCCTCCTCCTCCTCTCCATCCTCTCCTCCTCTTCTCTCCTCCTCCTCCTCCTCCTCCACTCCTTCCTCTCCTCCTCTCCTTCCTCTCCTCCTCCTCTCTCCTCCTCCTCCTCTCCTTCCTCTCCTCCCTCTCCTCCTCCTCTCTCCTCCTCCTCCTCTCCTCCTCTCCTTCCTCTCCTCCTCCTCTCTCCTCCTCCTCCTCTCCTTCCTCTCCTCCTCCTCTCTCCTCCTCCTCCTCCTCTCCTTCCTCTCCTCCTCTCCTTCCTCTCCTCCTCCTCTCTCCTCCTCCTCCTCTCCTTCCTCTCCTCCTCCTCTCTCCTCCTCCTCCTCCTCCTCCTCTCCTTCCTCTCCTCCTCTCCTTCCTCTCCTCCTCCTCTCTCCTCCTCCTCCTCTCCTTCCTCTCCTCCTCCTCTCTCCTCCTCCTCCTCCTCCTCCTCTCCTTCCTCTCCTCCTCTCCTTCCTCTCCTCCTCCTCTCTCCTCCTCCTCCTCTCCTCCTCTCCCTGGCCTCCATTAGCTTCCCTCTGCTCCCTCCTGTGTTATCCTGGAGTGGGCGAGAGACCCCCGGCTGTAATAAGCCACTTCAGTGGCTCTCCTCTTTCACTTCCCCTCTTCACCTCCCGGTTACCACGGGAACGGGATAAACAGCTCTTAATTGGCCGGCAGCAGTTTAATGCACTTCCTGTGGAGGGCTGTTGAGCGCTGGCTCTGCCTCTCAGGGCCTCTGCGGCTGAAATTGGCAGTAATGTTGTTTATATTTACCCCATTATGACGGCGCCCCGTAATGCAGAGCTGGAACAGAGAGCTGGGCCATAATGAAATAATTGCTCAGCTTATTTCTACATTATGGTAATTATGTTTTTTAGCGGGAAATTAATTTGGCCATCATGCTTCAGATGGACGAGGTAAACTATATTCAAAGGGAGCCCACACACACTCAGTGAGCGCCGGGGTCACATCTGAAGCCAGCCTCTCAATCTGAATAGAAAACTGTTTGTTTTTCTGCGCTGGCCTGGAGGACCCTGATTGGTTAATTGGAGCGAGCAGACAAAGATGGCTCCCGTCCACCAACTCCTCTCGCTTTGTTCCTAATGGAGCCTAAAGTACACAGTTATGACTGCGTGACTCAGAAAGTTTCCATGGAGCCATTCGGGCCGCTTCAGACCGCTTCAGACCGGTTCAGACTGGAAACCCGTCCAAAGCAGAACATTCTGAACGTTCTGACATGGTGCCGCTGCAAGAACCAGCCCTCTTCCTCTTCTTCCTCCTCTCTCCTCCTCCTCTTCCTCCTGTTGTTCCACAATCTCTGTGGTTCTAGAGAAAATAATCCTGCAGCTACTGGGTTGCTGGTTCTAATCCAGCTCCTTCCACCTCCTGGTGGTCAGAGGTTCCAGTGGAGGCTGCTCTGATGGGTTCAATGGAGGCCTGGCAGACTGAGCCTTTGTGCAGGAGGACCTGGTTCTGATGGAGGTGCTGGTTGTGATGGAGGTCCTGGTGCTGATGGAGGTGCTGATGGAGGTTCTGAGGAGGTGCTGATGGAGGTGCTGATAGAGGTGCCGATGGAGGTGCTGATGGAGGTGCCGGTGGAGGTTCTGATGGAGGTGCCGGTGGAGGTTCTGAGGAAATGCCGGTGAAGGTTCTGATGGAGGTGCCGGTGGAGGTTCTGAGGAGGTGCTGATGGAGGTGCTGATGGAGGTTCTGATGGAGGTGCTGATGGAGGTTCTGATGGAGGTATTGATTGAGGTGCCGGTGGAGGTTCTGATGGAAGTGCCGGTGAAGGTTCTGATGGAGGTGCCGGTGGAGGTTCTGAGGAGGTGCCGGTGAAGGTTCTGATGGAGGTGCCGGTGGAGGTTCTGAGGAGGTGCTGATGGAGGTTCTGATGGAGGTGCTGATGGAGGTTCTGATGGAGGTATTGATTGAGGTGCTGGTGGAGGTTCTGATGGAGGTGCCGGTGGAGGTTCTGAGGAGGTGCTGATGGAGGTGCTGATGGAGGTTCTGATGGAGGTGCTGATGGAGGTTCTGATGGAGGTATTGATGGAGGTGCCGATGGAGGTTCTGATGGAGGTGCTGATGGAGGTTCTGATGGAGGTCCTGGTTCTGATGGAGGTGCCGATGGAGGTTCTGATGGAGGTGCTGATGGAGGTGCTGATGGAGGTTCTGATGGAGGTCCTGGTTCTGATGGAGGTTCTGATGGAGGTTCTGATGAAGGTATTGATTGAGGTGCCGGTGGAGGTTCTGAGGAGGTGCCGGTGAAGGTTCTGATGGAGGTGCCGGTGGAGGTTCTGAGGAGGTGCTGATGGAGGTGCTGATGGAGGTTCTGAGGAGGTGCTGATGGAGGTTCTGATGGAGGTATTGATTGAGGTGCCGGTGGAGGTGCCGGTGGAGGTTCTGATGGAGATGCCGGTGGAGGTGCTGATGGAGGTTCTGATGGAGGTTCTGATGGAGGTGCTGATGGAGGTTCTGATGGAGGTGTTGATGGAGGTGCTGATGGAGGTTCTGATGGAGGTGCTGATGGAGGTTGTGATGGAGGTGCTGATGGAGGTGCTGATGGAGGTGCTGATGGAGGTTCTGATGGAGGTGCTGATGGAGGTACTGATGGAGGTTCTGATGGAGGTCCTGGTTCTGATGGAGGTTCTGATGGAGGTGCTGATGGAGGTATTGATTGAGGTGCCGGTGGAGGTTCTGAGGAGGTGCTGATGGAGGTTCTGATGGAGGTGCTGATGGAGGTTCTGATGGAGGTATTGATGGAGGTGCCGCTGGAGGTTCTGAGGAGGTGCTGATGGAGGTGCCGATGGAGGTTCTGAGGAGGTGCCGATGGAGGTTCTGAGGAGGTGCTGATGGAGGTGCCGATGGAGGTTCTGATGGAGGTTCTGAGGAGGTGCTGATGGAGGTGCTGATGGAGGTTCTGATGGAGGTGCTGATGGAGGTTCTGATGGAGGTCCTGGTTCTGATGGAGGTTCTGATGGAGGTTCTGATGGAGATTCTGATGGAGGTGCCGATGGAGGTTCTGATGGAGGTGCTGATGGAGGTTCTGATGGAGGTGCTGATGGAGGTTCTGATGGAGGTTCTGATGGAGGTGCTGATGGAGGTTCTGATGGAGGTGTTGATGGAGGTGCTGATGGAGGTTCTGATGGAGGTGCTGATGGAGGTTGTGATGGGGGTGCTGATGGAGGTTCTGATGGAGGTTCTGATGGAGGTGCTGATGGAGGTTCTGATGGAGGTGTTGATGGAGGTGCTGATGGAGGTTCTGATGGAGGTGCTGATGGAGGTTGTGATGGAGGTGCTGATGGAGGTTCTGATGGAGGTGCTGATGGAGATTCTGATGGAGGTGCTGATGGAGGTTCTGATGGAGGTTCTGATGGAGGTGCTGATGGAGGTTCTGATGGAGGTGTTGATGGAGGTGCTGATGGAGGTTCTGATGGAGGTCCTGATGGAGGTTGTGATGGAGGTTGTGATGGAGGTTGTGATGGAGGTGCTGATGGAGGTTCTGATGGAGGTGTTGATGGAGGTTCTGATGGAGGTGCTGATGGAGGTTGTGATGGAGGTGCTGATGGAGGTGCTGATGGAGGTTCTGATGGAGGTGCTGATGGAGGTTCTGATGGAGGTGCTGATGGAGGTGCTGATGGAGGTTCTGATGGAGGTGCTGATGGAGGTTGTGATGGAGGTGCTGATGGAGGTGCTGATGGAGGTGTTGATGGAGGTTCTGATGGAGGTGCTGATGGAGGTTGTGATGGAGGTGCTGATGGAGGTGCTGATGGAGGTTCCGATGGAGGTGCTGATGGAGGTGCTGATGGAGGTTCTGATGGAGGTGCTGATGGAGGTTCTGATGGAGGTTCTGATGGAGGTGCTGATGGAGGTTCTGATGGAGGTGTTGATGGAGGTGCTGATGGAGGTTCTGATGGAGGTGCTGATGGAGGTTGTGATGGAGGTGCTGATGGAGGTGCTGATGGAGGTTCTGATGGAGGTGTTGATGGAGGTGCTGATGGAGGTTGTGATGGAGGTGCTGATGGAGGTGCTGATGGAGGTTCCGATGGAGGTGCTGATGGAGGTGCTGATGGAGGTGCTGATGGAGGTGTTGATGGAGGTTCTGATGGAGGTGCTGATGGAGGTTCTGATGGAGGTTGTGATGGAGGTGCTGATGGAGGTGCTGATGGAGGTGTTGATGGAGGTTCTGATGGAGGTGCTGATGGAGGTTGTGATGGAGGTGCTGATGGAGGTGCTGATGGAGGTTCCGATGGAGGTGCTGATGGAGGTGCTGATGGAGGTTCTGATGGAGGTGCTGATGGAGGTTCTGATGGAGGTTCTGATGGAGGTGCTGATGGAGGTTCTGATGGAGGTGTTGATGGAGGTGCTGATGGAGGTTCTGATGAAGGTGCTGATGGAGGTTGTGATGGAGGTGCTGATGGAGGTGCTGATGGAGGTGCTGATGGAGGTTCTGATGGAGGTGCTGATGGAGGTGCTGATGGAGGTGCTGATGGAGGTTCTGATGGAGGTGTGTTTGTTCCAGATCATGTTGAACTCGCTCCATAAGTACGAGCCCCAGCTGCACATCGTCTGCGTGGGCTCCCACCACCGCCTGGTCTCCAACGTCTCCTTCAGGGAGGCGCAGTTCATCGCTGTGACAGCCTACCAGAACGAGGAGGTAGGTGGAGCCTCCTGCTTCTAGCTGAGCCCGCCTCCTGGTCCAAATGCTAACTGGTTCTGTTTCCTCCCGCCTCAGATCACGGCGCTGAAGATCAAGTATAACCCGTTCGCTAAAGCATTCCTGGACGCCAAGGAGAGGTGAGCAAAGCTTGGAGATCTGGACCAATCAGGGATGAGACCAAACATCTGGATTCCATCAGCCGTCGGTTCACAGCCAGAAGCTTTAATCCCAGATTATCCCAATCTCTAAAACCATCAGATTAACGGTTCAATAAAGTTACTCTGAACCTGAAGCTCCGTGAACCAGAGGTTTGGTCTGAAGATCTTCACCTGTCAGGGTTCTCATCATCTTCATGGTTGCTATGGTGCTTCATCCTCCTCAGGAACCCTGCAGGACGGGTTCTACAGGACGCAGCGGAGAGCCGGGTGGGGATTCAGCCCTGTGAGTAACGCCGACGGTTCGGCTGGAGATCAGGACTGAGGGGAGGTCAGAGGTCACCTGGAAGGATGGGAGCAGAACCAGCTTTACGTTCTGATTTAAATCAATTAAAAACCCATTCAAAAAATCTCTTCATTCAATTATATAGAATATATAAAGTTAAATAAAGGAATATGATGCTAAACTTTAATAAAGTAAAGAACAGAAATAATCCAGAATCTCTACGCCTATTTCACCCATCGATCGCTATGGCAACCACTCTACCAGTCAGAAAACCCAACTATAACAGATGTGTAACATAATCAAATTAAAATGTTTATAGTGTCATATAAAATCTATAGTTGAGGATCTCCATGGTGATCAAACGTCTCCGGTTCTCAGGTTGGTCGCTGTGCTCAGCGGCGGGGGGCGGAGCTTTCCCCTACACCGGCAGCCTGCCGCTGGCCTCCCATCATCACCATCACCATGGTTACAAACACCCCGGTTACCTAGGGAGGCACGCCCCTTACCCTGCGGCCTACCTGCCCCACCGACCTCACTCCTCAGGTAGGAATATAATCCACCATCCGGAACATCTATTATCAATTATCTAGAGTTTAGATTCTAAACACTTTTAATTTAACCTGAAGAAACAGGACCAGATGTTCTAAGGTGGTTCCTCAGACAGGATCAGATGTTCTAAGGTGGTTCCTCAGACAGGATCAGATGTTCTAAGGTGGTTCCTCAGACAGGATCAGATGTTCTAAGGTGGTTCCTCACAGGATCAGATGTTCTAAGGTGGTTCCTCACAGGATCAGATGTTCTAAGGTGGTTCCACACAGGAACAGATGTTCTAAGGTGGTTCCTCACAGGATCAGATGTTCTAAGGTTGGTTCCTCACAGGATCAGATGTTCTAAGGAGGTTCCTCACAGGATCAGATGTTCTAAGGTGGTTCCTCACAGGAACAGATGTTCTAAGGTAGTTCCACACAGGATCAGATGTTCTAAGGTGGTTCCTCAGACAGGAACAGATGTTCTAAGGTGGTTCCATACAGGAACAGATGTTCTAAGGTGGTTCCTCACAGGATCAGATGTTCTAAGGTGGTTTCACACAGGATCAGATGTTCTAAGGTGGTTCCTCAGACAGGAACAAATGTTCTAAGGTGGTTCCTCACAGGATCAGATGTTCTAAGGTCGTTCCTAACAGGATCAGATGTTCTAAGGTGGTTCCTCAGACAGGAACAGGTGTTCTAAGGTGGTTCCTCAGACAGGAACAGATGTTCTAAGGTGGTTCCACACAGGATCAGATGTTCTAAGGTGGTTCCACACAGGATCAGATGTTCTAAGGTGGTTCCACACAGGATCAGATGTTCTAAGGTGGTTCCTCAGACAGGAACAGATGTTCTAAGGTGGTTCCACACAGGATCAGATGTTCTAAGGTGGTTCCTCACAGGATCAGATGTTCTAAGGTGGTTCCATACAGGATCAGATGTTCTAAGGTGGTTCCTCACAGGATCAGATGTTCTAAGGTGGTTCCTCACAGGATCAGATGTTCTAAGGTGGTTCCTCAGACAGGAACAGATGTTCTAAGGTGGTTCCTCAGACAGGAACAAATGTACTAAGGTGGTTCCTCAGACAGGATCAGATGTTCTAAGGTGGTTCCTCAGACAGGATCAGATGTTCTAAGGTGGTTCCACACAGGAACAGATGTTCTAAGGTGGTTCCTCACAGGATCAGATGTTCTAAGGTGGTTCCACACAGGATCAGATGTTCTAAGGTGGTTCCTCACAGGAACAGATGTTCTAAGGTGGTTCCTCAGACAGGAACAGATGTTCTAAGGTGGTTCCACACAGGATCAGATGTTCTAAGGTGGTTCTTCACAGGATCAGATGTTCTAAGGTGGTTCCTCATACAGGAACAGATGTTCTAAGGTGGTTCCACACAGGATCAGATGTTCTAAGGTGGTTCCTCACAGGATCAGATGTTCTAAGGTGGTTCCACACAGGATCAGATGTTCTAAGGTGGTTCCTCACAGGATCAGATGTTCTAAGGTGGTTCCACATAGGATCAGATGTTCTAAGGTGGTTCCTCACAGGATCAGATGTTCTAAGGTGGTTCCACACAGGATCAGATGTTCTAAGTTGGTTCCTCAGACAGGATCAGATGTTCTAAGGTGGTTCCACAAAGGAACAGATGTTCTAAGGTGGTTCCTCACAGGATCAGATGTTCTAAGTTGGTTCCTCAGACAGGATCAGATGTTCTAAGGTGGTTCCACACAGGATCAGATGTTCTAAGGTGGTTCCACACAGGAACAGATGTTCTAAGGTGGTTCCTCACAGGATCAGATGTTCTAAGTTGGTTCCTCAGACAGGACCAGATGTTCTAAGGTGGTTCCTCACAGGATCAGATGTTCTAAGTTGATTCCTCAGACAGGATCAGATGTTCTAAGGTGGTTCCTCCGACAGGAACAGATGTTCTAAGGTGGTTCCTCAGACAGGATCAGATGTTCTAAGTTGGTTCCTCAGACAGGATCAGATGTTCTAAGGTGGTTTCACACAGGAACAGATGTTCTAAGTTGGTTCCTCAGACAGGATCAGATGTTCTAAGGTGGTTCCTCAGACAGGAACAGATGTTCTAAGGTGGTTCCACACAGGATCAGATGTTCTAAGGTGGTTCCTCAGACAGGAACAGATGTTCTAAGGTTGTTCCAAACAGGAACAGATGTTCTAAGTTGGTTCCTCAGACAGGATCAGATGTTCTAAGGTGGTTCCTCAGACAGGAACAGATGTTCTAAGGTGGTTCCACACAGGATCAGATGTTCTAAGTTGGTTCCTCAGACAGGATGAGATGTTCTAAGGTGGTTCCACACAGGATCAGATGTTCTAAGGTGGTTCCTCAGACAGGAACAGATGTTCTAAGGTGGTTCCACACAGGAACAGATGTTCTAAGGTGGTTCCTCACAGGATCAGATGTTCTAAGTTGGTTCCTCACAGGATCAGATGTTCTAAGGTGGTTCCTCACAGGAACAGATGTTCTAAGGTGGTTCCACACAGGAACAGATGTTCTAAGGTGGTTCCTCACAGGATCAGATGTTCTAAGTTGGTTCCTCACAGGATCAGATGTTCTAAGGTGGTTCCTCACAGGAACAGATGTTCTAAGGTGGTTCCTCATACAGGAACAGATGTTCTAAGGTGGTTCCTCACAGGATCAGATGTTCTAAGGTGGTTCCTCACAGGATAAGATGTTCTAAGGTGGTTCCACACAGGATCAGATGTTCTAAGGTGGTTCCTCACAGGATCAGATGTTCTAAGGTGGTTCCACACAGGATCAGATGTTCTAAGGTGGTTCCTCACAGGATCAGATGTTCTAAGGTGGTTCCACACAGGATCAGATGTTCTAAGGTGGTTCCACACAGGATCAGATGTTCTAAGGTGGTTCCTCACAGGATCAGATGTTCTAAGGTGGTTCCTCAGACAGGAACAGATGTTCTAAGGTGGTTCCACACAGGAACAGATGTTCTAAGGTGGTTCCTCAGACAGGAACAGATGTTCTAAGGTGGTTCCACACAGGATCAGACGTTCTAAGGTGGTTCCACACAGGATCAGATGTTCTAAGGTGGTTCCTCACAGGATCAGATGTTCTAAGGTGGTTCCTCACAGGATCAGATGTTCTAAGGTGGTTCCACACAGGATCAGATGTTCTAAGGTGGTTCCACACAGGATCAGATGTTCTAAGGTGGTTCCTCACAGGATCAGATGTTCTATGGTGGTTCCTCAGAAAGGATCAGATGTTCTAAGGTGGTTCCTCAGACAGGAACAGATGTTCTAAGGTGGTTCCACACAGGATCAGATGTTCTAAGTTGGTTCCTCAGACAGGATCAGATGTTCTAAGGTGGTTCCACACAGGAACAGATGTTCTTAGGTGGTTCCACACAGGATCAGATGTTCTAAGTTGGTTCCTCACAGGAACAGATGTTCTAAGGTGGTTCCACACAGGAACAGATGTTCTAAGGTGGTTCCTCACAGGATCAGATGTTCTAAGTTGGTTCCTCACAGGATCAGATGTTCTAAGGTGGTTCCTCACAGGAACAGATGTTCTAAGGTGGTTCCTCACAGGATCAGATGTTCTAAGGTGGTTCCTCACAGGATAAGATGTTCTAAGGTGGTTCCACACAGGATCAGATGTTCTAAGGTGGTTCCACACAGGATCAGATGTTCTAAGGTGGTTCCTCACAGGATCAGATGTTCTAAGGTGGTTCCACACAGGATCAGATGTTCTAAGGTGGTTCCTCACAGGATCAGATGTTCTAAGGTGGTTCCACACAGGATCAGATGTTCTAAGGTGGTTCCACACAGGATCAGATGTTCTAAGGTGGTTCCTCACAGGATCAGATGTTCTAAGGTGGTTCCTCAGACAGGAACAGATGTTCTAAGGTGGTTCCACACAGGAACAGATGTTCTAAGGTGGTTCCTCAGACAGGAACAGATGTTCTAAGGTGGTTCCACACAGGATCAGATGTTCTAAGGTGGTTCCACACAGGATCAGATGTTCTAAGGTGGTTCCTCACAGGATCAGATGTTCTAAGGCGGTTCCTCACAGGATCAGATGTTCTAAGGTGGTTCCACACAGGATCAGATGTTCTAAGGTGGTTCCACACAGGATCAGATGTTCTAAGGTGGTTCCTCACAGGATCAGATGTTCTAAGGTGGTTCCTCAGACAGGATCAGATGTTCTAAGGTGGTTCCTCAGACAGGAACAGACGTTCTAAGGTGGTTCCACACAGGATCAGATGTTCTAAGTTGGTTCCTCAGACAGGATCAGATGTTCTAAGGTGGTGCCTCAGACAGGAACAGATGTTCTAAGGTGGTTCCAAACAGGAACAGGTGTTCTAAGTTGGTTCCTTAGACAGGATCAGATGTTCTAAGGTGGTTCCTCAGACAGGAACAGATGTTCTAAGGTGGTTCCACACAGGATCAGATGTTCTAAGTTGGTTCCTCAGACAGGATCAGATGTTCTAAGGTGGTTCCACACAGGATCAGATGTTCTAAGGTGGTTCCACACAGGAACAGATGTTCTAAGGTGGTTCCACAGACAGGAACAGATGTTCTAAGGTGGTTCCACACAGGAACATATGTTCTAAGGTGGTTCCACACAGGAACAGATGTTCTAAGGTGGTTCCTCAGACAGGAACAGATGTTCTAAGGTGGTTCCACATAGGAACAGATGTTCTAAGGTGGTTCCACACAGGAACAGATGTTCTAAGGTGGTTCCACACAGGATCAGATGTTCTAAGTTGATTCCTCAGACAGGATCAGATGTTCTAAGGTGGTTCCTCAGACAGGAACAGATGTTCTAAGGTGGTTCCACACAGGAACAGATGTTCTAAGGTGGTTCCACACAGGATCAGATGTTCTAAGTTTATTCCTCAGACAGGATCAGATGTTCTAAGGTGGTTCCTCAGACAGGAACAGATGTTCTAAGTTGGTTCCTCAGACAGGATCAGATGTTCTAAGGTGGTTCCTCACAGGATCAGATGTTCTAAGTTGATTCCTCAGACAGGATCAGATGTTCTAAGGTGTTTCCACACAGGAGCTGATGTTCTAAGTTGATTCCTCAGACAGGATCAGATGTTCTAAGGTTGTTCCTCAGACAGGAACAGATGTTCTAAGGTGGTTCCACACAGGATCAGATGTTCTAAGGTGGTTCCTCAGACAGGAACAGATGTTCTAAGGTGGTTCCACACAGGAACAGATGTTCTAAGGTGGTTCCTCACAGGATCAGATGCTCTAAGGTGGGTCCTCACAGGATCAGATGTTCTAAGGTGGTTCCTCAGACAGGAACAGATGTTCTAAGGTGGTTCCTAACAGGAACAGATGTTCTAAGGTGGTTCCTCACAGGATCAGATGTTCTAAGGTGGTTCCTCACAGGATCAGATGTTCTAAGGTGGTTCCTAACAGGATCAGATGTTCTAAGGTGGTTCCTCACAGGATCAGATGTTCTAAGGTGGTTCCTCAGACAGGATCAGATGTTCTAAGGTGGTTCCTCACAGGAACAGATGTTCTAAGGTGGTTCCTCATACAGGAACAGATGTTCTAAGGTGGTTCCTCATACAGGAACAGATGTTCTAAGGTGGTTCCACACAGGATCAGATGTTCTAAGGTGGTTCCTCACAGGATCAGATGTTCTAAGGTGGTTCCTAACAGGATCAGATGTTCTAAGGTGGTTCCACACAGGATCAGATGTTCTAAGGTGGTTCCTCACAGGATCAGATGTTCTAAGTTGGTTCCTCACAGGATCAGATGTTCTAAGGTGGTTCCACACAGGATCAGATGTTCTAAGGTGGTTCCTCACAGGATCAGATGTTCTCAGGTTGTTCCACACAGGATCAGATGTTCTAAGGTGGTTCCTCACAGGATCAGATGTTCTAAGGTGGTTCCTCACAGGATCAGATGTTCTAAGGTGGTTCCTCAGACAGGATCAGATGTTCTAAGGTGGTTCCACACAGGAACAGATGTTCTAAGGTGGTTCCTCACAGGATCAGATGTTCTAAGTTGGTTCCTCAGACAGGATCAGATGTTCTAAGGTGGTTCCACACAGGAACAGATGTTCTAAGGTGGTTTCACACAGGATCAGATGTTCTAAGTTGGTTCCTCAGACAGGACCAGATGTTCTAAGGAGGTTCCTCACAGGATCAGATGTTCTAAGTTAATTCCTCAGACAGGATCAGATGTTCTAAGGTGGTTCCTCAGACAGGATCAGATGTTCTAAGGTGGTTCCACACAGGATCAGATGTTCTAAGGTGGTTCCTCACAGGATCAGATGTTCTAAGTTTGTTCCTCAGACAGGATCAGATGTTCTAAGGTGGTTTCACACAGGAACAGATGTTCTAAGTTGGTTCCTCAGACAGGATCAGATGTTCTAAGGTGGTTCCTCAGACAGGAACAGATGTTCTAAGGTGGTTCCACACAGGATCAGATTTTCTAAGTTGGTTCCTCAGACAGGATCAGATGTTCTAAGGTGGTGCCTCAGACAGGAACAGATGTTCTAAGGTGGTTCCAAACAGGAACAGATGTTCTAAGTTGGTTCCTTAGACAGGATCAGATGTTCTAAGGTGGTTCCTCAGACAGGAACAGATGTTCTAAGGTGGTTCCACACAGGATCAGATGTTCTAAGTTGGTTCCTCAGACAGGATCAGATGTTCTAAGGTGGTTCCACACAGGATCAGATGTTCTAAGGTGGTTCCTCAGACAGGAACAGATGTTCTAAGGTGGTTCCACACAGGAACAGATGTTCTAAGGTGGTTCCACACAGGATCAGATGTTCTAAGGTGGTTCCACAGACAGGAACAGATGTTCTAAGGTGGTTCCACAGACAGGAACAGATGTTCTAAGGTGGTTCCACAGACAGGAACAGATGTTCTAAGGTGGTTCCACACAGGAACATATGTTCTAAGGTGGTTCCACAGACAGGAACAGATGTTCTAAGGTGGTTCCACACAGGAACAGATGTTCTAAGGTGGTTCCTCAGACAGGAACAGATGTTCTAAGGTGGTTCCACATAGGAACAGATGTTCTAAGGTGGTTCCACACAGGAACAGATGTTCTAAGGTGGTTCCACACAGGATCAGATGTTCTAAGTTGATTCCTCAGACAGGGTCAGATGTTCTAAGGTGGTTCCTCAGACAGGAACAGATGTTCTAAGTTGGTTCCTCAGACAGAATCAGATGTTCTAAGGTGGTTCCTCACAGGATCAGATGTTCTAAGTTGATTCCTCAGACAGGATCAAATGTTCTAAGGTGGTTCCACACAGGATCGGATGTTCTAAGTTGATTCCTCAGACAGGATCAGATGTTCTAAGGTTGTTCCTCAGACAGGAACAGATGTTCTAAGGTGGTTCCACACAGGATCGGATGTTCTAAGGTGGTTCCTCAGACAGGAACAGATGTTCTAAGGTGGTTCCACACAGGAACAGATGTTCTAAGGTGGTTCCTCACAGGATCAGATGTTCTAAGGTGGTTCCTCACAGGATCAGATGTTCTAAGGTGGTTCCTCAGACAGGAACAGATGTTCTAAGGTGGTTCCTAACAGGAACAGATGTTCTAAGGTGGTTCCTCACAGAATCAGATGTTCTAAGGGGGTTCCTCAGACAGGAACAGATGTTCTAAGGCTGTTCCTCACAGGATCAGATGTTCTAAGGTGGTTCCTCACAGGATCAGATGTTCTAAGTTGGTTCCTCACAGGATCAGATGTTCTAAGTTGATTCCTCAGACAGGAACAGATGTTCTAAGGTGGTTCCTCACAGGAACAGATGTTCTAAGGTGGTTCCTCACAGGATCAGATGTTCTAAGGTGGTTCCTAACAGGATCAGATGTTCTAAGGTGGTTCCTCACAGGATCAGATGTTCTAAGGTGGTTCCTCAGACAGGAACAGATGTTCTAAGGTGGTTCCTCATACAGGAACAGATGTTCTAAGGTGGTTCCTCATACAGGAACAGATGTTCTAAGGTGGTTCCTCACAGGATCAGATGTTCTAAGGTGGTTCCACACAGGATCAGATGTTCTAAGGTGGTTCCTCACAGGATCAGATGTTCTAAGTTGGTTCCACACAGGATCAGATGTTCTAAGGTGGTTCCACACAGGATCAGATGTTCTAAGGTGGTTCTTCAGACAGGATCAGATGTTCTGAGGTGGTTCCAAACAGGATCAGATGTTCTGAGGTGGTTCCTCACAGGATCAGATGTTCTAAGGTGGTTCCTAACATGATCAGATGTTCTAAGGTGGTTCCTCACAGGATCAGATGTTCTAAGGTGGTTCCTCACAGGATCAGATGTTCTAAGGTGGTTCCTCAGACAGGATCAGATGTTCTAAGGTGGTTCCTCACAGGAACAGATGTTCTAAGGTGGTTACTCATACAGGAACAGATGTTCTAAGGTGGTTCCACACAGGATCAGATGTTCTAAGGTGGTTCCTCACAAGATCAGATGTTCTAAGGTGGTTCCTAACAGGATCAGATGTTCTAAGGTGGTTCCTCAGACATGAACAGATGTTCTAAGGTGGTTCCTCACAGGATCAGATGTTCTAAGGTGGTTCCTCACAGGATCAGATGTTCTAAGGTGGTTCCACACAGGATCAGATGTTCTAAGGTGGTTCCTCACAGGAACAGATGTTCTAAGGTGGTTCCTCATACAGGCACAGATGTTCTAAGGTGGTTCCTCATACAGGAACAGATGTTCTAAGGTGGTTCCACACAGGATCAGATGTTCTAAGGTGGTTCCTCACAAGATCAGATGTTCTAAGGTGGTTCCTAACAGGATCAGATGTTCTAAGGTGGTTCCTCAGACAGGAACAGATGTTCTAAGGTGGTTCCTCACAGGATCAGATGTTCTAAGGTGGTTCCTCACAGGATCAGATGTTCTAAGGTGGTTCCACACAGGATCAGATGTTCTAAGGTGGTTCCTCAGACAGGATCAGATGTTCTAAGGTGGTTCCTCACAGGATCAGATGTTCTAAGTTGGTTCCTCACAGGATCAGATGTTCTAAGTTGATTCCTCAGACAGGAACAGATGTTCTAAGGTGGTTCCTCACAGGAACAGATGTTCTAAGGTGGTTCCTCACAGGATCAGATGTTCTAAGGTGGTTCCTAACAGGATCAGATGTTCTAAGGTGGTTCCTCACAGGATCAGATGTTCTAAGGTGGTTCCTCAGACAGGAACAGATGTTCTAAGGTGGTTCCTCATACAGGAACAGATGTTCTAAGGTGGTTCCTCATACAGGAACAGATGTTCTAAGGTGGTTCCTCACAGGATCAGATGTTCTAAGGTGGTTCCACACAGGATCAGATGTTCTAAGGTGGTTCCTCACAGGATCAGATGTTCTAAGGTGGTTCCTAACAGGATCAGATGTTCTAAGGTGGTTCCACACAGGATCAGATGTTCTAAGGTGGTTCTTCAGACAGGATCAGATGTTCTGAGGTGGTTCCTCACAGGATCAGATGTTCTAAGGTGGTTCCTAACAGGATCAGATGTTCTGAGGTGGTTCCTCACAGGATCAGATGTTCTAAGGTGGTTCCTAACAGGATCAGATGTTCTAAGGTGGTTCCTCACAAGATCAGATGTTCTAAGGTGGTTCCTAACAGGATCAGATGTTCTAAGGTGGTTCCTCAGACATGAACAGATGTTCTAAGGTGGTTCCTCACAGGATCAGATGTTCTAAGGTGGTTCCTCACAGGATCAGATGTTCTAAGGTGGTTCCACACAGGATCAGATGTTCTAAGGTGGTTCCTCACAGGAACAGATGTTCTAAGGTGGTTCCTCATACAGGCACAGATGTTCTAAGGTGGTTCCTCATACAGGAACAGATGTTCTAAGGTGGTTCCACACAGGATCAGATGTTCTAAGGTGGTTCCTCACAAGATCAGATGTTCTAAGGTGGTTCCTAACAGGATCAGATGTTCTAAGGTGGTTCCTCAGACAGGAACAGATGTTCTAAGGTGGTTCCTCACAGGATCAGATGTTCTAAGGTGGTTCCTCACAGGATCAGATGTTCTAAGGTGGTTCCACACAGGATCAGATGTTCTAAGGTGGTTCCTCAGACAGGATCAGATGTTCTAAGGTGGTTCCTCACAGGATCAGATGTTCTAAGTTGGTTCCTCACAGGATCAGATGTTCTAAGTTGATTCCTCAGACAGGAACAGATGTTCTAAGGTGGTTCCTCACAGGAACAGATGTTCTAAGGTGGTTCCTCACAGGATCAGATGTTCTAAGGTGGTTCCTAACAGGATCAGATGTTCTAAGGTGGTTCCTCACAGGATCAGATGTTCTAAGGTGGTTCCTCAGACAGGAACAGATGTTCTAAGGTGGTTCCTCATACAGGAACAGATGTTCTAAGGTGGTTCCTCATACAGGAACAGATGTTCTAAGGTGGTTCCTCACAGGATCAGATGTTCTAAGGTGGTTCCACACAGGATCAGATGTTCTAAGGTGGTTCCTCACAGGATCAGATGTTCTAAGGTGGTTCCTAACAGGATCAGATGTTCTAAGGTGGTTCCACACAGGATCAGATGTTCTAAGGTGGTTCTTCAGACAGGATCAGATGTTCTGAGGTGGTTCCTCACAGGATCAGATGTTCTAAGGTGGTTCCTAACAGGATCAGATGTTCTGAGGTGGTTCCTCACAGGATCAGATGTTCTAAGGTGGTTCCTAACAGGATCAGATGTTCTAAGGTGGTTCCTCACAGGATCAGATGTTCTAAGGTGGTTCCTCACAGGATCAGATGTTCTAAGGTGGTTCCTCAGACAGGATCAGATGTTCTAAGGTGGTTCCTCACAGGATCAGATGTTCTAAGGTGGTTCCTCAGACAGGATCAGATGTTCTGAGGTGGTTCCTCACAGGATCAGATGTTCTAAGGTGGTTCCAAACAGGATCAGATGTTCTGAGGTGGTTCCTCACAGGATCAGATGTTCTAAGGTGGTTCCTAACAGGATCAGATGTTCTAAGGTGGTTCCTCACAGGATCAGATGTTCTAAGGTGGTTCCTCACAGGATCAGATGTTCTAAGGTGGTTCCTCAGACAGGATCAGATGTTCTAAGGTGGTTCCTCACAGGATCAGATGTTCTAAGGTGGTTCCTCATACAGGAACAGATGTTCTAAGGTGGTTCCTCATACAGGAACAGATGTTCTAAGGTGGTTCCACACAGGATCAGATGTTCTAAGGTGGTTCCTCACAAGATCAGATGTTCTAAGGTGGTTCCTAACAGGATCAGATGTTCTAAGGTGGTTCCTCAGACAGGAACAGATGTTCTAAGGTGGTTCCTCACAGGATCAGATGTTCTAAGGTGGTTCCTCACAGGATCAGATGTTCTAAGGTGGTTCCACACAGGATCAGATGTTCTAAGGTGGTTCCTCAGACAGGATCAGATGTTCTAAGGTGGTTCCTCACAGGATCAGATGTTCTAAGTTGGTTCCTCACAGGATCAGATGTTCTAAGTTGATTCCTCAGACAGGAACAGATGTTCTAAGGTGGTTCCTCACAGGAACAGATGTTCTAAGGTGGTTCCTCACAGGATCAGATGTTCTAAGGTGGTTCCTAACAGGATCAGATGTTCTAAGGTGGTTCCTCACAGGATCAGATGTTCTAAGGTGGTTCCTCAGACAGGAACAGATGTTCTAAGGTGGTTCCTCATACAGGAACAGATGTTCTAAGGTGGTTCCTCATACAGGAACAGATGTTCTAAGGTGGTTCCTCACAGGATCAGATGTTCTAAGGTGGTTCCACACAGGATCAGATGTTCTAAGGTGGTTCCTCACAGGATCAGATGTTCTAAGGTGGTTCCTAACAGGATCAGATGTTCTAAGGTGGTTCCACACAGGATCAGATGTTCTAAGGTGGTTCTTCAGACAGGATCAGATGTTCTGAGGTGGTTCCTCACAGGATCAGATGTTCTAAGGTGGTTCCTAACAGGATCAGATGTTCTGAGGTGGTTCCTCACAGGATCAGATGTTCTAAGGTGGTTCCTAACAGGATCAGATGTTCTAAGGTGGTTCCTCACAGGATCAGATGTTCTAAGGTGGTTCCTCACAGGATCAGATGTTCTAAGGTGGTTCCTCAGACAGGATCAGATGTTCTAAGGTGGTTCCTCACAGGATCAGATGTTCTAAGGTGGTTCCTCAGACAGGATCAGATGTTCTGAGGTGGTTCCTCACAGGATCAGATGTTCTAAGGTGGTTCCAAACAGGATCAGATGTTCTGAGGTGGTTCCTCACAGGATCAGATGTTCTAAGGTGGTTCCTAACAGGATCAGATGTTCTAAGGTGGTTCCTCACAGGATCAGATGTTCTAAGGTGGTTCCTCACAGGATCAGATGTTCTAAGGTGGTTCCTCAGACAGGATCAGATGTTCTAAGGTGGTTCCTCACAGGATCAGATGTTCTAAGGTGGTTCCTCATACAGGAACAGATGTTCTAAGGTGGTTCCTCATACAGGAACAGATGTTCTAAGGTGGTTCCACACAGGATCAGATGTTCTAAGGTGGTTCCTCACAAGATCAGATGTTCTAAGGTGGTTCCTAACAGGATCAGATGTTCTAAGGTGGTTCCTCAGACAGGAACAGATGTTCTAAGGTGGTTCCTCACAGGATCAGATGTTCTAAGGTGGTTCCTCACAGGATCAGATGTTCTAAGGTGGTTCCACACAGGATCAGATGTTCTAAGGTGGTTCCTCACAGGAACAGATGTTCTAAGGTGGTTCCTCATACAGGAACAGATGTTCTAAGGTGGTTCCTCATACAGGAACAGATGTTCTAAGGTGGTTCCACACAGGATCAGATGTTCTAAGGTGGTTCCTCACAAGATCAGATGTTCTAAGGTGGTTCCTAACAGGATCAGATGTTCTAAGGTGGTTCCTCAGACAGGAACAGATGTTCTAAGGTGGTTCCTCACAGGATCAGATGTTCTAAGGTGGTTCCTCACAGGATCAGATGTTCTAAGGTGGTTCCTCACAGGATCAGATGTTCTAAGGCGGTTCCTCAGGTTCCCTGACCCGTCTCCACCTGTTTTGTGTTCCGTCAGTGAACCTGATCTCTGAAGGTGTTCCTGTTCTCCATGAAGGTTGGAGCGGTTCTTCACCTCGTCCAGCCTCCTCTTCTTCGTCCTTCTCACCCTCCTCCTCCTCGCTGCCTCTGACCAGTGCTGCTCCCTCCTCACAGGCTCCGCCTCCTCCCCATACCTCCAGGTGAGGCTCCGCCCACACCCTTATACTGTAGCCCTGAGCTCAATCTGATTGGTTCTACGTTCTCAGCCAGTATCCTTGCCTCTGGACCGTCGGCTGCTCTGAGATTAGCCCCTCCCACTCTCCATGCGCTACACTCCATGGACCAATCAGCAGCGAGGACCTCATCCAGCCTGCGGGTCATGGCCGAGTGGGCGGGGCCGGATGGTCGCCTGGCCACACCCACTCCTTTTGAGGAGGAGCAGCAGATCCAGAACCTGCTAAAGGAATCAGATGTTTGATTTCTAGAAAAGATCAGAGCCGTAAACCATGAATTAAAGATTTTAATGTATTTATGATGTGATGTTCTGCCTGAAGAACCAACAGAACGGTTCCGTGTGGGCGATAAATGTCATCCATCCCGCCCACACTGCCGCTCGCAGTTCTTCTGATTTCGTTTAAGGATGTTGTGTTGCTGTAGCGCCCCCTGCTGTCGGAGGTGAATATCTGATCTGAGACAGAAACTTGACTTTATGACATCATCTCTTGTTATTTTATTTGCTGTTCATGAAGATTAAAAGAAAATAAAAAGTCTTTGTGCTAAAATAATGTAAACGTTTATGGTTAAATAAAACTGTTTGTATCTAAAGTTTGGTTTCCTGTTTTTGTTGATTTTCTGATAAATGGCAGCAGATTTTAATCATTATTTACTTTAATACAAGTAGAACAAAAATAGCTCCAGATACGTTTGTTATAAATCAAAATAATTATTTTATAGATTTCCGGATGGAAACCTGAAGGTTTATTTTGACGTAATGAAACCTCCTCCCGTTTAAATACCTTCGTATTTCATCCTTTTTAATCTCACAAATGGACCGAAGGCCAAATGTTTGGATGTTTTAGCGGAATATAATTCATTCTGCTTCAGAAAATTTAAGAAATGACAAAAATAATTTCAATATGAAGAGATTTATTTATGGAGGACAGAAAATGAAAAGTATTTTCAGTCTCATTTATCCTGTAAATATATGAAGGCATTTAAATCCAGCTCAGCCTCCTGCTTCATTACTTTTTCCCAAAGTTAAATTAGTTTTTTCACCCTTTAGAAAAAAGTATATTGAATAAATTTAACGGCTAAATTATTTTCAAGTCGTCCAGATTCAGTAAAAAATAAACTATGGCCGCCGTTAGTAAAGTTTATCAGTCAAACATTAGGAGCAATATTTAAAGTTATTTAGTGTTTAAAGAGAAAAATGAGGAGTTTGTTATTTAACAAGTTATTTTTTCACTATGTCGTTTATTCATTTATAAAAATCTTACTTTGTTAAATAAATATTTAGGTTGCAGCTAAATATTTAACAATTTTAGTTTGAAGCTATATATTTCACAAAATAAATATTTAAATTAAATGCAAATTGAATATTTAGTTTGGAGCTAAATTTGTATTTAACAAACTAAATATAATTTGGAGCTAAATATTTAATTTGCAAACTAATATTTTTATAAATGAATGAATGACATTGTGAAAAAATGACTTGTAATAAAATAACCTTATTTTCCTTTTAATATGCTAAATAACTGTAAATGTTGCTCCTAATGTTAAATTGATTAACTTTACAAATGGCGCCCCCTAGTTTGTCATTTATTGCTGTTTCCCCTTTGCTTAATTTTTCTTGCTTCAAAATGGCTGCAGACTTTTATTAAAAAAGAAACAAGTTTATGGTTTAATTTCCCTTCACAACTTTTTCAAAAAAAATTGAAGGAATAAAAATTTCTCTTAAGATGTAACTTTGATCCTGACAAATTACCAATTAAATGATCAGAATACCACATAAGTTCTAAAGTATTGGAAAATGTTATACGAGCACAATTTTACGCCACATTTTATGATTATTTGGAATAACAAATTTATTTTGTATAAGAGAAAATGTCTATACTACAGAGAATGGGAGGAAAATGGTATATGGGCCATTATACATCTTATGGACACATTGTCCACGGAAACAATTTCTAGCTTTGATTAGGGCAATTCCGTCAACCATGATAAATTTGGTCAAAGGAATGATTAAATATTCTGATGTAAAACCGATCTTTCCCACTATTCTTATAGATAATTACGATTTTACGGATCTCAAATTTAATAACAAAATGATAAGAGAACATAAACAATAAAATTTTTCCTCTCCCTTTAAACGCGTTTTCAGAGTTGGAAGTTCTTAAGGTCAGAACCAGATTTTTCTCATATTTTATATTACCAAAGATGAAAGAAGTTGTTTGTTTTTTTAAACTATAAATAATATATATCCCTGTGCGGAGTTCTTAAGTTTAAGATTTAAATTTGATGTTAATGTGTGTAACTTTTGTCAGAAAGATCTAGAAACACAAGAACATCTTTTTTACAATTGTTTTTGGGATTTATGATTGGCTATCAACGAAAAATATGATTCCTAATTTTGAATATAAAGGAGTTAAATTACTTTTCATGATAAAAATGTGGAATTTTTATCTAATATTATTTTAATTATGTGAAAATTCTTTATCCACAAGTGCAGATTCTTTAAAGTTTCTCCAGATTTTCAAGCATTCCAAAACGATATTAAAAGTTTTCATGCCTCGACTAAGTTACTGGAGAACAACAAAGCCTTAAAGTTTTCAGACTTCATAGTAATATACTTTAGTGTGTTTTTTTATTTTATTTTTTTATTTTAAATAATCTTTCTAATTCTTTTATGTTTTATGTTTCTTTTTCCTGAAAGAAAACTGTTATGGATGGCATATGTTCAATTGTACGTTTCTGCTTTTCTGAAAGTGTTTTTTGGATTTATGAAAATAAAAGTAAAAAATAATAATTCTTCCTTCTCTGCATGTTTTTTAGTTTCCTGTTTTTTTTGTTTTGTTTTTTTTTTACAATATTTTTAAGTTTGAATGATTTTAAAATTGTCATAAATTTTGTTGTAAAGGTTTGCCGGTCTTTATTTCGGACCGGAAGTGCGTTCTCCTTACTCCGGAAGTTGTCCGTCAGTGGAATCAGTCCGTGTTCCGGCTGAATGAAGCGCAGCTGCATGGTTCTTCTGTCAGCCTGAAGCTTCAGTCGGAGGTCTGTAGACTCTTCTTTTTCACTCTTTCTTTCCTCATCTCGGTGTCTTTATTGTCTACAGTCTAAATCTGGTGGGTTTAATGGCGGCCTGAGCAGGTTTAAACCGGTTTACATGCTCAACATGGAGCCGCAGCGCTGGAGCAGAACCTGCTTCTGTTTAGTGAAGTTTGGACTTTTTAGTGAATTTCTAACTGTTTGATCTCGTTGTTCGTGTTTTTTTCCATTAACATCCGACATGTTTGTTAATTCGGCTTTAATAGCGAAAGCATTGCTGCCTTAGCTTGATGCTAATTAGCTGAAGTAAAGGAGATGAGCGGTGACAGCGAAGGAGGTGGAAATGTATTCTGAATGAACATCTGGAAGGTTTAACTCCAAACATCAAATACACATTCAATTCTATTCAGTTTATTTCTATAGCTCCAATTCACATCCTGTCATCTCAGGTCACTTTATAGATCCACATCATCCAGATCATCCAGTCAGATTGATTCAAAGTTTTCTATCTAAGGAAAACCAGCTGATTGCATGGACTCATTGACTCTTCAGCAATCCCTCACACTAAGCATGCTTGTAGCGACAGTGGAGAGGAAAAACTTTCGTTGAACAGGAAGAAACCTCCAGCAGAACCAGGCTCAGTGTGAGCGGCCATCTGCTGAGGCCCACTGGGGTTCAAGGAGACAGAAGCAGACATAGAAAAAGAAGCATAGATACAAAAGGCAACTGTCAACCAGCTCCACAGGCGGCCCCGTCCAGGAAACACACAGCCAGGCAGACGAGCTCCGAGCCAGCTCCCATGTCAGAGGATGAAGAGAGCACATCCAGTTAGTCACAGTCAGAGAAACAGGACTACACTGGAAAACAGGCCAAGCTCCAACATCTAGAAACAAAGGTGTTGATGGCAGCAGCACAGCTGATATTTCTCTCCAGGATGGAGTCACAGCCAAACAGGAACAGACCAGATGAAGCTACTATGAGAAAAAGCAGAGAGAGCAGAACGTTAGAGATTGAACTAACAGATTCTGCAGAGTGGGAGAATAGAGATAGAATGAAGCAGAAAGATGAAATGGGGGTCCCTATGTCCTCCAGCAGTCTAAGCCTATAGCAGCAGAACTATAGAGATAGATCAGGATAACCTGAGCCACTCTAACTACAAGCTTTATCAAAAAGGAAAGTTTTAAGCCTAGCCTTAAAAGTAGACAGGGTGTCTGCCTCACGGACTAAAACTGGTAGTTGGTTCCACAGGAGAGGAGCCTGATAACTAAAAGATCTGCCTCCCATTCTACTTTTAGAAATTCTAGGAACCACTAGTAAACCTGCAGATTGAGAGCGAAGTGCTCTGTTAGGAACATCAGGAACAATCAGATCTCTGATATCAGATGGAGCTTGGCCATTTAAGGCTTTATATGTGAGAAGGAGGATTTTAAATTCTATTCTTGATTTAACAGGAAGCCAATGAAGAGAAGCCAGGATAGGAGAGATATGATCTCTCTTTTTCATTTTCATCAGAACTCTGGCTGCAGCATTTTGGATCAGCTGAAGGCTTTTAACTACAGTTTGTGGACTTCCTGATAGTAAAGAATTACAATAGTCCAGCCTTAAAGTAACAAATGCATGGACTAGTTTCTCAGCATCACCCCTGGACAGGAGATTTCTAATTTTTGCAATATTCCTCAGATGAAAGAAGGAAATTCTAGAAACCTCTTTGATCTGGGATTTGAATGACAGGTCCTGATCAAAAACAACACCAAGACTTTTTACTTTATTATCTGAAATCAGTTTAATCCCATCCAAATGAAGTGACTGGCTAATCAGCTTCTTTTTCAGAGACTCTGGTCCAAAGACTATAACTTCTGTTTTGTCTGCATTCAGAAGCAGAAAGTTAAGAGTCATCCAGGTTTTTATGTCTTCAGACATGCCTGTAATCTATGTAATGGGTTAGCTTCATCTGGATTATAGACAGATATAGCTGGGTATCATCAGCATAACAGTGGAAATTAATCCCATGCTGTCTAATAACTCTACCGATTGGGAGCATGTATAAAGTAAAGAGAATTGGTCCTAGCACTGATCCCTGTGGTACTCCACAGGTAACCTTTGAGCGTGTTGAAGATCTATCATTAACATAAACAAACTGAATTCGATCAGATAGATAAGATTTAAACCAGTCTAGTGCTGTTCCTTTAATTCCAACAAAATATTCAAGTCTTTCTAAAAGAATATTATGATCAACTGTATCAAATGCAGCACTGAGATCCAACAGGACGAGCACAGATACAAGTCCATTATCTGAGGCCATGAGAATATCATTAGTGACTTTCACCAGAGCTGTTTCAGTGCTATGATGAGCTCTAAAGCCAGACTGAAACTCTTCAAAAAGTTCATTATGGTGTAAGTGGTCGCAAACTTGTTTGGCAACTACTTTCTCAAGAATTTTGGATGAGAAAGGAAGATTGGATATAGGTCTATAATTAACCAAGTCATCTGGGTCAAGAGACGGTTTCTTAAGCAGAGGTTTAATTACAGCAACCTTAAAAGCTTTAGGTACATATCCCTGTAACAGAGATAGATTAATCACATCTAAAATGGAGGAGGAGATCAAAGGGAATACCTCCTTAAATAACCTGGTTGGAACTGGATCTAACATACAAGTTGAAGGCTTAGATGAAGACAATAATTTTGCTAATTCAGAAAGTTCAACTGGATCAAAGCAGTCTAAACCCGGTTCAGATTCCATGACTACCTCAGGTACAATCGCGGATAGAGGAGTGCTTATGATCTTATTTTTAATAAGATCAATCTTATTTATAAAGAATCCCATAAAATCATTGCTGCTAAGAGCAGGTGGAATGGACGGT
Organism: Cyprinodon diabolis; assembly: GCA_030533445.1. Lineage (NCBI taxonomy): Eukaryota > Metazoa > Chordata > Actinopteri > Cyprinodontiformes > Cyprinodontidae > Cyprinodon > Cyprinodon diabolis. The sequence goes on from CM060085.1 coordinate 22,604,423, forward strand.
TCAACAGAGCTATGGCTCTGGGTGAGTTTGGCAACTGTATTAAAAAGAAATCTAGGATTATTCTTATTCTCCTCTATTAATGAGGAGAAGTATGCTGCTCTTGCTTTACAAAGGGTCCTCTTATACAGCAGTAAACCATTTTTCCAGACTAGGAAGGACTCCCGCAGGCCTGTGGAGCGATATTTTCTCTCCAGTTTCCTAGCATTTTGCTTCAAAGTACGCAGTTCTGCATTAAACCAAGGAGCAAGCTTTCTATTTTCAACGGTTTTCATTTTCAAAGGAGCTGCGTTGTCTAAGGCAGTACGCAGAGAACTAGCAACCCCATCAACAAAATCATCAACCTGTGAAGGGGAATAAGCTATGCTTTTGCACTCTGCAGCACTGCTCAGCGACACAGAGGAGAGAGAAAGTGAAGCAGATTCTTTAAAATGTATAACTGCACCATCTGATAAAGATCTACTAAAATGTAACCTTCTTTTGTGGGAGGAGAACTCTGTTAAAGTAATCCTGAAGGTTATTAGAAAGTGGTCAGAGAGGAAATACTGTTATTTCTTCACATTCTATGTCTCATGTATAAAACCAGAGTCATTGAAGGAGTTCTGAGGAAAACCTGGCAGAGCGGATCAGTTCTGACCAGGTTCTCCTGGATCCACGGCGGTGGCAGCATCATGCTGGGGGATGCTTCTCTTCATGGTGTCAGTAGGAAGTCCTACTCAAAGCCCAGGTTGGAGTCATTTACAGCATGATTTGTCATCTGGTTTCCAGGTGTGAGCGGCTCCTTATTGGCTGCCCCAATGGCCCACATCACCATCAACCAGTACCTGCAGCAGGTGACCTCTAGGCTCCGCCCCCTTCGCCATGTCCAGCTCCTCTGCTCTCCTTTAACCGGATCTCTTCTCCTGCAGATAACCGAGGCCATCGAGAACCGGGAGGGATCCTTCTGCGCCGAGCTGCTCTCCTTCAAACACCCCCATGTGGCCAATCCCCGCCTGCAGGTCAGGCCCCGCCCCTTCCGGAACGCTGTTGGTTGCTATGCGACGGCCTCACCTGTGCGTCTGTGTTTCAGCTGGCCAGTCCGGAGGAGAAGTGCCAGCAGGTTCTGGAGCCGCCTTACGATGAGATGGTGGCAGCTCATCTCAGGTGAGACTCTGACCTGAACTTCCTGTGTGGTTATTTTTGGTTCTGACGGCGCTCTGGCTTCCAGGTGTACGTACGCCGTGGCAAACCACGACTTCGTAGAGGCCTACAAGTTCCAGACGCTCGTCGTTCAATATCCTTTCTAAGGTCTGAGTGTTTGAGGTGTTCGAACACAGTTCTGTCTGATCCTTGACGGCTGACGTCCTTCCTGAGAGCCTTCCAGTCCCACAAGGAGGAGAACTGGTGAGTCGGATCGCTCGGCGCCGTCAAGGTGCCGCCGCCAGCGGGCGCAACATGATGTCTGTGTCTGTGTTTCAGGGCTCTGCCCATCATGTTCGTCGTCACCCTGGACCTCAGGATCTTCGCCAACAACGTAAGAACCATCTGCAACCAGCGGGGGCGCTACAGAAGGGTTAGGGTTGACCTGCAACCATAGAACGGGATCAGATGAACCGGTTCATCTGATCCCGTTCAATTGATCCCGTTCATCAGATCCCGTTCATCTGAACCGGTTCATCTGAACCGGTTCAGATGAACCGGATCAGATGAGCCAGATCAGATGAGCCGGGTCTGATGAACCGGATCAGATGAACAGGATCCAATAAATAATTTTACTTCCTTCACTATAAAGAAGTTTAGCAAAATATTAAAGTTTTAAATTATGTTTAATAAAAAAAATTCTTAACTTGAAATTATTATTATTATATATTTTTTTTATCAAATACATTTTGGACCAGTTAAACTTAAACTCTTTTATTTTGAGTGAAATGGGAAACCCTGATGTTCTCCTGGTCCGGTAGATCCCCCCCCGATGTTCTCTTGGTCCCGTAGAACCCCCTGATGTTCTCTTGGTCCAGTAGAACCCCCTGATGTTCTCCTGGTCCCGTAGAACCCCCCGATGTCTTGGTCCCTTAGAACCCCCCGATGTTCTCTTGGTCCCGTAGAACCCCCCGATGTTCTCCTGGTGCGGTAGAACCCCCCGATGTTCTCTTGGTCCCGTAGAACCCCCTGATGTTCTCTTGGTCCCGTAGAACCCCCCGATGTCTTGGTCCCGTAGAACCCACCGATGTTTTCTTGGTCCTGTAGAACCCGCCGATGTTCTCCTGGTCCCGTAGAACCCCCCGATGTTCTCCTGGTCCGGTAGAACCCCCCGATGTTCTCCTGGTCCAGTAGAACCCCCCGATGTTCTCTTGGTCCAGTAGAACCCCCCGATGTTCTCCTGGTCCAGTAGAACCCCCCGATGTTCTCCTGGTCCAGTAGAACCCCCCGATGTTCTCCAGGTCCAGTAGAACCCCCTGATGTTTTCCTGGTCCGGTAGAACCCCCTGATGTTTTCCTGGTCCGGTAGAACCCCCTGATGTTCTCTTGGTCCCGTAGAACCCCCTGATGTTCTCTTGGTCCAGTAGAACCCCCTGATGTTCTCCTGGTCCCGTAGAACCCCCCGATGTCTTGGTCCCCTAGAACCCCCTGATGTTCTCCTGGTCCCGTAGAACCCCCCGATGTCTTGGTCCCCTAGAACCCCCTAATGTTCTTCTGGTCCAGTAGAACCCCCTGATATTTTCCTGGTCCGGTAGAACCCCCTGATGTTTTCCTGGTCCCGTAGAACCCCCTGATGTTTTCCTGGTCCGGTAGAACCCCCCTGATGTTCTCCTGGTCCGGTAGAACCCCCTGATGTTCTCCAGGTCCCGTAGAACCCCCTGATGTTCTTGTGGTCCAGTAGAACCCCCCTGATGTTCTCCTGGTCCGGTAGAACCCCCTGATGTTCTCCAGGTCCCGTAGAACCCCCTGATGTTCTTCTGGTCCAGTAGAACCCCCTGATGTTCTTCTGGTCCAGTAGAACCCCCTGATGTTTTCCTGGTCCGGTAGAACCCCCTGATGTTTTCCTGGTCCGGTAGAACCCCCCTGATGTTCTCCTGGTCCGGTAGAACCCCCTGATGTTCTCCAGGTCCCGTAGAACCCCCTGATGTTCTTCTGGTCCAGTAGAACCCCCTGATGTTTTCCTTGTCCGTAGAACCCCCTGATGTTTTCCTGGTCCGGTAGAACCCCCTGATGTTTTCCTGGTCCGGTAGAACCCCCCCGATGTTCTCTTGGTCTTGGTCCCGTAGAACCCCCCGATGTTCTCTTGGTCCCGTAGAACCCCCCGATGTTCTCCTGGTCCGGTAGAACCCCCCGATGTTCTCTTGGTCCCGTAGAACCCCCTGATGTTCTCTTGGTCCCGTAGAACCCCCCGATGTCTTGGTCCCGTAGAACCCACCGATGTTCTCTTGGTCCAGTAGAACCCCCCGATGTCTTGGTCCCCTAGAACCCCCTGATGTTCTTCTGGTCCAGTAGAACCCCCTGATGTTCTTCTGGTCCAGTAGAACCCCCTGATGTTTTCCTGGTCCGGTAGAACCCCCTGATGTTTTCCTGGTCCGGTAGAACCCCCCTGATGTTCTCCTGGTCCGGTAGAACCCCCTGATGTTCTCCAGGTCCCGTAGAACCCCCTGATGTTCTTCTGGTCCAGTAGAACCCCCTGATGTTTTCCTGGTCCGTAGAACCCCCTGATGTTTTCCTGGTCCGGTAGAACCCCCTGATGTTTTCCTGGTCCGGTAGAACCCCCCCGATGTTCTCTTGGTCTTGGTCCCGTAGAACCCCCCGATGTTCTCTTGGTCCCGTAGAACCCCCCGATGTTCTCTTGGTCCCGTAGAACCCCCCGATGTTCTCCTGGTCCGGTAGAACCCCCCGATGTTCTCTTGGTCCCGTAGAACCCCCTGATGTTCTCTTGGTCCCGTAGAACCCCCCGATGTCTTGGTCCCGTAGAACCCACCGATGTTCTCTTGGTCCAGTAGAACCCCCCGATGTCTTGGTCCCCTAGAACCCCCTGATGTTCTTCTGGTCCAGTAGAACCCCCTGATGTTTTCCTGGTCCGGTAGAACCCCCTGATGTTTTCCTGGTCCGGTAGAACCCCCCTGATGTTTTCCTGGTCCGGTAGAACCCCCCTGATGTTCTCCCGGTCCGGTAGAACCCCCTGATGTTCTCCAGGTCCCGTAGAACCCCCTGATGTTTTCCTGGTCCGGTAGAACCCCCTGATGTTTTCCTGGTCCCGTAGAACCCCCTGATGTTTTCCTGGTCCGGTAGAACACCCCTGATGTTTTCCAGGTCCGGTAGAACCCCCCTGATGTTCCTCTGGTCCAGTAGAACCCCCTGATGTTCTCCAGGTCCGGTAGAACCCCTGCTGAGGTTCTGGTTGTGGTTGCAGGCGGAGCAGCAGCTGCAGAGGAGAGGGAAGGGGCAGCCGGGGGAGATGTTGGAGAAAGCAGCGGAGCAGCTGATGAGCTGCTTCAGGGTCTGCGCCAGCGATAAGTCCGTCTCCCTGTTCTGACCCGTTCTAATGTTCTGGTTCCGCGAGACGCTGACCTGCTCTGTTCTGATCCGTTACAGCCGGGCCGGCATGGACGACTCCAAGAAGTGGGGGATGATGTTCCTCAGCAACCAGCTCTTCAAGATCTACTTCAAGGTGCTTCCTGCTCCTCTGGGACACGGTTCTGCCGAGTCGTTCCACAGCGGAACCGGGACCCGGTTCTGACGTCTGCCCTGTGTTTCCTGCAGATCAACAAGCTGCACCTCTGCAAGCCTCTGATCCGGGCCATCGACAGCTCCAACCTGAAGAACGACTACAGCCCCGCCCAGAAGGTCACCTACAAGTACTACGTGGGCCGCAAGGCCATGTTCGACAGCGACTTCAAGACGGGTAAGAGAGGCCTGGTTCTGGTCGGCCGGGTTCTGGTCGGCCTGGTTCTGGTCGCCCTGGTTCCGGGCGGCCCGGTTCTGTGTGGCCCGGTTGTGAGCTCCAAAGTTGTGCTCTGTGTTCAGCCGAGGAGCTGCTGTCCTTCGCCTTCGACCGCTGCCACCGCTCCAGTCAGAAGAACAAGAGGATGATCCTGATCTACCTGCTGCCCGTCAAGATGCTGCTGGTCAGGAGGCTCCCATTAAAGTCTGATGACCCAGACCACTGCCGGTTCTGGTCCTGGTACTGACCCAGACCTGGTTCTGGTCCCATTAAAGTCTGATGACCCAGACCACTGCCGGTTCTGGTCCTGGTACTGACCCAGACCTGGTTCTGGTCCCATTAAAGTCTGATGACCCAGACCACTGCCGGTTCTGGTCCTGGTACTGACCCAGACCTGGTTCTGGTCCCATTAAAGTCTGATGACCCAGACCACTGCCGGTTCTGGTCCTGGTACTGACCCAGACCTGGTTCTGGTCCCATTAAAGTCTGATGACCCAGACCACTGCCGGTTCTGGTCCTGGTACTGACCCAGACCTGGTTCTGGTCCCATTAAAGTCTGATGACCCAGACCACTGCCGGTTCTGGTCCTGGTACTGACCCAGACCTGGTTCTGGTCCCATTAAAGTCTGATGACCCAGACCACTGCCGGTTCTGGTCCTGGTACTGACCCAGACCTGGTTCTGGTCCCATTAAAGTCTGATGACCCAGACCACTGCCGGTTCTGGTCCTGGTACTGACCCAGACCTGGTTCTGGTCCCATTAAAGTCTGATGACCCAGACCACTGCCGGTTCTGGTCCTGGTACTGACCCAGACCCGGTTCTGGTCCATTTAAAGTCTGATGACCCAGAACACTGCCGGTTCTGGTCCTGGTACTGACCCAGACCCGGTTCTGGTCCCTTTAAAGTCTGATGACCCAGACCACTGCCGATTCTGGTCCTGGTACTGACCCAGACCCGGTTCTGGTCCATTTAAAGTCTGATGACCCAGACCACTGCCGGTTCTGGTCCTGGTACTGACCCAGACCCGGTTCTGGTCCCATTAAAGTCTGACAGTCCAAGACCCGAAACAAGACTCAGATATTTCAGATCTGATGCAGATATGAACCCCTGCTAATGCTAATGCTAATGCTAAAGTTAACCAGGAGAAGCAGTAGGTTCTTCTCCTCGATCTATAGAAATAGAACCAGTTCTGATCTACTGCAGGTCTGAGAACAGACCAGAACCGGTTCTGGTTCTGATGCGTCTAAACTGGAACCAAACCAAGTTCAGTTCTGAGACAATTTCCATCAAACAAACTGGTTCTGGTCCGGTTGGATCCAGTTATTCTGATTAGCCCAGTAGAACCTGTTGGTTCTGGTCCGGTTGGATCCAGTTATTCTGATTAGCCCAATAGAACCTGTTGGTTCTCGTCCAGTATTAGTTAGCAGGTCAACTCCAGTCCAGTTTCTGGATTCTGACTTGGGTTCTGGTTCTGATGTTTCAGGGCCACATGCCGACCAACCAGCTGCTCCGGAAATATGACCTCATCCAGTTCGCTGACGTCACCAAAGCTGTGAGGTAAGCAGGGAGGAGGGGCTTGTGCAGCAGGAAGTGATGTCAGTGGGAGTGCCTTGTTCTCGTTGGTCGATCGGTTCCGTGTTCTCATTGGTCGATCAATGACACGTTCTCATTTGTCGATCAGCGCTGTATTCTCATTGGCCGATCAGTAATCAGTGCTCTGTTCTCATTGGTCTATCAGTAATCAGTGCTCTGTTCTCATTGGTCCATCAGTAATCAGTGCCCTGTTCTCATTGGTCCATCAGTAATCAGTGCCCTGTTCTCATTGGTCCATCAGTAATCGGTGCCCTGTTCTCATTGGTCCATCAGTAATCGGTGCTCTGTTCTCATTGGTCCATCAGTAATCAGTGCCCTGTTCTCATTGGTCCATCAGTAATCAGTGCTCTGTTCTCATTGGTCCATCAGTAATCGGTGCCCTGTTCTCATTGGTCCATCAGTAATCGGTGCTCTGTTCTCATTGGTCCATCAGTAATCAGTGCTGTGTTCTCATTGGTCCATCAGTAATCAGTGCTGTGTTCTCATTGGTCCATCAGTAATCAGTGCCCTGTTCTCATTGGTCGATCAGTAATCAGTGCCCTGTTCTCATTGGTCGATCAGTAATCAGTGCCCTGTTCTCATTGGTCGATCAGTAATCAGTGCCCTGTTCTCATTGGTCGATCAGTAATCAGTGCTGTGTTCTCATTGGTTGATCAGTAATCAGTGCTGTGCTCTCATTGGTCGATCAGTAATCAGTGCCCTGTTCTCATTGGTCCATCAGTAATCAGTGCTGTGCTCTCATTGGTCGATCAGTAATCAGTGCCCTGTTCTCATTGGTCCATCAGTAATCAGTGCTGTGTTCTCATTGGTCCATCAGTAATCAGTGCTGTGCTCTCATTGGTCGATCAGTAATCAGTGCTGTGTTCTCATTGGTCCATCAGTAATCAGTGCTCTGCTCTCATTGGTCGATCAGTAATCAGTGCCCTGTTCTCATTGGTCGATCAGTAATCAGTGCTGTGCTCTCATTGGTCGATCAGTAATCAGTGCTGTGCTCTCATTGGTCGATCAGTAATCAGTGCTGTGTTCTCATTGGTCGATCAGTAATCAGTGCCCTGTTCTCATTTGTCGATCAGTAATCAGTGCTGTGTTCTCATTGTTCAATCAGTAATCAGTGCCCTGTTCTCATTGGTCGATCAGTAATCAGTGCTGTGTTCTCATTGGTCCATCAGTAATCAGTGCCCTGTTCTCATTGGTCCATCAGTAATCAGTGCTGTGTTCTCATTGGTCCATCAGTAATCAGTGCTGTGCTCTCATTGGTCGATCAGTAATCAGTGCCCTGTTCTCATTGGTCGATCAGTAATCAGTGCTGTGCTCTCATTGGTCCATCAGTAATCAGTGCCCTGTTCTCATTGGTCGATCAGTAATCAGTGCTGTGTTCTCATTGGTCCATCAGTAATCAGTGCTGTGTTCTCATTGGTCGAACAGTAATCAGTGCTGTGTTCTCATTGGTCGATCATTAATCAGTGCCCTGTTCTCATTGCTCGATCAGTAATCAGTGCTGTGCTCTCATTGGTCGATCAGTAATCAGTGCTGTGCTCTCATTGGTCCATCAGTAATCAGTGCTGTGTTCTCATTGGTCCATCAGTAATCAGTGCTGTGTTCTCATTGGTCGATCAGTAATCAGTGCCCTGTTCTCATTTGTCGATCAGTAATCAGTGCTGTGTTCTCATTGGTCGATCAGTAATCAGTGCCCTGTTCTCATTGGTCGATCAGTAATCAGTGCTGTGCTCTCATTGGTCCATCAGTAATCAGTGCCCTGTTCTCATTGGTCCATCAGTAATCAGTGCCCTGTTCTCATTGGTCGATCAGTAATCAGTGCTGTGTTCTCATTGGTCCATCAGTAATCAGTGCTCTGTTCTCATTGGTCCATCAGTAATCAGTGCTGTGTTCTCATTGGTCCATCAGTAATCAGTGCCCTGTTCTCATTGGTCGATCAGTAATCAGTGCTGTGTTCTCATTGGTCCATCAGTAATCAGTGCTGTGCTCTCATTGGTCGATCAGTAATCAGTGCTGTGTTCTCATTGGTCGATCAGTAATAAGTGCTGTGCTCTCATTGGTCCATCAGTAATCAGTGCCCTGTTCTCATTGGTCGATCAGTAATCAGTGCTGTGTTCTCATTGGTCGATCAGTAATCAGTGCCCTGTTCTCATTGGTCGATCAGTAATCAGTGCGGTGCTCTCATTGGTCCATCAGTAATCAGTGCCCTGTTCTCATTGGTCGATCAGTAATCAGTGCTGTGTTCTCATTGGTCCATCAGTAATCAGTGCCCTGTTCTCATTGGTCGATCAGTAATCAGTGCCCTGTTCTCATTGGTCGATCAGTAATCAGTGCTGTGCTCTCATTGGTCGATCAGTAATCAGTGCTGTGTTCTCATTGGTCGATCAGTAATCAGTGCTGTGCTCTCATTGGTCGATCAGTAATCAGTGCCCTGTTCTCATTGGTCCATCAGTGAGGGGAATCTGCTGCTGCTGAACGAGGCGCTGTCCAAACATGAAACCTTCTTCATCCGCTGTGGGATCTTCCTCATCCTGGAGAAGCTGAAGATCATCACCTACAGGAACCTCTTCAAGAAAGTGTGAGTCAGAACCGTCCAACGGGTCTGCTGCTGCCGTTAGAAGTTGGTGGTTCTGGTTCCAACCGGACTCTGCCTGCAGGTATCTGCTGCTGAGGACCCACCAGCTGCCGCTGGACGCCTTCCTGGTGGCTCTGAAGATGATGCAGGTGGAGGACGTGGACCTGGACGAGGTGCAGTGCATCCTGGCCAACCTCATCTACATGGTGAGCACGCTCAGACATGAACCCACCTGGATCCGGGTGGTACCGGTCTGATTCTGGTTCTGCTTCTGCCTCCTGCTAGGGTCACATCAAGGGTTACATCTCCCATCAGCACCAGAAGCTGGTGGTCAGTAAACAGAACCCCTTCCCCCCGCTGTCCTCCGTCTCCTAGACGTCTCTGGATGGACCATGTTCTCTGCCTGTTTTATAAAAATCTGCTTCAATAAAGCTTTCTGTTTGTAGACGTTGGTTTGCTTGGATGTTTTCTGAAAAAACGATCCCACACGCACCTTTAAAAGCATTTATTTACGGTTCTGATACCAGAAACAGAACAAAAGTTCTGGATCAGAAATCTAGAACAGAAAAACTGGGTTTGAACGGGTCTGAGTTTGAGACATTTTTAAACAAACTGCAATAATTTAGTAAATCAGGCGGAACAGCGGCTGGGTTCTTCGCTCAGCGCATCTCTGGATACAGGCTGACCTGCGCGGTCATGTGCTTCTCCGCCGCCTGCAGCCGGGGTCGGATCCAGTTCAGGTAGCGGGACACTTTGGTGAACACCTGACCGTCGCAGTCTGACGTCGCTGACATCAGCAGCCCGGTCAGGAAGGCCGTCCCCTTCTCCATCGTAACCACCGCCGAGCCAGGCACCAGGCCGCCACAGCCGCCCCCTCCTGGTGGCTCCAGGTTCTGGAAGCTCAGGCTGCTGTTCTCAGGGAGTCTTTCCTCCGTAACATTAGGTCCATTTGGGCCGGTGCCGTTGCTGCTGGCTGTTGTTGGCGTGTCCTGTGAGCCGCCTCCGGGCCCCTTCCTCCTCCTCATGCAGAACATCTTGTTGCTCAGCGGGTGCGAGACGCTCAGTTGATTACGACACTCGTCTAACGGCATGTAAAGCAGCTCCTGGTTCTGGCCCCGCCCCTTTCTGTCTGCCATGCCCGTCCTCCCAGAAATCATCAGGATGTTCTCGCTGAAGTCCTTGCTGGGCAGGCAGAGGTTGATGAGGGCAGAGCCAAAGTTCAGGGGTGTGGTGAGCTCCAGAAGAGCGAGGTCAAAGTCATGCTGGTCCAACTGGAAGCGTTGGTGGAGGAAGAGCGCTCCGACTGGGACCACCTTCCGGTTACCTAGACAACCAGACCCCAAGGAGGGAAAACAGGTTGTTATTCTGGGATGGATGAACAGTTAGAGGATGGATGGATGTGTTTGTTTCTCCAGAGCAGAGAAGGTCTAATCTGACAGGTCTAAATGCTCCTCTAAGCTCATGTTGTTGGTCAGATGTAAAGCACGTCGTCATGGCAACATGCAGCCATGTTGAACATGGAGGCTGTAGTACCTAATTGGACGTAGAATCCAGACGGTCGGAGGTCACCTGACCTCAGGAGGCAGCTAGCGGTGGTCAGAACAGACCGCCCCCCAAGAATGACGCCGGCGCAGAGCTCCACCCCACTGCTGTTGATCAGGGACACCTGCACACACAAACCAAACCCACCACTCATCAGCCATCTTGTCTGGCTGTTATGCTACGTTCAGACCGCGTACAGCAGGAGCAGCTAAAACTTCATTTTTGATCCTTGTACCAGTTTAGTTCTGACACGGCTGAAGCGTCTCTGCTGCTCTGGCTGCGCGGTGGTAAAGTGGGTCTGATGCGCGGTGGGCGGAGATACCCTATCCTCTCTCTGCCTGGAACAATGGCGGCTATATTAGCTGTGATCAGCGGGTAGAAGGTAGTTAGAATCTATGTTGAAGTGAGAAAGTCCTCCTGAAAACATGGTCTGTGCAGTCAGTTCATCCAGATTACCATCCTGCCTTCAAAGATTATTTCTCTGTGGGAGCCGCTCAGACCCCCACATACCGGCGCTGCGCTGTCACTGGGAAACCCCAGCAGCAGCTGTGTTTGCGGTGCGTTGCACGCGTCAGATGCTGAAACGTTCACCTCGTACTGCTTCAGCTGCTCAAAACGCGCTGCGGGAAGTTTTGTTGCGCCTTGATGCGCGTCAAACATTGACTTTGCATGAACACCTGCTGCTCCTGCTGCCTTTGCTGCTTTAGGTCTGAACGTAGCTTAACGGTTCCCCTGATTGGCTGAGAGCACGTCACCTGCCAGGGACAGTTTCCGTGGTGACAGACTGAGCTGTTGGCATCAGGAATCCTCCCACAGGGGAACTGGACTGTGGAGACAGAGACACGGTGATTCCAGCTGTGGGAGCTGGTTGGTAAAGATGCCTTGCTGGATAGTTTCTGACCTTCAGGCTGGCAGCTTCGCATGTCGCTCTGTAGTTTGAATCCCGCCGTGCAAGAGCATCTGTAGGAGTGAAAGTCTGCCGTGCAAAGCTGGTGGCACGCACCAGGGCCCTGGGTGGGACACTCTGATATTTCTGAAGGAAAAAGAAAAGTTCCTCCATCAGAGAGACGATGGAGGTTCCTCCATCAGAGACGATGAAGGTTCCTCCATCAGAGAGACGATGAAGGTTCCCCCATCAGAGAGACGATGAAGGTTCCTCCATCAGAGAGACGATGAAGGTTCCTCCATCAGAGACGATGAAGGTTCCTCCATCAGAGAGACGATGAAGGTTCCTCCATCAGAGACGATGAAGGTTCCTCCATCAGAGACGATGAAGGTTCCTCCATCAGAGAGACGATGAAGGTTCCTCCATCAGAGACGATGAAGGTTCCTCCATCAGAGACGATGAAGGTTCTTCCATCAGAGAGACGATGAAGGTTCCTCCATCAGAGAGACGATGAAGGTTCCTCCATCAGAGACGATGAAGGTTCCTCCATCAGAGAGACGATGAAGGTTCCTCCATCAGAGACGATGAAGGTTCCTCCATCAGAGAGACGATGAAGGTTCCTCCATCAGAGACGATGAAGGTTCCTCCATCAGAGAGACGATGAAGGTTCCTCCATCAGAGACGATGAAGGTTCCTCCATCAGAGAGACGATGAAGGTTCCTCCATCAGAGAGACGATGAAGGTTCCTCCATCAGAGGGACGATGAAGGTTCCTCCATCAGAGGGACGATGAAGGTTCCTCCATCAGAGAGACGATGAAGGTTCCTCCATCAGAGAGACGATGAAGGTTCCTCCATCAGAGAGACGATGAAGGTTCCTCCATCAGAGACGATGCAGGTTCCTCCATTAGAGGGACGATGAAGGTTCCTCCATCAGAGACGATGAAGGTTCCTCCATCAGAGACGATGAAGGTTCCTCCATCAGAGAGACGATGAAGGTTCCTCCATCAGAGACGATGAAGGTTCCTCCATCAGACGGACGATGAAGGTTCCTCCATCAGAGGGACGATGAAGGTTCCTCCATCAGAGGGACGATGAAGGTTCCTACATCAGAGGGACAATGAAGGTTCCTACATCAGAGAGACGATGAAGGTTCCTCCATCAGAGAGAAACGATGAAGGTTCCTCCATCAGAGAGACGATGAAGGTTCCTCCATCAGAGACGACGAAGGTTCCTCCATCAGAGACGACGAAGGTTCCTCCATCAGAGAGAAACGATGAAGGTTCCTCCATCAGAGGGACGATGAAGGTTCCTCCATCAGACGGACGATGAAGGTTCCTCCATCAGAGAGACGATGAAGGTTCCCCCATCAGAGAGACGATGAAGGTTCCCCCATCAGAGAGACGATGAAGGTTCCTCCATCAGAGACGATGAAGGTTCCTCCATCAGAGAGACGATGAAGGTTCCTCCATCAGAGATGATGAAGGTTCCTCCATTGGAGAGACGATGAAGGTTCCTCCATCAGAGACGATGAAGGTTCCTCCATCAGAGAGACGATGAAGGTTCCTCCATCAGAGATGATGAAGGTTCCTCCATTGGAGAGATGATGAAGGTTCCTCCATCAGAGATGATGAAGGTTCCTCCATCAGAGAGACGATGAAGGTTCCTCCATTGGAGAGACGATGAAGGTTCCTCCATCAGAGAGACGATGAAGGTTCCTCCATCAGAGATGATGAAGGTTCCTCCATCAGAGAGACGATGAAGGTTCCTCCATCAGAGAGAAACGATGAAGGTTCCTCAATCAGACGGACGATGAAGGTTCCACCATCAGAGAGATGATGAAGGTTCCTACATCAGACGGACGATGAAGGTTCCTCCATCAGAGAGACGATGAAGGTTCCTCCATCAGAGAGAAACGATGAAGGTTCCTCAATCAGACGGACGATGAAGGTTCCTCCATCAGAGAGACGATGAAGGTTCCTCCATCAGAGAGACGATGAAGGTTCCTCCATCAGAGAGAAACGATGAAGGTTCCTCAATCAGACGGACGATGAAGGTTCCCCCATCAGAGAGACGATGAAGGTTCCTCCATCAGAGAGACGATGAAGGTTCCTCCATCAGAGAGATGATGAAGGTTCCTCCATCAGAGGGACGATGAAGGTTCCTCCATCAGAGAGAAACGATGAAGGTTCCTCCATCAGAGAGATGATGAAGGTTCCTCCATCAGAGATGATGAAGGTTCCTCCATCAGACGGACAATGAAGGTTCCTCCATCAGAGAGAAACGATGAAGGTTCCTCCATCAGAGAGACGATGAAGGTTCCTCCATCAGGGATGATGAAGGTTCCTCCATCAGACGGACGATGAAAGTTCCTCCATCAGAGAGAAACAATGAAGGTTCCTCCATCAGACGGACGATGAAGGTTCCTCCATCAGAGACGATGAAGGTTCCTCCATCAGAGAGACGATGAAGGTTCCCCCATCAGAGAGACGATGAAGGTTCCTCCATCAGAGAGATGATGAAGGTTCCTGCATCGGAGAGACGATGAAGGTTCCTCCATCAGAGAGACGATGAAGGTTCCTCCATTGGAGAGACGATGAAGGTTCCTCCATCAGAGACGATGAAGGTTCCTCCATCAGAGACGATGAAGGTTCCTCCATCAGAGAGAAACGATGAAGGTTCCTGCATCGGAGAGACGATGAAGGTTCGTCCATCGGAGGGACGATGAAGGTTCCTCCATCAGAGACGATGAAGGTTCCTCCATCAGAGAGAAACGATGAAGGTTCCTGCATCGGAGAGACGATGAAGGTTCGTCCATCAGAGAGACGATGAAGGTTCCTCCATTAGAGAGACGATGAAGGTTCCTCCATCAGAGAGACGATGAAGGTTCCTCCATCAGAGACGATGAAGGTTCCTCCATTAGAGAGACGATGAAGGTTCCTCCATTAGAGAGACGATGAAGGTTCCTCCATCAGAGAGACGATGAAGGTTCCTCCATTAGAGAGACGATGAAGGTTCCTCCATCAGAGACGATGAAGGTTCCTCCATTAGAGAGACGATGAAGGTTCCTCCATCAGAGAGATGATGAAGGTTCCTCCATCAGACGGACGATGAAGGTTCCTCCATCAGAGAGACGATGAAGGTTCCTCCATCAGAGAGAAACGATGAAGGTTCCTCCATCAGAGAGATGATGAAGGTTCCTCCATCAGACGGACGATGAAGGTTCCTCCATCAGAGAGACGATGAAGGTTCCTCCATCAGAGAGAAACGATGAAGGTTCCTGCATCGGAGAGACGATGAAGGTTCGTCCATCGGAGGGACGATGAAGGTTCCTCCATCGGAGAGATGATGAAGGTTCCTCCATCAGAGAGATGATGAAGGTTCCTCCATCAGACGGACGATGAAGGTTCCTCCATCAGAGAGACGATGAAGGTTCCTCCATCAGAGAGAAACGATGAAGGTTCGTCCATCGGAGAGACGATGAAGGTTCCTCCATCAGAGAGAAACGATGAAGGTTCGTCCATCGGAGGGACGATGAAGGTTCCTCCATCGGAGAGACGATGAAGGTTCCTCCATCAGAGATGATGAAGGTTCGTCCATCGGAGGGACGATGAAGGTTCCTCCATTTGAGGGACGATGGACGAACCTTCATCGTCTCTCCGATGGACGAACCTCCATCGGAGAGACGATGAAGGTTCCTCCATCCATACAACTCAGAACCCTTCAGAACCAGGCCTCACCTGGAGCTTTGTACCGAGGCTTGGTCTTCTCCTGGTCTTCAGTTGACGGTGATTCCAGCTCACAGGTGTGTCCGTAGTGGGGGGGTCTGCAGGAGCAGAAGAACCCCCCCACCCTGTTAGTGCAGTTCCCTCCATGGAGGCAGGGGTTGCGGAGACACTGGTTCCCGTCTCCTTACCCAGAACAGACAGAGAACATCAAAGATGGACCGTAATGAGGAGTGAAGCGGGCCTGGATCAGAACTTACCGTGGTACTGGGTCCAGAAGGAGATCTGCAGACAAACAAACTGGGCTTAGATTCCCCGTTTCTCCTGAAAAATCTCTGACCTTCCTCCATCCCTGGACCTACCGTCTTGGCATCGTCCTCAAAGACCTCCCGCGCCTCCTCGTAGTTGCAGCGCTCCTCATAGCACTCCCTCTCCAGGTTCCCCTGCAGGATCTCCTCCAGGAGGAAGGCGTTGGCCCGTTTGGGTCGCAGGAACACTGTGCTGGCCACTGGAGGCCTGCGGAACACTGCAGAGAACCAGAAGGTTGGAGAACATTGGTCCAGTTTGATCCATAAATCCTCAGATGGTCCAACAGGCGCTGAGTCACAGTAGTTGGTCTGTTAACCAGCCTCGGTCAGAGGTGGAGCTCCTACCTTCACCTTGACTGAACGCCTGGAGGAACCTTCCCAGGAGGCAGATGGCGAGCAGACACCCAGACATGATGTTCACCGCCATTACGATGACGGAACCGCTCACGTTCCACAGCAGAGACCCTGGAGTTCAGCCCGACCCGGCAGATGATGGTCCACGCTGTGACTCAGTCATGTTCCGCTAACATCTGATGAGGAAAACATGAAGAACGTCTTTCTGTCCACACCTGGAAAAAAAGCTTGAAATAGGTCAGAATGGTTCTGTTCCTGCGCTGGACTCTGGTCCCCGAAATCACACAAAACAAGCAGCAGAAACGTCCCGCCGTGTTTATTCCAGGCAAACATCCCAGGAATGATTGACTGGATGGGATTCCGAGCAGATGGAGGAGGGGCAGAACCTAGGGCCCTGAGGTCCAGGATCAAAAACTGGACCTTGAACATCTCAGCTGATAGAACCAGACACTGATCTGAATTGGGATTAAAAGGCTTTTAAAACAAGTAATATGTTGTAGTTAATCTACCAGTTTTAGTCCGTGAGGCAGACACCCTGTCTACTTTTAAGGCTAGGCTTAAAACTTTCCTTTTTGATAAAGCTTCTAGTTAGAGTGGCTCAGGTTATCCTGATCTATCTCTATAGTTCTGCTGCTATAGGCTTAGACTGCTGGAGGACATAGGGACCCCTTTTTCATCATTCTGCTTCATTCTATCTCTATTCTCCCACTCTGCAGAATCTGTTAGTTCAATCTCTAACGTTCTGCTCTCTCTGCTTTTTCTCATAGTAGCTTCATCTGGTCTGTTCCTGTTTGGCTGTGACTCCATCCTGGAGAGAAATATCAGCTGTGCTGCTGCCATCAACACCTTTGTTTCTAGATGTTGGAGCTTGGCCTGTTTTCCAGTGTAGTCCTGTTTCTCTGACTGTGACTAACTGGATGTGCTCTCTTCATCCTCTGACATGGGAGCTGGCTCGGAGCTCGTCTGCCTGGCTGTGTGTTTCCTGGACGGGGCCGCCTGTGGAGCTGGTTGACAGTTGCCTTTTGTATCTATGCTTCTTTTTCTATGTCTGCTTCCGTCTCCTTGAACCCCAGTGGGCCTCAGCAGATGGCCGCTCACACTGAGCCTGGTTCTGCTGGAGGTTTCTTCCTGTTCAAAGGGAGTTTTTCCTCTCCACTGTCGCTACAAGCATGCTAAGTGTGAGGGATTGCTGAAGAGTCAATGAGTCGATGCAATCAGCTGGTTTTCCTTAGATAGAAAACTTTGAATCAATCTGACTGGATGATTTGGATCTATAAAGTGACCTGAGATGACATGATGAGAATTGGAGCTATAGAAATAAAGTGAATAGAATTGAGTCTAAACTTCACTTTGAAGTAATCTAGACTCATTTTCATTGCATACATTTTTTTTATTTCAGTTACATTCAGAGCAAATCAAACGTAAACATGAGAATTAAAGAACAGCCACTTTATTCTCTAGACGTGTTAAGCAGGATCAGTTCTGTAGCTAAATTTAATGCTAGTCAGTAGATTTTTTCCTCCGGTAGATGAATGATGTCAGACCGAACCAAACCTGGATGATCAGGGGCCCAAACAGTCGGCCCTGAGGGACTCCATCAGGATGGTTCGTTCCAGCTTCTCTGAGGCTTAAATCCCTGATTACTGGGTTTACTGGGTGTTTATACTGGGCTCACAGGCGTCAGCTTCTTGATCCCCTCTCTGATCCACTTGATGTATTTAGATACTTTGGTGTAGACGCCGTATTTCCCCTTTCGTGCGTGACCTTTGCCCCAGCTCCTGATGCCGGTGATGAAGAAGGTGTCATGGTAATGGGTGATGTGCGGCCCGCCGGCGTCGCCCTGAAAGGAATCCTCCATCCGGTCGTAGCCTGCGCAGAACATCCGCAAAGAGACGGGCAGCTGGGTGGACTGCATGCAGGCATCTGGATCCACGTAGGGGACGGAGAGGCGCCGTAGGATGGTGGACGGCTGACCCTCACCCAGATGTCCAAAACCGCTGAGCAGCCCCGCCTGCTGCCGCATCAGAACCTTCATGTAGAACAGGACTTTAGAACCCCACATTCCTGATATCTGACTGTGATTGAAACAGTGAACGTTCACCTTCTCCATGAAGTCAGGCTCCGGTATGCAGGCCGGCAGGATGTACCTGGAGAACCTGATGGGCGTGGCCACCTTTATCAGAGCCAGGTCGTTGAAGAGCGTCTGTGGGCTGTAACCATGGTGACTGACCGAGACGTCCACCACATGGGAAGCTTCGTCACCTCCACTGTGAGACGAGTTGTAGACACCTGGATGCATGTTGGACCAGATTCAACATCTCATAGCTGAAGCATTAAGCTGGAACCTAACTGGTGTGAACAGATTAAACCGGATTAAAACTGGTCCAGCTGTTTGATTGGATAGAAGACATTAACTAGTCTGTTTCTGATTGGTTGACACGCTGAGCTGTTTGGGTCAGACTGAGTCTGGAAACCAGATCCGTCTCACAGGACCAGAACCTTCCAGATCTATACCAGAGGCTTGTGTTTGAGCTGTTAGACGTACCGAGGCTGACGGTGAGGTACCGGGCTTGGGTCAGGCATTGAGCGGCGGTCAGGATGATGTACTCGCTCAGGATGGTTCCCCCACAGAAGCCCACGCCGTTCTGGTTCACCAGCAGAGCCTCAGAGGAGAGAACAAAGTCAACTAATGGACCCCTGAACCAGAACCGTCGCCCCTTTGTTGGGTGTCTACCTGCCATGGACATTGTCCCGGTGGACAGTCCTCTCCCCTGCCGGTCTCATCCAGCCTGCTTGCATTACTCTGGAGGACCAGCTGATCCTCTCTGGAGTTCCCCTCTACGGTTCCGTTCTGAGTTTGGACTCTGCCGGCGATAATGGCGCCACATCTAAAAGTCTCTGAGAGAGTTTGGAGATCAGGAAGAGCTCGTCATTCTCTATGTCCACCAAGCTTTGAAAGAACTCATGAATTTAGATGATTAAAGCTGGAACTGGATCAATTCTGTTGATCCTCAGCTGTATCTGTCTATAAATCCAGCTAAAGCTAACCCTTATAGTGGGAGAAAAGTATTTAACTATTCACTCCGGTTGAATAATCGGAGATCGATGGATTTCACTCAGTCTGCTCATGCACAGTAATCAGCCCTGTTCTGATCTGGACAGCGTTCGTTCCTCCTTACTTGCAACAATGGAAACTAGTCAGAGTCAAAACAAATTACAGACCCTTTGGTTAAACAGTAACATGTTATGAATAAACCTGAGAAAGAATCTGGTTTGTTATGGAAGAAGCTCTGTCTGGTCTACAAACACCATCCTGCAGGGGAAAAGCGTGGCCTTGCAGATGAGTAAATAGGATAAATTAATATATGAAATAAGAGAAACTACATTTTCTCACCACATTCATTACATAGATTACAGGCATGTCTGAAGACATAAAAACCTGGATGACTCTTAACTTTCTGCTTCTGAATGCAGACAAAACAGAAGTTATAGTCTTTGGACCAGAGTCTCTGAAAAAGAAGCTGATTAGCCAGTCACTTCATTTGGATGGGATTAAACTGATTTCAGATAATAAAGTAAAAAATCTTGGTGTTATTTTTGATCAGGACCTGTCATTTAAATCCCAGATCAAAGAGGTTTCTAGAATTTCCTTCTTTCATCTGAGGAATATTGCGAAAATGAGCAATCTCCTGTCCAGGGGTGATGCTGAGAAACTAGTCCATGCATTTGTTACTTCAAGGCTGGACTATTGTAATTCTTTACTATCAGGAAGTCCACAAACTGTAGTTAAATTCTATTCTATTCCGATTACTCCAGAATAGAATAGAGAGGTTTTGGCTTCTTTATTTATTCCTGGATTTGTGCTCCTGTTGCTGCCAGAATTTAAATTAAATCTTCAAGAACTCATCTCTGCATTTGGAGCCTCGACTAACGTCCACCAAAGCTGACATTGTGTGAATGCATCATTCATTTTAATGATTTGGCTTCTCTGTAGCCGTAGTTGCACAGCATTGAGCGGCAGCTTGCTGTAAACATTGTGTGGTTCTCCAAGTTCCTGAAGCTTCTTTAAAGTCCAGGACTCGGGTGGTCCAGAACTTGTCTTACCGTTAGAGCTGCAGGACTGGTTGTCCGGTGCCAGGAAGTACCCATCAGCACAGCCACACTCGACGTTCCCTTCGACAACATGGCAGAAATGTTCGCAGCCACCGTTTTCATTCTCACAGAGCCCTGGATTTACTGGAATAAACAGAAATCCCAGTAAAACCAGCATGTTGACGGCTTCTACGGAACAGGACCGATGAGTATGGAAGAAACACAGTCTCACAGGACTCTGCCTTTTTTTGGACACCGAAATTTAAACACTAACATTTTTGGCACTGAATTTTTTTACACATTAAATTCCTTACATAGTTTTTTTATCTGGTAAAAAATCAGCTGTAAATGTGTTAGCTTAGGGACCTACACTCTGCAGTCCAGCAGCTTCTAGCCAATGAAATGAGCTCATTTTGGTCACGTGACACAACAGTTGGCCGTAGCTTTGTTCTCGACTGAATGAAGCTGAATGAGGAGTTTTTCCTGTTAAATAGATCTGATTAGAAAACAGGTAGCTACTAATAGACAGACATTAGAGTTTTCCATCTATGGGTCTGGGTCAAATAACTGAGCCAATCACAGTGCAACACCCCCGTCGGCCAAGGCTCTTGGTTTGATCCGGAAGAAGCGGCCGGCAGCAAACTTCCTTTTTTCCAGAAATGCAAATGTGTTGACCTGAAGGGAAACACATTTGCAGCTGAATGTTTTGCAGGCAGGTTTTTACCAGACAAAAATTCATTGTAAGGAATTCAATATGTAAAAAAAATGTGATGTTTAAAATTCGTTGTACAAAAAAAGGCAGATTCCAGGGAGAGTGTTTTCCTCCCACAGATGAGCATCATGAGCTCCAGCTTTAGGTCACTCTGCATCAGCATGGACCAACCTCCACCTAAACACTTCCTCTGGCCGTTAGTGAAGAACTAAAGTCTGATTGATCTCATTGATCGGTGCGTATCTAATGAACAAAGATCTGCCCTGTGAAGCAAACCCAGACAGACCAGTGGATCCTCCTTAGAACCAGAAAGTTCTGCGTCTGACATAAAACCAGAGCGATGCTCTGAAAGGAGCGACGGGTCGCAGGTGGATCACTCACCGTTATCCTGGCTGAACACCTGAAGGAGAAAACCTCCCAGAAGGCAGACGGCGAGCCAAGAGGCGGACATGTTGGACCGCTTTAACCTCAGGTCTGCTCAGGCTCTGCAAACAATCGCCTGCGCAAACAGCAGGGACTCTGACCTGATGGGGGTTTGGACAGACGGACCAAAGCCATCCAAACTATTTAACTGCCTTTTCAAACATTAAATCATGAATAAAATTTATTACGTTAGTCCAGTCCAATCCAAACACCGTCAAGTATAGAGAGATAATACAAGCAGATAGTACATGTTAAATACTGATCTGATGGAATATGTCATATGGGTGAGTAGAACATGATGGAATTACGTAAAATCAAGGGCCCAATGTAAAAAAACGGTGTTCTCCTTTAAATACAGGGGCCAGGATGAGTTCTCTAGGGGCCCCTGTTGGTCCCTGCCTAGAACCGTCTATGCATGTTATCTAAATATCTTATTTTAGGAGGAAATATACTAATTACATGGCAAGATATTTTATTTCAATACTTAAATTAAGGCTAAATACGCTTAATTTAAGACGTTTTTTACTTATTTCTAGATTGTTTTTGAAGTGTATGTGCCTGGTTTTGATCTGTTGACTCCTGAAAAACATCAACAGGAAGGTTCCTGGAAAAAACAGGCAACATGAATGTGGAAAACATTGGTGTTCAGTCTGAGTCACCTGGAAAACAGAACTCAGTGTTTTTCTGCAAAGATCTACATGAAAAAAACCCGTCGTAGGTTCTGTTCCTGCAGCGGACTCTGATCGCCCTCAAAACATCCAAACAAACAGCAGCTGAACCCCTGAAACATAAACACTGCCTTTGTGTGTTCCTGGTAAACATGGAGGGACTTAGTCTCCGAGATCAATACTCCTGGATTAATCAGAGAATTTACTGATCCAGGCCGAAAGGTACGGAAGAAAGACAGCCTCACTGGAATCTGCCTTTTTTTTTACACCGAATTTTAAATCATGCTGAATTTTTATCTGGTAAAAATTCAGCTGCAAATAAAGCAGAGCTGCTTCTCCTCCTCATCCAGAGGAGTCAGCTGAGGAGGATCAGACATCTTTATCTGATGGACGCCTCCCTCTGAGGGTGTTACTGTCCAGGGGAGAGTTAAGAGTTAAAATTTCTATTTATGGATAGTTCTATAATTCATGAACATTTCTTTTAATTGATTTAGTAAAGTTCATTTACTGGTTTTAAGTTGTATGTGAATAAAGGTTACATGGCTAGTGAAGTTAGTGGATATGAACTGAATTATGGGTAATCCAATATGGCTGCAGAGAAACATGCCAGCTTTGCAGAAACGTTACTGATCCACTCAACAGAAAAAGTTGTTCTGGTCTGAAAGATGCACACGGTAAGTCGTTTTGATTACTTGAATGTTTCATGTTGATATTTTAGCATGTAGGATAATCTCCTGTTTAATCTAGTTTGACCAAATTTCTTTGAAATCTGTGTAGTCAGAGACATTTACTTTCTGAAGCTGTTATTGAAATGTTTTTATATTCTGTATTTTTGTAGTTTTCACTGTGTCTTCGACAAGAGAGAGAGAATAAAACGTTGAAAGACATCATTATGATGCGTGGCCTTCCTAAGAGTCAGACCTGAGTAGTTAGATAGGGGTTCCAGGGACGTCCCACAGGAGGAGGACCAGGACACCATGGAGGGACCATGTCTCTCTGCTGAAGGAGGAGTCTGAGAGTCTCTTCTGAGGCTGCCGCCCTAAAGATCCGGTCCTGGATGAAGAGGAAGGCGACGACGACGACAAGTGTTTTAAGCATTAAATCCACTATAAGAAATTATTTCAGGTCAAGAAGTGAAAGAAAAACAGAAATCCGACTCTTTTCCAGGTGTTTAATGGTTCAGCCTCAGAAACTTCAACTCGGTCTTACAGGCTTTTAATGACAAAGTTTATATGGAACCAAGACACAGTTAGTGAAAGAAAACTAAAAACAGGTGAGGATGCATTAAAGAGCTTAAAATAAGCCTAACATGGGTAGTAGAAAGTTAAGCAAATAATTATTTCTCCTTTAAATTTCAATTTTTCTTCCCACAAGAAACAATAAATCAACAGTAGAGCAAATATATCAAAGAAAATGAATGGTCACAGAGTAACGACCTTGAGGTACTCCATAAGTAATCAGGTCACCATCTAAGGTTTGCAGCTGGAAAGTACATCAGCTGTTAGGCCGTCTAAATGTGGTTTACAGGAACCACCGTCTGATGGAACCACCGTCCCTCTTCTTCCTGCTGCCCTGAGCGGCTGTCAACCTCCTGATTCCCTGTCGGATCCAGCGGATGTACGTCGACACTTGCGTATAGACGCCATATTTCCCTTTGCGTGCACACCCTTCCCCCCAGCTCACGATGCCAGTGATGAAGTAGGTGTCATGGTAACGCGTGACGTGCGGCCCGCCGCTGTCGCCCCGGCAGGCATCCTTGGTGATTGTTTCGTAGCCGGCACAAAACATGCGCATGGTGATGCGCAGCTGGGTGGATTCCATGCAGACGTTCCGATCCACGTAGGGGACGGAGAGACGCTGTAAGATGGTGGATGTCTCTTGACCCTCGCCAAGACGTCCAAAGCCGCTGACTAGACCGTCTGCCTGGCGCATTAGGACCTGGAAGACCAGAACAAATCCAATCACCAGACAACTCAGACTTCTTACAGCTGAATATCCATCCATCCATCCATCCATCCATCCATCCATCCATCCCTCATCCATCCATCCATCATCCATCCATCCCTCATCCATCCATCCATCATCCATCCATCCATCATCCACCCATCCCTCCATCCACCCATCATCCATCCATCCATCCATCCATCCATCCATCCATCCATCCATCCCTCATCCATCCATCCATCCATCCATCATCCATCCATCCATCCATCATCCATCCATCCATCATCCATCCATCCATCCCTCATCCATCCATCATCATCCATCTATCCATCCATCCATCCATCCATCCATCCATCCCTCATCCATCCATCATCCATCCATCCCTCATCCATCCATCCATCCCTCATCCATCCATCCATCCATCATCCATCCATCCATCCATCCATCCATCATCCATCCATCATCCATCCATCCATCATCCATCCATCCATCCATCCATCATCCATCATCCATCCATCATCCATCATCCATCCATCCATCCCTCATCCATCCATCCATCATCCATCCATCCCTCATCCATCCATCCATCCATCCATCATCCATCCATCCATCCCTCATCCATCCATCCATCCATCATCCATCCATCATCCATCCATCATCCATCCATCCATCCATCCATCATCCATCATCCATCCATCATCCATCCATCCATCATCCATCATCCATCATCCATCCATCCATCCATCCATCCATCCATCATCCATCATCCATCCATCCATCATCCATCATCCATCCATCATCCATCCATCCATCCATCATCCATCCATCCATCCATCCATCCATCATCCATCCATCCATCCATCCATCATCCATCATCCATCCATCATCCATCCATCCATCATCCATCATCCATCCATCATCCATCCATCCATCCATCCATCCATCCATCCCTCATCCATCCATCCATCCATCATCCATCCATCATCCATCCATCCATCCATCATCCATCCATCCATCCATCCATCCATCCATCCATCCATCCCTCATCCATCCATCCATCATCCATCATCCATCCATCATCCATCCATCATCCATCCATCCATCATCCATCCATCCATCCATCCATCATCCATCCATCATCCATCCATCCATCCATCCATCCCTCATCCATCCATCCATCCATCCATCATCTATCGATCCATCCATCATCCATCCATCATCCATCATCCATCCATCCATCCATCCATCCATCCATCCATCCATCCATCCCTCATCCATCCATCCATCCATCCATCATCCATCGATCCATCCATCATCCATCCATCATCCATCCATCCATCCATCCATCCATCATCCATCTATCCATCCATCATCCATCATCCATCCATCCATTCATCCATCATCCATCCATCCATTCATCCATCATCCATCCATCATCCATCGATTAATCCATCCATCCATCATCCATCCATCCATCATCCATCCATCCATCCATCCATCCATCATCCATCATCCATCCATCCATTCATCCATCATCCATCCATCCATCCATCCATCCATCCATCCATCATCCATCCATCCATCCATCCCTCATCCATCCATCCATCATCCATCCATCCATCCATCCATCCATCCATCTTCTTCCTCTTATCCGGGGTCGGGTCGCGGGGGTAGCAGCTTCAGTAAGGAGGCCCAGATGTCCCTCTCTCCAGCCACTTGGTTCAGCTCCTCTGGGGGAATCCCAAGGCAGAGAAACATAGTCCCTACAGCGTGTCCTGGGTCTCCCTCTAGGCCTCCTCCCTGTGGGACGTGCCTGGAACACCTCACCAGGGAGACGTCCAGGAGGCATCCTAACCAGATGCCCGAGCCACCTCAACTGGCTCCTCTCGATGTGGAGGAGCAACGGCCCAGACACACTACGGAGAAAACTAATTCTTTCGGTCATGACCCAAAGCTCATGACCATAGATGAGGGTAGGAACGTAGATCGACCGGTAAATCGAGAACTTTGCTTTTTGGCTCAGCTCTCTCTTCACCACAACAGACTGGTACAGCCCACACTTCACAGCAGACACCGCACCAATCCGCCAATCGATCTCACGCTCCATCTTCCCCTCACTCATGAACAAGACCCCAAGATACTTAAACTCCTCCACTTGGGGAGGTACATCCTCCCAAACCTGAAGAAGGCAGTCTACCCTTTTCCAGCTCAAGACCATAGTCTCAGTTTTGGAGGCACCGATCCTCATCCCGGCCGCTTCACACCCGGCAGTGAACCGCTTCATTGAGAGTTGTAGATCACGCCCTGATAAAGCCAATAAAACCACATCATCTGCGAATGTGCAGCTGAACAGTTCATCTTAATTTAGTGAATCTCTTCAGTAAGAATATGAAAAAACATTCTTCCATAGAACCAGTGGTGTCATCTGGGGGTGGCTAGGGGTGACCATGGCCACCCTGTGCAATGGCCTTGCCCCTCCACTGGCCACCCCTCTGGCCGCCCCACTGGCTCCCCCCCCCCCCCCCCCCCCCAACACAAACACACACACTAACATTTCTGGAGGTGCCACTGCTTAGAGCTCCTTTAATCCCATTATTACCATTATTACCATCATTAACCCCATTTTGGTTCAATTTTGTCCCTAAGTAATCCCACACCTTCAGAATAAAGAAGTTACTAAAGAAGAACCTGCCAGGCAACACGAAGTAGGTTAAAAACTCTGGAAAGGGTTGCAGATCCATCTCTAAGGCCACACATTGGAGCATGGAGGCTGACCTGCCACTGTGGCCTCTTTAACAATTCATCCAGAAGGTCCCAGAAGAACCAAGAACATCTACAGATCTGCAGGACTCACCGCCTCCACTGAGGCGGTGAGTCTTGAAGATCCTCAAGACTTCTAGAATATTCTGACCTTTCTATAAGGTTTTGGTTGCTGTTCCATCTGATCTAATCGAGAGGTCAAACCCTTTCCTTCCTCAGTGGTTCTTACATTCTCTGCAAAGTCTGCCTCCGGTATGCAGGCTGGAAGGATGAACCTGGTGAACGTGATGGGCTCGGCCAGCTTGATGAGAGCAATGTCATTGTGGTAGGTGTCCGGGCTGTACTTGTTGTGGGAGACGATGATTTCCACATGATGTGTTACTTCATTCTCACTGGATTCAATGGTGTTGTATTCACCTGAAAACACAACCGTCGTCACTCTCAGGGGTTACAGCAGGACTCACTGGGTTTAATGGACCTGGATGATAAACTGGACTGTAAGGGTTCTGGCTGTTGGAAGAGGATTATGGATATGTTGAAGAAGAACCAGAGAGAACCCTAACCCTAACCCTAAGGACCCAGGAGTCTAACTGGACCGGCCCAGAAAGCCACCATCTAAGCAGGGGAGGGCAATTCCAGTTCCTGAGGGCCACTATCCTGCAACCTTTAGACGTTTCCTTGGTCCAAAACACCTGAATCAAGTAAATAGATGATAGAGATACTGAGATGGTGATTCAGCCATTTAATTCAGATGTGTTTGGCCAAAGACAAATCTAAAAGCTGCAGCATAGCGGCCTTCAGGAACTGGTATTCTGTGGTTAAACTCTGTTGGACCGTTTGCTGCTTTAATTCAATTCAATTCAGTTTATTTATATAGCGCCAAATTCACAACACATGTCATCTCAAGGCACTTTACAGTTCAACCAGATCATACAGTCAAATTGATACAAAGTTTTCTATCTAAGGAAAACCAGTTGATTGCATTGACTCATTGACTCAAATACAATCCCTCACACTAAGCATGCTTGCAGCGACAGTGGAGAGGAAAAACTCCCTTTTAACAGGAAGAAACCTCCAGCAGAACCAGGCTCAGTGTGAGCGGCCATCTGCTGAGGCCCACTGGGGTTCAAGGAGACAGAAGCAGAGATACAAAAAGCAGCTGTAAAAGGCGGCCCCGTCCAGGAAACACACAGCCAGGCAGACGAGCTCCAAGGCAGCTCCCATGCCAGAGGATGAAGAGAGCACATCCACCCAGCCACGGCCAGAGAAACAGGACCACACTGGAAAACAGGCCGATCTCCAACATCTACAAACAAGGGTGTTGATGGAAGCAGCACAGCTGATGTTTCTTTCCTGGATGACGTCACAGCCAAACAGGAACAGACGAGGCAAAGCTACTCTGAGGAAAAGCAGAGAGAGCAGAAGGTTAGAGATTGAACTAACAGATTCTGCAGAATAGGAGAACAGAGAGAGAATGAAGCAGAAAGATGAAATGGGGGTCCCTATGTCCTCCAGCAGTCTAAGCCTATAGCAGCAGAACTATAGAGATAGATCAGGATAACCTGAGCCACTCTAACTAGAAGCTTTATCAAAAAGGAAAGTTTTAAGCCTAGCCTTAAAAGTAGACAGGGTGTCTGCCTCACGGACTAAAACTGATAGTTGGTTCCACAGGAGAGGAGCCTGATAACTAAAAGATCTGCCTCCCATTCTACTTTTAGAAGTTCTAGGAACCACTAGTAAACCTGCAGATTGAGAGCGAAGTGCTCTGTTAGGAACATAAGGAACAATCAGATCTCTGATATAAGATGGAGCTTGGCCATTTAAGGCTTTATATGTGAGAAGGAGGATTTTAAATTCTATTCTGGATTTAACAGGATGAAGAGAAGCCAGGATAGGAGAGATATGATCTCTCTTTTTCATTTTCATCAGAACTCTGGCTGCAGCATTTTGGATCAGCTGAAGGCTTTTAACTACAGTTTGTGGACTTCCTGATAGTAAAGAATTACAATAGTCCAGCCTTGAAGTAACAAATGCATGGACTAGTTTCTCAGCATCACCCCTGGACAGGAGATTTCTAATTTTTGCAATGTTCCTCAGATGAAAGAAGGAAATTCTAGAAACCTCTTTGATCTGGGATTTGAATGACAGGTCCTGATCAAAAATAACACCAAGATCTTTTACTTTATTATCTGAAATCAGTTTAATCCCATCCAAATGAAGTGACTGGCTAATCAGCTTCTTTTTCAGAGACTCTGGTCCAAAGACTATAACTTCTGTTTTGTCTGCATTCAGAAGCAGAAAGTTAAGAGTCATCCAGGTTTTTATGTCTTCAGACATGCCTGTAATCTATGTAATGGGTTAGCTTCATCTGGATTATAGACAGATATAGCTGGGTATCATCAGCATAACAGTGGAAATTAATCCCATGCTGTCTAATAACTCTACCAATTGGTAGCATGTATAAAGTAAAGAGAATTGGTCCTAGCACTGATCCCTGTGGTACTCCACAGGTAACCTTTGAGCGTGTTGAAGATCTATCATTAACATAAACAAACTGAATTTGATCAGATAGATAAGATTTAAACCAGTCTAGTGCTGTTCCTTTAATTCCAACAAAATATTCAAGTCTTTCTAAAAGAATATTATGGTCAACTGTATCAAATGCAGCACTAAGATCCAACAGGACGAGCACAGATACAAGTCCATTATCTGAGGCCATGAGAATATCATTAGTGACTTTCACCAGAGCTGTTTCAGTGCTATGATGAGCTCTAAAGCCAGACTGAAACTCTTCAAAAAGTTCATTATGGTGTAAGTGATCGCAAACTTGTTTGGCAACTACTTTCTCAAGAATTTTGGATAAGAAAGGAAGATCGGATATAGGTCTATAATTAACCAAGTCATCTGGGTCAAGAGACGGTTTCTTAAGCAGAGGTTTAATTCCAGCAACCTTAAAAGCTTTAGGTACATATCCCTGTAACAGAGATAGATTAATCACATCTAAAATGGAGGAGGAGATCAAAGGGAATACCTCCTTAAATAACCTGGTTGGAACTGGATCTAACATACAAGTTGAAGGCTTAGATGAAGACAATAATTTTGCTAATTCAGAAAGTTCAACTGGATCAAAGCAGTCTAAACCCGGTTCAGATTCCATGACTACCTCAGGTACAATCGCGGATAGAGGAGTGCTAATGATCTTATTTTTAATAAGATCAATCTTATTTATAAAGAATCCCATAAAATCATTGCTGCTAAGAGCAGGTGGAATGGACGGTTCAACAGAGCTATGGCTCTGGGTGAGTTTGGCAACTGTATTAAAAAGAAATCTAGGATTATTCTTATTCTCCTCTATTAATGAGGAGAAGTATGCTGCTCTTGCTTTACAAAGGGTCCTCTTATACAGCAGTAAACCATTTTTCCAGACTAGGAAGGACTCCCGCAGGCCTGTGGAGCGATATTTTCTCTCCAGTTTCCTAGCATTTTGCTTCAAAGTACGCAGCTCTGCATTAAACCAAGGAGCAAGCTTTCTATTTTCAACGGTTTTCATTTTCAAGGGAGCTGCGTTGTCTAAGGCAGTACGCAGAGAACTAGCAACCCCATCAACAAAATCATCAACCTGTGAAGGGGAATAAGCTATGCTTTTGCACTCTGCAGCACTGCTCAGCGACACAGAGGAGAGAGAAAGTGAAGCAGATTCTTTAAAATTTATAACTGCACCATCTGATAAAGATCTACTAAAATTGAACCTTCTTTTGGGGGAGGAGAACTCTGTTAAAGTAATCCTGAAGGTTATTAGAAAGTGGTCAGAGAGGACAGGGTTGTGAGGAAATACTGTTATTTCTTCACATTCTATGCCGTATGTCAGCACAAGATCCAAAGTGTGAAGATGAGAATGTGTGGGACTATTCACATTTTGAACAAAGCCAATAGTGTCTAAGATAGCATTAAAGGCTGCTCTTAAGCTATCGCCTTCAATGTCAGCATGGATGTTAAAATCTCCCACTATGATGACCCTGTCAGTATTTAATACCAAATCAGAAAGGAACTCTGAAAACTCATCTAAAGATTCAGAGTAAGGACCTGGCGGACGATACAAAGTTACAAAAAGAAGAGGTTTTCTTGCCTTGAAATTTGGATGAGGGAAATTAAGGGTTAAATGATCAAAAGCTTTACGGTTTTAAAACCAATTAAATTCCAGTAGATTTAGATGTTTTTCTAACTTGCCTAAAATTATAGAGGTTTGGAATAAAATAGATCATATTTAATGTGTTGACTTTCATCTTTTTTTTTATAGAAATTTTCTAAATTTTGGGACAATCTGATAAAGAGTACATTTATATACACGTTTAAGCCAGAATGATTTGACATTTAAATATGATTTCCCTACGACTTAAAGGGAATTGTTGTCGTGGCTGAATAGGCGATGTCTTCTGTTCCCCTGTAAAGGGGATGGCTTCCTTCACTCCCCTCTCAAACCACCTGTCTTCTTTGTCCAAAATGTCTTCCAAAGAATGTCCTTTGTCCATGAGGTGTAGATGTACAGCAGAGTCTTGTCCTGAGGAGGGCGCTGTTCTGTGTTGGGCCATTTTATCTTTGGTTCTCAAACATAAAATCTAAGTTCAACTGTGACATCATTGCTGTGTTTTATAGATTACGTTCTACCGTAGCAGCTTGGTTTAGTTTAGCTTCTCTGGTTTATATAAGAGTTTCTAACTGTAAGACGCTTGAGTCAGAGTTGAATGATTTTTGTTCATAAATTCATATTTTAATGGAGGTTGTGGTGAATTTATGTTAATGTGCAGAATTGCCTCCAGCAGAACCAGGCTCAGTGTGAGCGGCCATCTACTGAGACCCACCGGAGGCAGAAGCAGACATAGAAAAAGTAGCATAGATACAAAAGGCAATGGTTGGATTGGTCGGACATACCGAGTTTGACGACGAAGTATCGTGATCGGTTCATGCAGTGGGCGGCCGTCAGGATGATGTACTCGGTCAGGATGGTTCCCCCACAGAAGCCAACGTCGTCTTCGTTAATCAGCAGAGCCTATCAGAACACAACCAGCACCCGTCATGGACTCCGTCATGGGTCCGATCCTCCCAGGACCAGAACAAAAGGACTACCTGCCATGGACATTCTCCTGGCGGACAGTTCTCTCCGCCCACAATGCGGACATTTGCCGCCATGTCGCTGGTGACGCCGCTGTCCCAGAGCGTGTCAGAGGGCGGGATCTGACTGCTGATGTTTCCAGACGAGAACAGATCAGCAGAGTCGGAGTTCTGCGGTGATGTGGAGTTGGCGCTGGTGTTCAGCTTCAGGTTTGTCATTTCCTCTTTGGTCTCTTCCACGGAGCCCAGAAGGGAGCGGACCTTGTTGGTGACGATGGCGCCACATTTAAACTTCTCTGTAAGAAGAAGTTTAGAGAACAGAGAGTTTGGATGAGGTTCTGTAGAGTTGCTGATGGTTTCTCTGAAGCACTCCTGTTTTAGGATCATCTACTGATCATGTTCAGAACTCCCTAACTGGTTTGGCGCTTTGCTGATCCATTGGTAAGGAATAAAAACACACAACCTGCACGTCCACAAGAGGAACCTTTGGTTTGCTGGGAACGTTTCAGACAACATGCTGTTGATTGGAGCTGAAAACTGCAGGAAGGCCTCCTTGATCTGCTTGGTATGATAACCTTTGACCCTTAAGGGCTGTGTATACTCCAGTGTGTTGCAGTTAGATTGTTGCAGGTATGATGCAGATCTTTTTGATTTATGCCCAATTTCGGAGCGTGGTCTGCGCTACTGTAACAGCCAATCAAAATGGCCATTCCCAGTGAAAAGCCAGCCAAATGGCAGCAAAATCCCCTCCAACTTCCAGCCACTGGCCTTCGCCTGGGTGTGCATGTTTTTTTTGCTCTGACTCCACCCTTTCCCTGAATTGCAGGGTCTGACCAGGAAATGGTGCTTCTTTTTAGATCTTATTGTCCACAACTCATGACAGGAAGAGTATTTTAGATGTTTAAAAAGGAATTGTAGGGGCCTAGCCAAGGACCAGATAAGGCCAATCAGAGGCCTCCTGTCTGTGGTCACCTACAATTTTGGGAGGTGCAGCAGAGGGTCTGCGGAAGGGGGGGCATATCTGCGTTAACTGCAAACACACCCAGACTGGTTTCTGAGTGTAAACCAGGCTAAACTCTACCTCGACAACAAGCCGTTTTCTAGATAACATCGCCTTTTCCATATAAACCTTTAGTTTTCATCTTAGTTCAACATTGTCTAAGATCTACTGGGGACAGAACCATGATGGTTCCTGCAATATTCCTCAACATCTAAACTCTTTCTCTTCTAAGTGGACATGTCTTCACACCTGGCAGCTCTGGACTCTCCTGGGACCTGGTTTAACTAGAAAGACTTTCCCATTAGGGCTTAATGTAGAATCCTCATCTAGATGTTCTACCATGAACGGCCAAATTAAAACCTCTACACGAAAAGTTTATTTCAGTTTAAATTTATGGAGGCTTTGTGTCAAATTTTGTATTTTGTGTATGAAGATAAATCCAAGCTTTTGAATGCGGTTCTTGTTTTTAAAGCTAATTGTGGTAGCTTGCTATAAAGCCCTTCCATCCTAGAAGGTAAATCTGACATATCTGGTGTTTAGACTTGAAGAAGGGACCATCAGTTGAGCTTTTTCTTACCATTGGATTCGCAGGACTTCTGATCCGCAGCCAGGAAATATCCGTCGGCACAGGAGCACTCGACGTTCCTGTTGGTGATCCGGCAGAAATGCTCACAGCCGCCATTCTCGTTCTCGCACAGCTTGGGGATCACTGCAAAGTGACACAGATGTCACAATCAAACCCATCCTGACAAGGTTCGGCTGAACGCGTCCTGAAAGTCCAGTTTTCCAATTTATTGAGTATTTAAATTGTATTAAAAGTTCCCATTGATTTTTAAAAGCATCAGGTCTGCAACGCCTCAGCTGCTCTTGGTTCCTTAAACCCGGGTTTAAACTGTGCAATATTTCCAACTGTTGCACGCAGCTACAACTCAAACTGTACAACGAAACCTCAGGGTTTTAAAGTTCACAGCTCACAATGTTTGTTATCATACTGTGTGAACCGACTTTCTGATGCGATCTACCTGCTTACACTGTAAGTCTATAAACCCTGTTGGACTCAGCTCCGAGAGATGGAGCTGGTCGGACTCGTCAATCTGGAAGAAGAAGAAGAAGAACTCCCTTGTTTGCACATGCGCAGTGCTCAAGGTTCCGGTAAATTGGCACGTAGCTCTGCTTCAACCGCAGGATTTGTCCATGACCACCTCTTTTCTCCTGACCTTACGACCCCTGATTGGGAGGTGGTCGTTAGAGGCAGATTCCTCTAACGACCACCTAACCCTGAAGGACTCGTGTGTTTACCGATCTCACAGTTGAAGCCCTTGTATCCCTCCTTGCAGTAGCAGGTGTAGCCTCCAATCGTGTCCTTGCAGTGCCCCCCATGAGCACATGGGATGGACTCGCAGGCGTCACCATCTGCAGGATGGACAATTAGGCTTCAGGGTCCTGCCAAGCGGCTTAGGTCATGATGGGGTGATCTGGGGAGATACCTTACCGACATATTTGGCCCAGAACTCGTCCTGAGGAGGAAAAAAACCGGGATTAAATGTTTCAATATAACAAGAACTGATCAAGAAGACGAATCCGGTTAGTTTGGTGTTCCTACAGTTTTCTGCTTATCTTCAAAGATCTCCCGCGCCTCCTCCCAGCTGCAGCGCTCCTCGTTGCACTCCCTCTCCATGTTGCCTTGTTTAAACTCCTCCATAAAGCTGTTGGCCCGCCTCAGTCTGGTCAGAACCTCGTTGGCCTTCCTGCCATCCAGGAACACTAGAGACAGGGCAGAGAGACGGATCCACAGACAGTAAGGGTTTCTATAAACATGGCCATCTGGAAATGTTTCAGGACAGCGCGCCAATGGTCCAAAACATCCTACTTCTTATCTAGGATCCCACAACTCCAGATCGTCCATATGTCATCAAAGGTCAAGGATCACCATCTGCCAATCAACCACCTCCCTATTCCTCCACCGCTTTCTCCTTCTCCCCCTCTAACTCCACATTCCTCCCTGCCGCCCTCCTCTTCCTCGGTGCCGACAGCTGAATGTGGATGTGGTGGAACGTACCGTGAGCAGCAGTGAGGTGGAGCAGCAGAACCAGGCCCAGGGTTGGTCCTAGAGTCCAAAACATGGTTCCAGTTGGAGCGGAGCTCAGCTGGAGGACCTTCAGTGTTCTGAGTTATGGTGTGTGCGTATGAAGCAGGCAGAGAGGGCAACGAACTGAGGTGGGGGAGGAAGGGTTGGCCTGGGCGGGCTTTATCTCAGGCAGCAGGGCTTCCTGCAGCTTTAGAGGGAGACTACATCTCCCATAGTGCTTTGCATCAGATTCAGGGTAGATGTGGTTTTGTTGAAGTGATAACAGGACCTGGAAACATGTTGAAGCTGGGTTCTCCATCCAGCTTCTATGGTTGGATTTTCCTAAAGCTTCCATGAGTCACCAGAACAGATTCACTTTTATCTCCTCTCCTGGTTATCAGTCCCAGTTTGTTCAGCCTTTATCAGCAACCAGGCCTTCATCGTCAGCTGGTCAGGGGATCGGATCGTCCTGTGCTGCAGAGAGGAACATCTGATGATCTGGGCTTCCTTGCAGACAGCGTATAGAACCAGGGAGGTTCTGGTTCTGGTGTCTCCCCCTGCAGGTGGAGGATGGTGCTTCAGGTAATAGAAGGGTTCTAACTAACTCCGCCCCTTTAAGGGCGTTACCTCTGGCTACACTCCCAGGACTAAAAGGGAGCGCTTAAGAGCAGAGGACGCTTCCTTCAAAAGATCCCATTGCCATTGGTCCAACGCCCTGGCAGGGGTGGATTTAGGAAATTTGGAGCCCTAAGCAAAGACAGGCAGGGCCCCTCTGAGAAGACAACAGATAAAACAGACTTATTCTCCAGATAGAGAAATGTTAATAGAATAGATTATCTGTTCTAGGTTGTGTCCCTCTCTTCTTGTCCCTTTTCTTCTTGTTTTCCTCTCTATGTTTTGTACTCAGCTGACTTTTCATGCTGTCTCTAAAGGAATGAAAGATTTTTTCCAAGCACTAAGCTCACTTAGCTGATTGCTCCTTCCTGTGTTTCCAAAAAGGCCAAAGTAAATAACCCAGTCCTTCTTTTCACTGTAGACAAGAGTGCTAAGTTGTATTAACCATACATGGAAACAGAGTTTTATGGGACCCCAGGAACTTGGGGCCCGAGGCAGCTGCATAGTATTTCCTAATGGTAAATCCTCCCTGCGCCAAAGGCTTGGCCAAAGCAGTTAACTGGTGAGATGTTTAAATAGATTTGATGGATAAATATAGATTAATATCTAGAAAAAGGTTATCATTTATCTCCTGAACAATAAGAGTAACAGAAAAACGTTCCCACATCCATCCAGTTTATTTTTGGAGGGAATACTTTCATTTTAAGGAAGGGTTGTCTTCAGATGATAAAAGTAGGGAATTATTAAGACTAAAATATGGACTTTAATGTTTTTTTTTTTTTCAGATTGTTTTCCCTTCTAGAAAGGTTTTCTGTCTCTTTCAATAATTGAACACGTTTATTGTTGGCTATTAAAACTTTCCTTTTTGATAAAGCTTCTAGTTAGAGTGGCTCAGGTTATCCTGATCTATCTCTATAGTTCTGCTGCTATAGGCTTAGACTGCTGGAGGACATAGGGACCCCTTTTTCATCATTCTGCTTCATTCTATCTCTATTCTCCCACTCTGCAGAATCTGTTAGTTCAATCTCTAACGTTCTGCTCTCTCTGCTTTTTCTCATAGTAGCTTCATCTGGTCTGTTCCTGTTTGGCTGTGACTCCATCCTGGAGAGAAATATCAGCTGTGCTGCTGCCATCAACACCTTTGTTTCTAGATGTTGGAGCTTGGCCTGTTTTCCAGTGTAGTCCTGTTTCTCTGACTGTGACTAACTGGATGTGCTCTCTTCATCCTCTGACATGGGAGCTGGCTCGGAGCTCGTCTGCCTGGCTGTGTGTTTCCTGGACGGGGCCGCCTGTGGAGCTGGTTGACAGTTGCCTTTTGTATCTATGCTTCTTTTTCTATGTCTGCTTCTGTCTCCTTGAACCCCAGTGGGCCTCAGCAGATGGCCGCTCACACTGAGCCTGGTTCTGCTGGAGGTTTCTTCCTGTTCAAAGGGAGTTTTTCCTCTCCACTGTCGCTACAAGCATGCTTAGTGTGAGGGATTGCTGAAGAGTCAATGAGTCGATGCAATCAGCTGGTTTTCCTTAGATAGAAAACTTGTGTGATGTGTTGTGAATTGGTGCTCTAGAAATAAACTGAAATTAGAAATAATTCACTTAAATTGAATTTCTGGTTCGTATTCGTTTCTAAAGGTCTTGTTTATTTTTTTTATTATTTTAATTGTTGTTGGTTTTTGTGGTTCTGGTTGTTCCTCTTTGGCCTTATAATGAAAAATCATGGATGTTCTTAGAGTGTGTTCTGCTGTCTGTGATCCAGAACAAGAACAGAACCTCTAGATCAACATCAGACCTTCAGAATAAAAGCTGGAGTGAGTTTTTATTGGTTCAGTGTTGGATCTCTATCTTCCTGCAGTCTGCTGCCTTTAGTGCGGTAAAATGAACCGAATGAGGAACCCGGAGAAGCCGTCTGACGTTGCTGCAGGAACATGTTTAATTAAACGCCTGCAGAACCTGCTGCTCAGACAAAGTAAAATAAAATAGAACCATTTCAAACTGCAGAGACATTTTCATTCTTAGCTTTATTTATTAGACGCAGACGGAACCAATCTGACTCTAACTGGGCTGGTTCTGGTCGGGCTCTAAAGTCCCAGCAATGAATAAACCTTCCAAGCCGAGACCAGAACCATCTTAGACCGCTATTTGCTCCAGACTGGGTCCAGATCCTGCCTCCTGCAGTCTGGGGGGGTTCTTCGTGGTTTTCTCCACCCAATCCACAAACATGGCCACCTTGGTGTAAACCCCGTAATATCCTGGGTGGGGGCAGCCGCGGCCCCAGGCCACCACACCTGTCAGGAAGTGGGTGGAGCCGTACTCCGTCACCAGCGGGCCGCCGTCGTCGCCTCTGCAGCTCTCCAGGCCTCCGTCCAGATATCCGGCACACAGCATGTTGTCTGTGAAGTTGAACTGGGATTTCAGGGAGCACTGGGAGTTCTGGATGATGGGGACGTTCATCTGGCGGAGGATGGGGGAGAGCGGGCGGCCGGAAGAGGCGTAGACGTTCCCACCGGTCGTCCTCTTGCCCCAGCCGGACACGGTGTGGTAGCGGACCGGCAGGAGTTCCCGTTCTGCAAAGTCTTTGGTGGGAAGGCAGATGGGGACGACGAATCGACCCAGAGCCACGGACCGGTTCAACCGGACCAAGGCGATGTCGCTGTCGCCAGTCGCTGGGTTGTAGTTTGAATGGGGTATCACCATGGTTACGGCTATCTGCTGCTCTTTGTTGTCCTTCACGTCCAGGTTATGTTCACCTGATCAGATCAGATACGAACAGAATTCAGATTATAGATAGTTTCACAGGTTAAAATAGAAATGATTTATTCACAACATCATTAGAAAATACGACGGAGTATTAGGGTCCGTCTAGAGATTTATTTATAAATATATGAGATGCGAGAATAAAGTCATCACAGCACAACCTGTTTCAGAAAGAAAGCTTCCAGCTCAGTCGTTTGCAGAATTGTTTCAAAATTCCGATTCTAATAATAATTTGTTGCTAAAAGACTCTATATTTCCTTATTGGTCAAACCAATGCCAAGGTATAAAACTCCCCTTTGAAACTCTCCTGACCCCCTTTCAAAGGCATATCTGGTATTGCAGACCAATAACGACCCCCTTTCCATAAATAATTCAGCCTCTCTATCGATTTAAGCCCTTGGTTCCCCTCGGGGGGTTTTACCTGCTACCACAGTGAGGTTCCGGGGGCCCGTCTTATGGACGCAGTGGGCAGCAGTGATGACCCAGTCCGGGTGGATTAGAGCTCCGCCGCAGTGGCTGCGTCCATCCAGCTGAAGCAGGACCTGATGGAGAACAGTCAGACCCCTGTTAGACCAGGACCAGTGGGGGTCCCACATGTATGGAGCCATGTTTACCTGCCAGGGACAGTCTCCAGGGCTGCATTGATTAGCTCCCACCAGCCTGGTCTGAACCTGAGTGCTCTGGTTAAGTCCAGCCTGTGAGGAGGGCAGCTGCCCACAGGGAAACTCCGCTGAAACACAATCCCATCGTCAGCGTAGAGCATCATCCACGATACCATAAAAACGCTGGTCAGGCCAGCGTTTTCTTTACCTTTAGAAATACATTGTTTCCCATCATCTGCCAGCTGGTAGCCATCAGCACAGAAACATCTGCGTCGAACTCCAGAACCATCGCAGAAATGCTCACAGTGACCGTTCTGATACAGACATCCCAGCGTGTCTTCAAAAACTGAAAATGTAACAAAAAAGGTCAATCCAACGGAGGAGCTTTGCTCCAGACTGATGTTAGTGGGTGGATGTTAGTGGGTGGATGCCAGTGGGTGGATGTTAGTGGGTGGAT
This sequence comes from Cyprinodon diabolis, assembly GCA_030533445.1. NCBI lineage: Eukaryota > Metazoa > Chordata > Actinopteri > Cyprinodontiformes > Cyprinodontidae > Cyprinodon > Cyprinodon diabolis. The sequence goes on from CM060085.1 coordinate 22,643,507, forward strand.
GTTAGTGGGTGGGTGTTAGTGGGTGGATGTTGGTGGGTGGAAGTTAGTGGGTGGAAGTTAGTGGGTGGATGTTAGTGGGTGGAAGTTAGTGGGTGGGTGTTAATGGGTGGAAGTTAGTGGGTGGAAGTTAGTGGGTGGACATTAGTGGGTGGATGTTAGTGGGTGGATGTTAGTGGGCAGGTGTTAGTGGGTGGATGTTGGTGGGTGGATGTTAGTGGGTGGAAGTTAGTGGGTGGATGTTAGTGGGTGGATGTTAGTGGGTGGGTGTTAGTGGGTGGATGTTAGTGGGTGGAAGTTAGTGGGTGGGTGTTAATGGGTGTATGTCAGTGGGTGGATGTTAGTGTGTAGATATTGGTGGGTGGGTGTTAGTAGGTGGATGTCAGTGGGTGGATCTTAGTGGGTGGATGTTAGTGGGTGGATATTAGTGGGTGGGTGTAAGTGGGTGGATGTCAGTGGGTGGATGTTAGTGGGTGGGTGTTGGTGGGTGGATGTTAGTAGGTGGATGTTAGTGGGTGGAAGTTAGTGGGTGGGTGTTAATGGGTGTATGTCAGTGGGTGGATGTTAGTGTGTAGATATTGGTGGGTGGGTGTTAGTAGGTGGATGTCAGTGGGTGGATCTTAGTGGGTGGATGTTAGTGGGTGGATATTAGTGGGTGGGTGTAAGTGGGTGGATGTCAGTGGGTGGATGTTAGTGGGTGGGTGTTGGTGGGTGGATGTTAGTAGGTGGATGTTAGTGGGTGGATGTCAGTGGGTGGGTGTTAGTGGGTGGATGTTAGTGTGTAGATATTGGTGGGTGGGTGTTAGTGGGTGGATGTCAGTGGGTGGATGTTAATGGGTGGGTGTGAGTGTGTGGATGTTAGTGGGTGGATATTGGTGGGTGGGTGTTAGTGGGTGGATATTGGTGGGTGGGTGCTAATGGGTGGATGTTAGTGGGTGGGTGTTAGTGGGTGGATGTAAGTGGGTGGGTGTTAGTGGGTGGGTGTTAGTGGGTGGATGTTAGTAGGTGAATGTCAGTGGGTGGATGTTAGTGGGTGGGTGTTAGTGGGTGGATGTCAGTGGCTAGTTGTTAGTGGGTGGATGTTAGTGGGTGGGTGTTAGTGGGTGGATGTCAGTGGGTGGGTGTTAGTGGATGGATGTGAGTGGGTGGGTGTTAGTGGGTGGATGTCAGTGGGTGGGTGTTAGTGGGTGGATATTGATGGGTGGGTGTTAGTGGGTGGATGTTAATGGGTGGGTGTTAGTGGGTGGATGTCAGTGGGTGGATGTTAGTGGGTGGATGTTAGTGTGTAGATATTGGTGGGTGGGTGTTAGTGGGTGGATGTCAGTGGGTGGATGTTAGTGGGTGGATATTGGTGGGTGGGTGTTAGTGGGTGGGTGTCAGTGGGTGGATGTTAGTGGGTGGGTGTGAGTGTGTGGATGTTATTGGGTGGATATTGGTGGGTGGGTGTTAGTGGGTGGATGTTAGTGGGTGGATGTTAGTGGATGGGTGTTAGTGGGTGTGTGTGAGTGTGTGGATGTTAGTGGGTGGATATTGGTGGGTGGGTGTCAGTGGGTGGATGTTAGTGGGTGGGTGTGAGTGTGTGGATGTTAGTGGGTGGATATTGGTGGGTGGGTGTTAGTGGGTGGATATTGGTGGGTGGGTGTTAGTGGGTGGATGTTAGTGGGTGGATGTTAGTGGGTGGGTGTTGGGTGGATGTCAGTGGGTGGGTGTTAGTGGGTGGATGTCAATGGGTGGATATTAGTGGATGGGTGATAGTGGGTGGATGTTAATGGGTAGATATTGGTGGGTGGGTGTTAGTAGGTGGATGTTAGTGGGTGGATATTGGTGGGTGGGTGTTAGTGGGTGGATGTCAGTGGGTGGGTGTTAGTGGGTGGATGTCAATGGGTGGAAGTTAGTGGGTGGATGTCAGTGGGTGGGTGTTGGTGGGTGGATGTTAGTGGGTGGATATTGGTGGGTGGATGTCAGTGGGTGGGTGTTGGTGGGTGGATGTCAGTGGGTGGGTGTTGGTGGGTGGATGTTAGTGGGTGGGTGTTGGTGGGTGGATATTGGTGGGTGGGTGTTGGTGGGTGGATGTTAGTGGGTGGATATTGGTGGGTGGATGTCAGTGGGCAGGTGTTAGTGGGTGGATGTTGGTGGGTGGATGTTAGTGGGTGGAAGTTAGTGGGTGGATGTTAGTGGGTGGATGTTAGTGGGTGGGTGTTAGTGGGTGGATGTCAGTGGGTGGATATTGGTGGGTGGATGTCAGTGGGTGGATACTAGTGGATTGGTGATAGTGGGTGGATGTTAATGGGTGGAAGTTAGTGGGTGGATGTCACTGGGTGGATGTTAGTGGGTGGATGTCAGTGGGTGGATGTTAGTTGGTGGATGTTAGTGGGTAGATATTGGTGGGTGGGTGTTAGTGGGTGGATGTTAGTGGGTGGATGTCAGTGGGTGGATGTTAGTGGGTAGATATTGGTGGGTGGGTGTTAGTGGGTGGGTGTTAGTGGGTGGATGTCAGTGGTTGGGTGTGAGTGTGTGGATGTTAGTGGGTGGGTGTTAGTGGGTGGATGTTAGTGGGTGGGTGTTAGTGGGTGGATGTCAGTCGGTGGATGTTAGTGGGTGGATGTCAATGGGTGGATACTAGTGGATGGGTGATAGTGGGTGGAAGTTAGTGGGTGGATGTTAATGGGTGGATGTTAGTGGGTGGAAGTTAGTGGGTGGGTGTTAATGGGTGGAAGTTAGTGGGTGGGTGTTAATGAGTGGATGTTAGTGGGTGGAAGTTAGTGGGTGGGTGTTAATGGGTGGAAGTTAGTGGGTGAGTGTTAATGGGTGGAAGTTAGTGGGTGGATGTTAATGGGTGGAAGTTAGTGGGTGGGTGTTAATGGGTGGAAGTTAGTGGGTGGATGTTAGTGGGTGGAAGTTAGTGGGTGGATGTTAGTGGGTGGAAGTTAGTGGGTGGGTGTTAATGGGTGGAAGTTAGTGGGTGGATGTTAGTGGGTGGAAGTTAGTGGGTGGGTGTTAATGGGTGGAAGTTAGTGGGTGGATGTTAGTGGGTGGGTGTAAACCAAATAAAAAAGAGGAATACAGCTAAAGAGACATATTTGCTGTTTTATAACCCCTAAAATTAAATTCACCAACATTTTGCCGTATTTATTCAGTTTGTCTTAAATCTGATGCCTTTTTACCAGAACATTCTGCCAAGCGTAGATCTACGCTTCTGGCAAATATTTTTTTATTTATGTATTTTATTTTTATTTTGAAATTAAACAGAAAAAAATGTTTCCCTTTCACCATATCTGGTATGTTCAGCCTTCCTTTGTTGACTGTCAGCCTGGTTTACTAATCCTACCAGAGGAGGTCTCTGCTGACCCAGAGCAGGACCAGGAACTCTGATCCAGTCATCCAGAGGAGGATTACCTGTCTGACAGTACCGGCCCTCGTATCCCTCCAGACACTGACATTCATAGGAGTTTCCCACATAAAGACACGTCCCGTTATTGTGGCAGGGGTTCTCCAGGCAGGGGTCCCTTTCTGACAGAACAGGGTCCAAACAGAACCGTCAGGGTGAGCTCTGCTCCTCTGACGTCACACAGGAGGCCGCTCACATACTTACTGGCATAAGTTCTCCAGAACTCCCTCTGAAAGCCAACAGAAAGAAAACAGTCAGAGATCCAGGTGGACCGGTCTGATGCAGAGAGAAAAAGCTGGAGCCTGAGCTGACCGTCTGCTGATCGTCCTCAAACACCTCCCGCGCCTCCTCGTAGTCACAGATCTCCTCCACACATTCCCTCTCCAGGTTCCCCTTCTTCAGCTCCTCCAGGAAGCCGCTGTTGGCTCTCCTCCATCGGCGAAGCACCGAGGCAGCTTGGTGTTTCCCAACAAACACTGAAAACCAAGCAGTGGTTCATCCGAGCTTTTCTACAGGCCAGGAATAATTCTCACTGCTTCTATCAGCAGATTTAAACTGATGCATTTAAAGTCAGTTTCATGCAGAGTTCCTGGTTAATGGCTGGATTTTACCTTCAGCAGCGTGGAGGGTCCAAAGCAGAGTGGAAATGAAGCAGAAGCTCCTCAGCAGCATGTTTGCAGTGTTCCAGGTCAGAGCTAAACAGGACTGAGATTAGACAGAGTTCACCTCCTGGTCCTCGCTCCCAAAATCTGCTTCGCAAACAAAAAGTTCTCGTACTTTGGACCGTTTCTCCTCACACGGTTCTGGACAAACACTCATTCCCAGAAGTGTAGGAATATTTTACAGTAACTGTCTCCACTGCAGGGGAACAAACGGTAGCTGATTAAAAACCAATTAATCTAATATTTACTTTCAAAAACAAACATTATTTACTGAATTTAATGGCAATGCCTTTAACTGGCCACAAGGGCCGACAAAGGAGTTTGCCCTGCAACTGGAGGGTTGTCGGTTCAAACCCCGGCTCTGGATTTCAATGTCATTGTGTCCTTGGGCAAGACACTTAACCCGCATTGTCTACTGATGGTGGTCAGAGGGCGCAGTGGGGCCCCTATACGGACGCCTGCTTACTGTCAGTGAGCCCCAGGCAGCGGTGGCTACAATGGAGCGAACCACCTTAGTGTGAAAGAGTGAATTTAGAGATTCTACATCATACTATATAATAGGATGATGGATGGATGGATGATGGATGGATGGATGGATGGATGGACGGACGGACGGATGGATGATGGATGATGGATGATGGATGGATGATGGATGGATGGATGGATGGACGGATGGATGATGGATGGATGGATGGATGGTTGGATGATGGATGGATGGATGAATGATGGATGGATGGATGAATGAATGATGGATGGATGGATTGATGGATGGATGGATGATGGATGGATGTATGGATGGATGGATGATGGATGGATGGATGATGGATGGATGTATGGATGGTTGGATGATGGATGGATGGATGGACGGACGGATGGATGATGGATGGATGGATGAATGATGGATGCATGATGGAGGATGGATGGATGGATGATGGATGGATGTATGGATGGTTGGATGATGGATGGATGGATGGACGGACGGATGGATGATGGATGGATGGATGAATGATGGATGGATGGTTGGATGATGGATGGATGGATGAATGATGGATGGATGGATGGATGGTTGGATGATGGATGGATGGATGAATGATGGATGGATGGATGAATGATGGATGGATGATGGAGGATGGATGGATGGATGATGGATTGATGATGTATGGATGGATGGATGATGGATGGATGGATGATGTATGGATGATTGAATTGTTGTTTGTCTCATTGACTTTCCCACAGGAAGTTTATAGAATCCAGCCCAGCTGATGAATGGATGAAGTTCTGTGGAATAAAGACGCTGCTTACAAAGATCTGTTTTTTATAACCAAACTTTTCCTGTTTTAGGTCAGTGAGGATTAACAGCTTTATTTCAGAATGTTAATAGTTTTCTAGTCATTAATGTACAGTTAGACTGATCTAAATGGAGTAAATGGAGCCTGTAGCTTTAAGGAAGAACATCAAACACTCCTTCCTTGTGTGACATCATGGAAAACAAGAAATGAATCATCTAAGATGTGAGGAATCTCCTCCATCTCCCAGTGGCCTGATGGCTCCACATTCAGCCTCCAGTGCCAGTATAACCACAGAGGGAAGGTCAGGCTACTTAGCGACTGGGGGAAGAAACAACTAATGGGTTCTGGAGTGACCTGTTTGAAGCCCAGAACAAAAACCTGACCTGGTGGAGATGCTGCCACAGCTGGCAGAGGTCTACAGTCCAGCATCCTAAGGTTAAATGTTCACCATGGCAACCATCATTACATAAAACCCACTGTGGACTGGGAGGCGTGGCCTCATGGTATATATATAATTTAGACGCCATGAGGTAAAGCCTGGATGCTAACAGAGACATTTAGCCAGCTCCCTGGAGCAGCTGGATGGAGCATCTGGATGGAGCAGCTGGATGGAACAGCTGGATGGAGCAGCTGGATGGAGCAGCTGCATGGAGCAGCTGGAGGGAACAGCTGGAGGGAACAGCTGGATGGAGAAGCTGGATGGAGCAGCTGCATGGAGCAGCTGCATGGAGCAGCTGGATGGAGCAGCTGGATGGAGCAGCTGCATGGAGCACCTGGATGGAGCAGCTGGATGGAACAGCTGGATGGAGCAGCTGGATGGAGCACCTGGATGGAGCAGCTGGATGGAACAGCTGGATGGAGCAGCTGGATGGAGCAGCTGCATGGAGCAGCTGCATGGAGCAGCTGGATGGAGCAGCTGGATGGAGCAGCTGCATGGAGCAGCTGCATGGAGCACCTGGATGGAGCAGCTGCATGGAGCAGCTGGATGGAGCAGCTGGATGGAGCAGCTGGATGGAACAGCTGCATGGAGCAGCTGCATGGAGCAGCTGCATGGAGCACCTGGATGGAGCAGCTGCATGGAGCAGCTGCATGGAGCAGCTGGATGGAGCAGCTGCATGGAGCAGCTGCATGGAGCAGCTGCATGGAGCAGCTGGATGGAGCAGCTGGATGGAGCAGCTGGATAGAGCAGCTGGATGGAGCAGCTGGATGGAGCAGCTGCATGGAGCAGCTGCATGGAGCAGGTAGAAGTAAAAATCAAACAACAAAATATTGTCTTTACTGACTCACTAATACAGATTGTTGAAACCTTTTATGCAGCCCACTATGGAGGAACCTGTTTAATGCATCTCTGACATCAAAGATCAACTTTTTCAGTTTGACTTTAATCTGTTGGGATGAATGATTCTCAGACATTTATAATGAGTAAATAATGTGTTTAATTCTGTGAAAGTTATTGTAGAGTAACTGTAGCAGAGCCGGGGACCGTCTCCGTGGGGATTTCACTCTGAGCCGGTGTTGCTGTTTGGTTGTGGATCCACTCCAGGTAGTTGGAGACTCGAGTGTAGATGCCGTAGTTGCCTGGTCGGGCGCAGCCCTTCCCCCAGCTCACGATCCCCAGCAGGAAATATGTTTTCTTATACTTGGTCACCAGTGGACCGCCGCTGTCGCCTTTACACGAGTCACTCCGACCGTCAAAGTATCCGGCACAGAACATGTTCTCAGTGAGCGGCACGCCGCTTTGCTCCACACAGGTCTGCTTTCGTATGCGCGGCACCTTGGTACGCCTGAGGAGGACGGAGATGGGCCCGTTCTCGCTCCGCTTCCCCCAACCGCTCACTGTGTGCAGGTCCACCGCCCAGAGCTCACGTTCTGCCAGTGTTCGCGTCGGCAGGCAGATGGGGACTGCATATGGCGAGTAAACTATCGGAGACGATAGGCGAAGGAGGGCGATGTCGTTGTCAACGGTTCTCATCACATAGTTCTGGTGCATAATGATCTCCTCGACTTGGATGACCTGCTCAGTAGACTCGTTAACCCTGGTGTCGTGTTCGCCTGAAGGACAGAACAGAAACACATTTCACCAAAGAAAATCCAGCAAGACCCCTTCCCCTAGAACCGAAGTTCATAGACCCTCAACCTGGCATTAGCCTTTAGCAAGAGAAGGAAATTCAAAGGAGTTGGTTGAAATCAAGCCTTTATTCAGGCGTATGAGATGTCACAATTATTAGTTAGCTGCTCTGCTGTTAAGTCGGGCATATGCTCTACGATTTTTTCAATTTTTGAACTCTGATGTGATCTACCTGCTCACACTGTACGTCTAAAAACGTGGGACTCAGCTCCGCAGTGAGATGGCGCTACTCGGACTCATCTATCCGGAAGCCAAACCAGTAGCAGAGGAACATGAAGCTCACTAGAGTGAAACACGCTGCCTTGGCTATTTGTGCGATTTTGTGTTGAAAGCCCTAAAAAGAAAAGGCGACAACGTATTTGGACAAAGACATGGCTGAGCAAACGTGGCTACTACGGTCTGTCAGTTTGACAGAAAGAACTCCATTTCACTTATTGCCCCCCCGCCATGCTGCTGGGTTTACATCTGAGAAAAAGAAGAAGAAGAATCCTTGCTTGTGCGCTGAGCGATTTGTCCACGACGCCCTTACGATGGCCGACTGAAAATCCAATATGTTTGATGTTCTCCGGACCTTACGATTCCTGATAGGGAGGTGGTCATTAGAGGCTGATCGCCCCTCGTTACCCCCTGCATACGACACGATGCGAGACAAACGACTATGCTGAAAGTGGTCCCGATCAAAAAATTCTTGCACAAATGAAAAATCGTCCCAAAAAGGGAAGAAAAAAACCTATAGTGTACGCCCGGCTTAAAAATGAGAGATTTGTACCTGCAACCACCATCAGGAACTGTGGGTCAGTGTCAGTGAGGCAGTGAGAGGCTGTGAGGATCCATGTTGGTTCATAAATCACTCCTCCACAGAAACCTTCGCCTTTATACTTCAGCAAAACCTTCAAACAGCAGAACAGAACAAGTCAACCGGTCCAGGTTTGACTACCTGTGGTCATCAGGTTCAGCTCTACTGTAACCATCCAGACTGTCAGGCAGAAAGAGTCAGATGCCTCCATGAAACAGATCCGCTCCGCCTTGAGCTCCCACCTACCTGCCAGGGGCATTCACCTTTCGGACACTCCGTCCCTCCCACAATCCTCAGCAGATGGCTGTTTCCAGTCACGTCCTGTAGGACGGGAATCATGCCGCACGCTATCGGCTCTGACACAGCAAAGAAAACATTTCTTTACTATTCCTCAAGTCAAAATATATAAAAACAAACTTAATTTAATCCTTCAAGAGTGTTGATTTGGTACCAAGAAAATGTCTATTTCTTTATTAAGTAGGGATCCATTCCAGGTCACCTTATTCTTTAAAAATGTGTAAATACATTTTAACGATCTATTCCTATCAAGTAATTCTAACTCACCAACTAAGAGCGTCAAATTTTAAATCAGATTACGTGTCTTTGTTTCATTCTGAGTATTGTTCATTTGAAGGAATAGTATGTTCTGCCAGGAATAATCAATAGTTCATTACTTATTCGTAAACCAAGGCGTTCGCAGTGATTTAATGAATATAAAAGAAATATTTTCCATTGCGATCACTGACTCTGGGAGCGGCCATTTTTTCCCAAATATGGTAACCCCTCCCTCCTGCCATCTTCCAGCAGTGACGTCACGGTGCGGTAAGCCTAGCGCCATTCTCCCCGCTTTACAAGCTAAATCATTGGGAACTACTAGACACATCTGCAATCAACAACAATTATTGAAGATTTCCAGAGGACTTCACCATTGAAATTCACCAGAGCTATAGTGAAACTGACAATGCCCACGTGCATGGCAGCTGGATGCTGGAATACATCGGGTAAAAGTGGAAAAAAGAGTTATTCCACCTTTCTGATTCCTGATCCTCCACGGACGGGTTGGTCGTTGGATCGCCAACTTGAAGAGGGAGGATTTGCCATCGAACTTCTGGCCAGAGAAAAAACACGTAATATGTAGCCAACATTTGGAAGAAGAATGTTTTCAAGATGACTTGGATAATAGCGCGTTGTGACAAACACCAGATACAGCACTGGGACTTGATCAACAGCCGATACCGCACCGTGACAATGTCACTAACCAGCAGGTGGCAGTAGTGTTCTTTGACCAACATGGATGCCTCCAGTAAAGCACATTCACATGAAAATTACTCTGAATTAAAAACACTGATCATTTATTGAACAGATGGAATCATTTCAGATTTAAAGAACTTTCAGGAGTTGGAATTCTGAATATGAGCGGATTGTTCCTTTAAAGTGTTTGTAACGCTTTCTGGCGTCACAAACAGTGAAAGCGTATATACAGATTCAGATCAGATAAAGGTCATTTTTGACACGCTGACTAAAAAATGTTAAAATGTCAGCAGGACGACATCAGAGCAGCATTTATCTCCATCAAAGGTTTTTATTTCAGCTGTGCAGACTGATTACCTGCAGATTCAGCCTTTGCTGAGAGTGTTTATGAAACAACACTATGAACCATTCCTGTCTATAGCTCTGGTTCTCACGCTGCGTTGCCAAACCACGTTTATTTCCTATGGCAGGACACCAGGTGATTAGAGCACCTGAGGTCCTATGAACTGGTAGAAAATCAGCTGAGCATCAGGCTGTAAAATCTGATCAAAAGGTGTGAAATAAACTAATTCTGCCTACAAATTCAGGAGGCCGACTGAAGAACAGGGACTGAATCAGAAGCTGATCTGTAGCCAGTGTAGGTTATACAGACATGACATCAAATGTCACTATCGTGTTAAACCTCCAGATGGCAGCAGAGAGCCTGCAGCGATGTTCCTCCAGAACTCAGAGATTATCGCAGCCAATCAGGGACCAGGCTGGCTTTGCTGCTGCTGTGTTAATAATATTCAGACTGTTTGGTGCATTGGATGTGGTTACTACAGTAACTAGGTAACTATGGTAACTATTAGGGTTGGAAGTTAATGAAGTTTGAACAATTACAGAATTTTAGTGGAGAAAACTCAAGGGTTTAACTTAAAATGGGTAAATAAACATTCCTTTGAGTCACTTCATTGTTTGAATTTCTTAAAGTCGATTAAAACAATAAAAACGTTTAATTTAGAAACTTTAAATCGACTGAGTTAACTTGTCAGTGTCATGACTCTGCACTTTTTGGTTCTGTTCAAGTTTTCTTTTTTGAGTTTGTGTTTGTGTTTTCTACTTTATTAGTTTTATTTCCATTTTGTGTCATTCTAGTTATTTATGATTGTATTGGAGTTCTTAAGTATTTCTTGATTGCCCCCTTTTGCCCCTTCTGTTTTTCTCTAGCTCCCTTCTAGACTCCTCTTTCCACACCTGCTCCCAATCTGCTGATTAGCCTGGTCTGTGTTTCTGTCTCCCATTTATACACCTCCTCTTCAGTCACTCTTTGCTGGTTCCTTGTCGTTGTTATTTGCGTCCTCGTCTCTGGCTCCCCACGTGAGTTTTCCCTGAGGTTTTCCTGTTTTCTGGTTCTTTGGATTTTTTTGAATGTCTGCCTCAGCTTTTTTCAATAAACCAACAACGTAACTTTAAATTGTTTATGTTTTGAAATCCACAAATCTAAATGATTTGATTTTTAAATGTTTCCATCAAATTATTCCAACCAAACGTAGATAAATAGAAGAATCATTTTTAAGACATTTCATTTATTGAAGCGCCTAACAGACTGTACTCTGAGGTGATATTAAATAGTAAATGTTGGTGTCTCAGCAGTTTATCAAACTAAACGCATCTATATGAATAAAACATAAAACAATAATGCAGGACTTTGCTGATAAACTTCTGAAAAGCTGAAAACATTTTGAAAAATCACCATTTTAATGAAAGGATGCAGCTTGTTAGAAGACCTCAGAAACGATGAAGCCTGGAAGTGATCTACTCTCTTCTTAAAAATATATCAGACTAGAGGAATTATGAAATAATCCCATTTATGGAGAAGTCATTTTTTTATCCCTAATATTGAGGATGAATTAAATAGTTTTGTCTGGATTCTGACTGAGGATCTGCAGCAGCTCTTCCTGAAGACGAGTTTCACTCATTTTTTTTTTAGAGGGAGATCTTTTATTTCCGGGTGGATTATCTCAATCAGTGGTCCTCCTGTCAGTCATTCTGGTGATGTGTTTACGTAAGGCCGTCCTACGTGCTCGTCCCGTTAGCGATCTTTTTCTCTGCACTTTCAGGCGTATATATCTTTGGAGAGCTACGCTTTCAGACAGTTATTGAAGCTCAGCTTTCAACATATTGAGCAGGAACACCAGCCTGTAGTCGTGTTTTTGTGAATGAAGAAACGGCCATAATGCAGCGGCCGCATGCCGAGTCGGGAGCATCTGTAGCGTTAGCGTGACTAATGACCGATCTCTTTATGGTGAGCAAAGTAACTGTTAGACCATGATATAAAGGTGGAGAGCTGTGCTCAGTAGCTAACAGGTTAGCCTCTTTTAGCTCGGTCAGTTAGCCATATTAAGCTACGCTACTTTTAAATTCGTATCAACAAAAACCATTTTCTGCAAGTAGAATAACTGATTTATTCGTCTAAAATCTCTATGAAAGTCATTTTCTCAGTCTGTCTTAGACGGCAGGACTTTCCTTCAAGACTGACAATGATTGTTTTCTACTTTCCGCTACTTTAGATCACAGATGAAACATTAAATGATAGCAGATATGGGAAATAATATGTTGAGACTCAAGAAGGGATCTGATTCTTAAAGCCATAGGGAAATCATATTAAATGTCAAATGATTCTGGTTTAAACATGTATATAAATGTTTATCAGACCATATTGTCACAAAATGTAGAAAATTTCTGTTTAAAAACAAAAAAATCCTGTCCTAAAATCTGTGTTTTTTTCCGTTATCTTCTGCAGACCAGTTAGTTCTACGTCAGCCTGAACACCTAAATTCAGCCAATCATATATCAACGGTCATCTGTCAATCAAATGTTTTCTTTCATAGCATCTTGATTCATATGTCGCAGCTAATATACGCAACGGTTGAAACCAGAATCCTTTCCTTTCCCATTGAGTTGCGTCCCAGTGTTCACGGGGATGGACGTCTGTGTCTTCGGCAGGCGTAGAGCTAACAGAACTGGCAGCGTTGCGAGGCAAGGGCTCAAACATGTACGGCTGGAAGCCTTCTACACCAAACCAAGCTTCTGCCGCCCTGGCGTCCTCTTCCACAACATCTTCGTCCCCGCTTTCCTCCTCTAAATAAAAAATGGATGACGGAGGAGACTCATCCACGACCTCCGACACTAAACTCTCCTCCTCTTGCATGTTTCCGCTGTCCATAGCGTTCCTTGACAGCGTCGATTCTAAGTCACCAATTTAGTGCTACTTGGTCCCAATGGAATTTCCCATTGGGAACCTGCTAGTACGGTGGCCCTGAGGTGCAAAACACAACACAAATAGAGAAAACACAACACAAAAAGAGAAAACACAACGGCAAATCAGAAAACACAACGGCAAATCAGAAAACGCAACACAAAAAGAGAAAACACAACACAAAAAGAGAAAACACAACGGCAAATCAGAAAACACAACACAAAAAAAGAAAACACAACACAAAAAGAGAAAACACAACGGCAAATCAGAAAACACAACACAAAAAAAGAAAACACAACACAAAAAGAGAAAACACAACGGCAAATCAGAAAACACAACACAAAAAGAGAAAACACAACACAAAAAGAGAAAACACAACACAAAAAGAGAAAACACAACGGCAAATCAGAAAACACAACGGCAAATCAGAAAACAAAACACAAAAAGAGAAAACACAACACAAAAAGAGAAAACACAACGGCAAATCAGAAAACAAAACACAAAAAGAGAAAACGCAACACAAAAAGAGAAAACACAACACAAAAAGAGAACGCAACACAAAAAGAGAAAACACAACACAAAAAGAGAAAACACAACGGCAAATCAGAAAACACAACGGCAAATCAGAAAACAAAACACAAAAAGAGAAAACACAACACAAAAAGAGAAAACACAACACAAAAAGAGAAAACACAACGGCAAATCAGAAAACACAACACAAAAAGAGAAAACACAACACAAAAAGAGAAAACACAACGGAAAATCAGAAAACAACACAAAAAGAGAAAACACAACACAAAAAGAGAAAACACAACGGCAAATCAAAAAACACAACACAAAAAGAGAAAACACAGCGACATTAACCAAAACGGAAATGCTAGGTACCCTCGGGCGACAGGAATCATCTCTGATTGGACAAAAGAACTAGTCCGTTCTTTGAACCGGAAAGACGGGGTTTGTTTCCATTTTTCCAAATCATGAGCGCCACAAATGACGAGGTACACGCTGCTATTAAGCAATACTTTGATGCCGGTGTTGTGCGAAAAGGTGAATGTCTGCGAGAATCTGATTGCGCTCGCGGGAGCGCGCACCGCAGCCCGCTGAGCGATAGCGTAAACCTGCTTTTCTCTGGATTAAACGGTCATGACATGCAGATACACACAGTTGCATTATAATATAGGCCTAATTAAATTATAATATAGGCCTAATTAAAGATTCGAAAGCTTAAAGTTTGTCACGTAACGGCAGTTACGTGATAGACATGTTTCTATACTCGGTCTGATGACTTTGTGTAGCCCTGACATTGGAGACTACACTACAATAAACATGATTTACTGGAGGGTTTTCAATAAAGATATGATACCTTTTGCAACGATCCTCGTTACTCTGCATTGTTTTTTATCTGATCTGGCCGTATATAGCACGAGTTTCCCATGTTTCTATGTGTTTTGCAGTTTTCAATCGGTTTTCACCTTTCAAAAATTGATTAAAGGCACAGTGTAGTCACTCAAAGGTTATTTCTACCTAAATATGACTAGATTTCCTTCAGGAGATGCATGATTTAAAGATCTGAGCTCACAAAACAACTTGGAACTCTTTTAAAGGACCATTGCAACACAAAATAGCCATTTTGACTTGCAAAAAATGTATTAAAGCCCAAATACTGTCATTCAAAGGGGATATCTGCCCAAATATGACTTGATTTCATTCAGAAGCATCTTATTTTAAATAGAACAAGTCCTTTTTAGGCAAAAATCACCTTTCTTCAACCACATTTGGCCTTTAATCAATTTCTAGCAGGGCGTTTTGACCTCAGCCGACTTACTAGAAACTGATTAAAGCCCAAATACTCTCATTTAAAGGGGATATCTGCCCAAATATGACTTGATTTCATTCAGAACCTCCATAATTTAAAGATCTGAGCTCACAAAATAGCTTGGAACTCTTTACCACACTACAAAGCCATTTTGACTTGCAAAATGGCTTTTTCTTATATGATTTCATATAAGAAATGCTGGGTTTCAAATTACCCAGGAATTGCATGAAATCAAGAAGTTGTTCAATCTCTTAAAAATACTACTTTACTGCCATAGAAATACCAAGAAAAAAAAGTCAATTCATAAGTGTTGGTGCAAAATAATTGTATTTCTTTTAATCTAAAGAGATTTATACAGACAAAAGCATGAACATGAAACATGAAAATTTTAAAAACACACAAAGATATAACTATTTACATATCAGAGGGACAATAGCAACACATGCTACTGGCAGGCCGCACAAATATATCCCCTTTAAATGAGAGTATTTGGGCTTTAATCAGTTTCTAGCAAGTCGGCTGGTCAAAACGCCCTGCTAGAAATTGATTAAAGGCCAAATGTGGTTGAAGAAAGGTGATTTTTGCCTAAAAAAGACTTGTTCTATTTAAAATAAGATGCTTCTGAATGAAATAAAGTCATATTTGGGCAGATATCCCCATTTGAATGACAGTATTTGGGCTTTAATACATTTTTTGCAAGTCAAAATGGCTATTTTGTGTTGCAATGGTCCTTTAAAAGAGTTCCAAGCTGTTTTGTGAGCTCAGATCTTTAAATCATGCATCTCCTGAAGGAAATCTAGTCATATTTAGGTATAAATAACCTTTGAGTGACTACACTGTGCCTTCAATCAATTTTTGACAGGTGAAAACCGATTGAAAACTGCAAAACACATAGAAACATGGGAAACTCGTGCTATATACGGCCAGATCAGATAAAAAACAATGCAGAGTAACGAGGATCGTTGCAAAAGGTATCATATCTTTATTGAAAACCCTCCAGTAAATCATATTTATTGTAGTGTAGTCTCCAATGTCAGGGCTACACAAAGTCATCAGACCGAGTATAGAAACATGTCTATCACGTAACTGCCGTTATGTGACAAACTTTAAGCTTTCGAATCTTTAATTAGGCCTATATTATAATTTAATTAGGCCTATATTATAATGCAACTGTGTGTATCTGCATGTCATGACCGTTTAATCCAGAGAAAAGCAGGTTTACGCTATCGCTCAGCGGGCTGCGGTGCGCGCTCCCGCGAGCGCAATCAGATTCTCGCAGACATTCACCTTTTCGCACAACACCGGCATCAAAGTATTGCTTAATAGCAGCGTGTACCTCGTCATTTGTGGCGCTCATGATTTGGAAAAATGGAAACAAACCCCGTCTTTCCGGTTCAAAGAACGGACTAGTTCTTTTGTCCAATCAGAGATGATTCCTGTCGCCCGAGGGTACCTAGCATTTCCGTTTTGGTTAATGTCGCTGTGTTTTCTCTTTTTGTGTTGTGTTTTTTGATTTGCCGTTGTGTTTTCTCTTTTTGTGTTGTGTTTTCTCTTTTTGTGTTGTTTTCTGATTTTCCGTTGTGTTTTCTCTTTTTGTGTTGTGTTTTCTCTTTTTGTGTTGTGTTTTCTGATTTGCCGTTGTGTTTTCTCTTTTTGTGTTGTGTTTTCTCTTTTTGTGTTGTGTTTTCTCTTTTTGTGTTTTGTTTTCTGATTTGCCGTTGTGTTTTCTGATTTGCCGTTGTGTTTTCTCTTTTTGTGTTGTGTTTTCTCTTTTTGTGTTGCGTTCTCTTTTTGTGTTGTGTTTTCTCTTTTTGTGTTGCGTTTTCTCTTTTTGTGTTTTGTTTTCTGATTTGCCGTTGTGTTTTCTCTTTTTGTGTTGTGTTTTCTCTTTTTGTGTTTTGTTTTCTGATTTGCCGTTGTGTTTTCTGATTTGCCGTTGTGTTTTCTCTTTTTGTGTTGTGTTTTCTCTTTTTGTGTTGTGTTTTCTCTTTTTGTGTTGTGTTTTCTGATTTGCCGTTGTGTTTTCTCTTTTTGTGTTGTGTTTTCTTTTTTTGTGTTGTGTTTTCTGATTTGCCGTTGTGTTTTCTCTTTTTGTGTTGTGTTTTCTTTTTTTGTGTTGTGTTTTCTGATTTGCCGTTGTGTTTTCTCTTTTTGTGTTGTGTTTTCTCTTTTTGTGTTGCGTTTTCTGATTTGCCGTTGTGTTTTCTGATTTGCCGTTGTGTTTTCTCTTTTTGTGTTGTGTTTTCTCTATTTGTGTTGTGTTTTGCACCTCAGGGCCACCGTATGCTAGCGCTAAGTGGCTAACTGGTTAGCAATATGCTTCCCACAAACCGGCCACAACCAAGCTTGCTTGGGAACCTTCCGCGACAACAATCCCGCCCCCTTGATACTCGACTTATCACATTCACTTTATTCACTCGTCTAAAGTGGGGCACCACTCGGGAGAATTAGGAAATACAACGATTGGAACAGCCGCTTTCCTACGACTTTAAGAAACAGGAGCAATACAGTTTGTCCGAGTGGTGTTGCCATACAATAACGTCATAGGAAGGGGTCCAAGTTGAGGCATTGGACGCCTTTAAGGCTGAATCCACGTTTGGTGTGAACGCGGTGGAATTGGTGGAGTGGATCAGCCTTCGGCGTAGTGATGTGATGTAATGAGGCTAATAATGCAGCCTTTGGAGGCTATAAGTAGGCTGCCCTTATAACAGGCTGCCCCTAAAATCGGAGCCTCAGTGTTTCTAACCAAGATGGTTATCATGTCTCTGGATCCAATAACGCGGTCATGGACAGGACTCTGGAGACCCTGAAAACAGAGAAGGTGCAGGGACCCGGACCTCCAGGAAGCCTGAACTAGAGCAGTCAGTCGGACGTGAAGGTTTTCTGAGGTAAACCTGTTGAGATGCAGCTCCGCCCGTCAGCCTTCAGGTGGTACCCTCCAGCGCACGAACAAGCTAGTCTTTGTCCATAGTCGTCCTCATGGCAGAAATGTTCACAGCCTCCGTTCTGCAGCAGACAGCTGTCAGACTCCTGCTGCTGCTCTGAAAACATAGATCTATCTTCAGACTCTTTATGACGACTCATATAAATCAATGAAACACCAGTCATTAATAACCCCAAACCGAAACGTTTCTACATTTTTGTTTAGTTTCTTCTTCATGAGATGAGAATCAACAGTTGCAGCCTGAACTGATGCCCTCTGCTGTCTATCGGAGGTTATAGTCAGACAATTACAGCAAGTTTACACCTAATCTGCCTGGTTTAGATCTTATCTACTCTGCAGCAGTCCTCCCCTTCATGCCATGAAGGGGGCTGTGTGACTCATTCTTCTCTCTCGTGACCTTCGTTTGGAGCCTGTGAGGCTAAGAACAGACATAGCTCAACACTTTTTACCCCGCAATGCTCACCGAGGTCACAGTTGAGTCCTCTGAACTGAGGAAGACATAAGCAGGCATAGGACGCTCCGTCCAGGATGCAGGTCCCGCCATTCTGACAGGGACTGGACTTACAGCTATCAGGGACTTAAACAGATTAAAAACGATCAATGATTAGAATATAAAGGTGAACTCACGGTGGAAATGTTTATTTATAAAACCCTGGAGGTCAGCAGACATGTTCAGCTCTCTCTATACTTCAGCCCTAACTCATGTCGATCAACCATTGCTCACCAGAGTACTTCTTCCAGAACTCGTTCTGAGGAAAAGAAAAGAAACCAACAGGAGTTAACGGATCCTGTCTCATCAGTTAGATCAAAGGAGCTCATCTCTGACATGACGCACCGTCAGCTCCGTGTGTTCAAACACCTCTCTGGCCTCTTCAAAGCTACATGTCTCCTCCAGACACTCCCGCTCTAGATCTCCCATTTTCAGCTCCTCAAACCAGCCGGAGTTGTAGCGCCGGGTCCGGACCAGGACGCCATGGGCCTTCTGTGGCTCCAGAAAGACTGAAGACCAAAGCAAGAGGCAGAGTTCATCAGCCGACAGTGGAACAAAGTCAGGGATTAATGAAAATGTTTAAACGTCGATCCAGGCCTGGAAGCAAACCCAGTGTCCTTTATCCTGGTCTTCTTGTTTGTTGTTATCTAGTGATCTAGATCTAGTAATAAAATGTTCCTTGCTAAGTTATTACCATGTTATTGCATAGTTATTGATGTACCATAAAAGAAAAAAATAGAAAAAATTAAAAAAACTTATTTAAATATTAAGTTTGTTGAATAAATATTTAGCTTCAATCTAAATATTTATCTAAAAAACTAAATATTTACTTTGCAAATTAAATATTTCGTTTTTTAAATAAAATTTAGCTCCAAACTAAATATTTATTAAGCGAAGTAAGATTTTTATAAATGAATGAATGACATAGTGAAAAAATGACTTGTAAATAATGACTTGTTATCTTATTACCGTGTTATTACATGGTTATTGCTGTACTGTAAAAGAGTGTTACCAAAGCATTTTGGCTATTGTGACTATTTTTATTAGTTTGTCCTAGAGCAAATGTATATTGGGTAAAAACACTGCCAAACTAGATTGGTTGAACACATAACGTTCAACCCAAATAAAAACAAAAACTGTGGAAAAACGATTATTTTTGAATAAAAATGACTCACATCTTTCAGCTCTTTCACTGTCTGTTTGAGCTTATTTCACTAAAATGGCAGAAAAATGATTTTTCTCTTCTAAGACATTTTACACACAGAAACAGATTTTATTATACAGACCAATCATTAACAAATTCAAAGGAACTTAAATGGGGAAAAAAAACAAGAAAAACGATTGCAAAAAATCCCAGATTATATTGCTAACCGTAGATATGCACTCCACCAGTAGGTGGGAGCATGTTCACACAAAGCTTCTTTAACTGTGGGGATTGTTGAAGCAATTAGCCCAAACAGTTCAATATATCTTCATCTCACCATCACTACCCTAAATGACTTTAGTCCCAGTAGTTTAGACCCATCCTAGTTGGTCCTACCCATGGTGCATCCCTCTCTCATCACAGCGTCTTCAGGTAGCTGTTTCTGGGAGCTGCTCCTTCGATCCAAGCTTTATTTAGAGGTTCTGAAAAGCCTCCTCTGTTACCAGTTGTTGGTATGAAGCTGAGCTCAGCCCATCCCAGTCGTGGTGTCCTCGGGCAGTTCCCTTCACTGATGCTGTATGCACCTGTGCATGGCGGCCTAGCTTCTATAGGTGTGTCCCAGCACAGCTGTGGCTACAGTCTAGCTCACCACCATCAGTGTGTGGCCGTGTGCATGAATGGGTGAATGTGGTGTGAGGCGCTTTGAGTTCCCTGGTTTGAACAGGTGCTATACAGGTATGTTTGCCCATTTGATGATTAATGACCAAACACCTGTTCATTACTAATGTCTGCAGAGTTAATAGACTTCCTTTGGCCTCAGTCTAATATCTAATATGATTGTTCCTTATGTTCCTAACAGAGCACTTCGCTCTCAGTCTGCAGGTTTACTAGTGGTTCCTAGAATTTCTAAAAGTAGAATGGGAGGCAGATCTTTTAGTTATCAGGCTCCTCTCCTGTGGAACCAACTACCAGTTTTAGTCCGTGAGGCAGACACCCTGTCTACTTTTAAGGCTAGGCTTAAAACTTTCCTTTTTGATAAAGCTTCTAGTTAGAGTGGCTCAGGTTATCCTGATCTATCTCTATAGTTCTGCTGCTATAGGCTTAGACTGCTGGAGGACATAGGGACCCCTTTTTCATCATTCTGCTTCATTCTATCTCTATTCTCCCACTCTGCAGAATCTGTTAGTTCAATCTCTAACGTTCTGCTCTCTCTGCTTTTTCTCATAGTAGCTTCATCTGGTCTGTTCCTGTTTGGCTGTGACTCCATCCTGGAGAGAAATATCAGCTGTGCTGCTGCCATCAACACCTTTGTTTCTAGATGTTGGAGCTTGGCATGACATGATGTGAATTGGAGCTATAGAAATAAACGGAATAGAATTGAATATTCTTCTAGAAAATCTATCAGTGGTCCATATTCCCTGCATGCTTGACTTTACTGAAAGAACATGCGCTTGTTTTTAGAACCCTTTGACGATCATCTTTAGCAGATCCCAGCCTCCACCAACACTGGTCTGACCTTTGTGAAGGTGCAGCTTCTCTGATCTTCAGATGTTCTGCAGATTAACCTCTGAGAACATGAGTGCACTTTATCTTTTCTTCTTTATGGAAACAAGAGAACTTTCCTTCAAGCAAAGACCATCAGAGGCAGATCTACTCAATGCTAATCAAAGCACTACAGACCAGTACAGACCTTCATTGTTGCTAACGGCTCCCAGAAGCTCTTGATCAGTTGCTGAACTCAATTATTTCAGTTTTCATGACTGGTTGAGTGGGTGAGGCATACAGCAGGACACTAAAACATCTCCGTTTATCTGGACCCTGTGCAGATGTCAGCCCACTAGTTTGTTATAAATGGAAATAAGAAGCTTCTGCTCGTTCTGAATCTACAATGGTTTAGTCTGGACCTTCCTCACCTGAAGCTGGCTGGGAGCCCTGCAGCGTCAAGACGAAGGTGATGAAGACTCTCGGCCACATGGCGGGTTACATCAGAAAGCTACCATCGCTGCTCTACCATCGGGACATAAAGGTACAAAGTGTCCAGCACTCCCCCGCCACCGCTAGGCTCCAGTTGGTCACATGGAGAGACCTGCAGTGATGAAACACTAACTGACCCATGCCCTCAGGTTCAAGAGCGTAAAGATCTGTTGTTCATAAATCTGTTGACCAAATTCAGCTAATCAATGCCTCTCCTGGGACTATTTTAGATATCAAACAATTAGACCGACAAAGGAGGCTAAGGGTGAAATCTGGATCTGACCTCCTGGCAGAAGGAATAAGAAGAACCAAGATATGGGAATGAAAACACTTTTATTTGCTCTGTGCTGAAAACTGAGAAGCGTTCCAATCTGCCTGCCTGCTGAGAACCTTTGACCCCCCCCCCCCAAAAAAGAAAAAAAACTAATGTTTAGCAATAGTTTACTTTAAGGTCAGTCATATGATCGGATTCTCAAACATCAGTGCTGTGGCGCCCTCTGCTGGTGAACCAAAGACCATTTGTAGCCAGTGTCGCCACTGAAAATAAAAACCATAATTTCAGGGTATGAATCTTCTATAGCGATAAACCTGCCTGTAGAAATCATACAGACTTCAGTAACACCGCCTCAGATCCTGGTTTATTGTGTGATTTTTTAATATTACGTCATTGGCTGTGCATAAAGGACAACTGATGCACATAAAATTTACACTGGCCAGTGGGGCGGCCAGTGGGGTGGCCAGTGGGGAGGCCAGTGGGGAGGCCAGTGGGTTGACCAGTGGGGAGGCCAGTGGGGTGGCCAGTGGGGAGGCCAGTGGGGTGGCCAGTGGGGAGGCCAGTGGGGTGGCCAGTGGGGAGGCCAGTGGGTTGACCAGTGGGGAGGCCAGTGGGGATGCCAGTGGGGTGGCCAGTGGGTTGACCAGTGGGGAGGCCAGTGGGGAGGCCAGTGAGGTGGCCAGTGGGGATGCCAGTGGGGTGGCCGGTGGGGAGGCCAGTGGGTTGACCAGTGGGGAGGCCAGTGGGTTGACCAGTGGGGAGGCCAGTGGGGTGGCCAGTGGGGTGACCAGTGGGGAGGCTAGTGGGGTGGCTAGTGGGGTGGCCAGTAGGGTGACCAGTGGGGAGGCCAGTGGGGTGGCTAGTGGGATGGCTAGTGGGGTGGCCAGTAGGGTGACCAGTGGGGTGGCCAGTGGGGAGGCCAGTGGGGTGGCCAGTGGGGAGGCCAGTGGGGTGGCCAGTGGGTTGACCAGTGGGGAGGCCAGTGGGGAGGCCAGTGAGGTGGCCAGTGGGGAGGCCAGTAGGGTGACCAGTGGGGTGGCCAGTGGGGAGGCCAGTGGGGTGGCCAGTGGGTTGACCAGTGGGGAGGCCAGTAGGGTGACCAGTGGGGTGGCCAGTGGGGAGGCCAGTGGGGTGGCCAGTGGGTTGACCAGTGGGGAGGCCAGTGGGGAGGCCAGTGAGGTGGCCAGTGGGGATGCCAGTGGGGTGGCCGGTGGGGAGGCCAGTGGGTTGACCAGTGGGGAGGCCAGTGGGTTGACCAGTGGGGAGGCCAGTGGGGTGGCCAGTGGGGTGACCAGTGGGGAGGCTAGTGGGGTGGCTAGTGGGGTGGCCAGTAGGGTGACCAGTGGGGAGGCCAGTGGGGTGGCTAGTGGGATGGCTAGTGGGGTGGCCAGTAGGGTGACCAGTGGGGTGGCCAGTGGGGAGGCCAGTGGGGTGGCCAGTTGGGAGGCCAGTGGGTTGACCAGTGGGGAGGCCAGTGGGTTGACCAGTGGGGAGGCCAGTGGGGAGGCCAGTGAGGTGGCCAGTGGGGATGCCAGTGGGGTGGCCGGTGGGGAGGCCAGTGGGTTGACCAGTGGGGAGGCCAGTGGGTTGACCAGTGGGGAGGCCAGTGGGGTGACCAGTGGGGAGGCTAGTGGGGTGGCTAGTGGGGTGGCCAGTAGGGTGACCAGTGGGGAGGCCAGTGGGGTGGCTAGTGGGATGGCTAGTGGGGTGGCCAGTAGGGTGACCAGTGGGGTGGCCAGTGGGGAGGCCAGTGGGGTGGCTAGTGGGGTGGCCAGTAGGGTGACCAGTGGGGAGGCCAATGGGGTGGCTAGTGGGGTGGCCAGTAGGGTGACCAGTGGGGAGGCCAATGGGGTGACCAGTGGGGAGGCCAGTGGGGTGGCCAGTTGGGTGGCTAGTGGGGTGGCCAGTGGGGTGACCAGAGGATAAGAATAACAAAAATAAAGTTTAATTCAAATGTTTCAAATGATGAATTGAAATAAGGCGGCACATGAGATGTAAGCATTTATCTTCTACATTCAAAGATGGAACTGGTGAGACTGTAGATTATCCTGGATTAGATTGATATCCGTATTTAATTTTCCTTTGGGATTAATAAAGTGTTATTAAGTATTAGGGCCAGGCTAGAGATTTTTTTTATTTGTAACATTACAAGAATAAAGTCATACAGCAACCTGAGTCCACTTTGACATCCTGCCCAATTTTTTGTAATTTTATGACTATTCTCATTGCGACTTTATTCTCGTAATTTTATAACTTTATTCTCATAATATTTCGACTCCTACGATTCTCAAAATAAAATAAAATCTCGAGCCTTGCCCTAATACTCTAAATACTCTCCATAATAAATGTTTTTATGAGGTCATTCATTGTCACAGTAAGAAAAACCCATCTAGCAAGAAGGCAATTAGATTAAAGCTAACCTCAATTTTTTTACTTTAAAAAACTTTTTTTTTTCCTGCCAGCGTTTGATGCCCAGATGAAAACTTAGAACATTTATGTTTTCCTTCAACTGAAATCTGCTCATTTTTGGATCCATGTGAAAAGACTTTTGCGAATTTTTGAAAAGACCCGCCGTCTCCACTTAAAATAAAAACACACATGCACAACCCTGTACCCAGTCTGGAGAGGGAACGCTTATTAAATGCGTGTCAAGGCTCGTGCACGCTCTGTTTAAAAGATGCTGTTTGCATCGTTCATATTCTAACTTTCTAAGTGAGAATGGGGACAAGCATGTAGGACGTCCTTACGTGAACATATCACCAGAATGATTAATAGTTAGGAAGACCACTGATTTTGAACATCCTCCACTATAACTTTAAGTCCTACATACCAAGAAAGAGACCATTTGGCTCTGTGGTCCTGGATCTGATATAAATCTGATCTTTTCAAATGCGGCCAGGTCGCATTCATCCGACCTTAACGCCATTAATACCCGACAAAAGTCAATATTCTGCATCTTGCTAAGTAGAGGCAGCACGAAAAACAACAACCATGGCGGACGATGATGTGGTTAGCAGTATTTATGTTTAAGGTTTTTTTAAGGTTGGGAAAGATCGCTTGACGCGTTCCAGCGCTACCATCCATGTTTACTTCCGCAAACACAGAGCATGCTGGCTTGTGACATCATAGCATCCTCTACTGCGCATGTGGGACACTTTAATTGTATGAATGCAGTTCACACAGGAGATCACATACAAGTCGCATTTATTTGGAAGTGTAAATGGCCACGCAAAAAAAAAAATCGTATTTCACAAAAAATTCCAAATTGGGCATCAAGGCCTGCAGTGCGAATGTAGCCTATGTCCCTTCAGAACCAACAAACACGTTAGCTTGGTGGCTTCAGGGTCAGTTATGTCTGGACGAGCTAACAATGCTAACTTCCTTCATTAGGACGCGTGTTGTAGTGAGCTGGGATGTTACGAATGAGTCTGTTCCACCTGGACCATCGCTCCCTCTGACCTGCATCAGGGGGATTTTAAGGTCTTATTTATCAGGCATCGTTTGCATTCAGTGTTTCATAAACCATAAATCTAGAAATAAAGAAGCAGCTTATCCTGTTTATACATATTTATTTCAACCAAAATGACAGAATTATGAGTTTTTGCCTTTACTTTCAAGCAGCTGATCACCGTTGGTACAAACAGACATTTCTACAGATAGAAACCAGAGTTAAAATATTTCAGACTTTATGCCAAATTATTCACTCATGTCCAGATATTCACAAAAGAAAACAGTAATTCCAGATATTTAGCTAAAATCTTGTTTGGTTTGTAGGGAACTACTTTTCTGACCTGTTGAGTTACTAATTGCCGCAGTGACACGAAAAGTTTCAGCCAGTCGCCATTACAGACTCCATCCAATCCAGGAAGTTGTTGACCTTTGCGTAAACGCCATACATGTTCTCCTTGGCGCAGCCGTTGCCCCAGCTCACCACGCCCGTCAGGAACCAGGTCTTCTTGTACCGCATCACCAGCGGGCCGCCGCTGTCGCCTTCACAGGCGTCCTGACCGCCTTTCCTGTACCCTGCACAGAACATGTTTTTGGTGATGTTGAGCTGGGTGTGGAGGCGGCACTCCTGCAGCGGGACCCTCGGCAGCACCAGACGCTGCAGGAACCGAGCGGTCGGACCAGCCTCCACCAGGCGACCCCATCCGGAGACGGTGGCGTGGCGGACGGTGGACAGCGTCCAAGCGAAGGTGCTGTTCTGAGCAGGCAGGCAGATTGGAACGACGTAGCGGCCAAGCTTGACAGGGCGGTGAAGCTTTAGCAGGGCCAGGTCGCTGTCGGAGGTGGAGCTGTTGTAGTCGGGGTGGATCGTGATGTTTAGCACACGCCGCCGCTGTTCCGTTTTCTCCGTGGCCTTTAGGTCATGCTTCCCTTGAAAGTCAGCACACGTTTAGCTTAAGCACAATCAGAAAGACCCGGGCTGTGAGTTAGACCTGAAACGACTTCGCATCACCTCACCTACATCGATGTGGAAGATGGCCGACGGCTTCCTCCAGACGCAGTGAGCTGCGGTTAGAATCCACACGTCGGATAGGACAATGGCTCCACAGGTGAACCGGCTGTGTTCGTACAGCACCGCCTGGAGACACACGTTTACTCTATAGTTTGCCGCATTCTTGCTCAATGTCGCGTAGGACTTACCTGCCAGGGACAGTGTCCTTTGGGGCAGATCTGTCCGTTAACTACCCTAGGGGCAAAATTCACCAACGGTCTTCCACAGACGACTGGATCTATAGCAAAAAGATGAGACTTCAGCAGAGTAATGGAGTCCAAGGAGTCATGGGAATTACAGCTTGATCGTTTGATTTTGTTAAACTTCCCGTCAAATACGAAAGAAAACTAATTTTTTCTTCTTCTACTAATGTCCAAACTGAGGGAACCCTAATTTGGAGTAGTCTACCAAAGCAGACGTCTGCTGGGGAACCTTGGTTCCTGGAATAATCCGGAACACCCAGACCAGCGGGAGGGGTCTCGGTTCTGGATCTTGTAGATCCAGAACCGAGACCCCTCCCATTCAGTGCCTTTATGTTCGACAAAGGTAGGAAGGTCCACAGAAGGTCCCAGAACATGGACCTCCATTGGAGCTCAGACCTTGAGGCAGACAGGTGCTGTTGTCCCGATCCAGACCATAACCAGGAGCGCAGAAGCAGACTTTGGAGCGATCCGGGTTAACTCTGCAGAAATGCTCGCAGCCTCCGTTTCTGTGGCGACATCTGGTGGAGGTTGAACGTACTGCAGGGCGAAGGGTAGAGAACATCTTCGAGACCAAGAAGGAGAGCAACAGGTCAGAGTTCTGGCTGTGTGACCTTCCTACCTTTGTCGCATTTGGATCCATGGAAACCTGCAGCGCATTTGCAGACGTAGGTGTGGAAGTGCCGGGTGCAGGTCGCTCCGTTGCTACAGGGGGACGACAGGCAGGGGTCCACGACTGAAAACCAACGGGAACAGGATGGGTTAGGATGGGTTCTCACAACTGGAGGCGTTCCGTTTAGCAGTACCTGTGTATGTTCTCCAGAAGTCCTCCTGAATGCAGAGGACACACAGGAGAGTCAAAACGAGTCAAAGACAAAGACACAGGAGGATAGAACGGCCGAGTCCGACTCACCAGCTGCTGGGAATGGGGAATGATCTCCCTGGCCTCCTCGTAGGAACATTTCTCCTCATAACATTCCCGCTCCAGGTTGCCCTGCCTCAGCTCCTCCAGGAACGTGTTGGCCCGACGGGTCCGATGGAAGAACCCACTGGCCTCATGTCTGAGCAGGAAGGCTCCCCCTGGAGGGAAACATCAACGGAGCAGCGTTTCATCAGAACCGGGTCATCAGAACCGGGTCATCAGAACTGGGTCACCCTAATCAGAACCAGAGGTTATTATTGGCATGGGTGTTGCGATAGGATGCGTATGACGATAGTTGGGTGATAATGCGATACCATCACTAAATAATGATATTTTTCCCAGCTACCAAAATTAATGGTATAGATAAAAAATCAGGTGCTGTATATGTTCATCAGAAGATATAGATAATTTAGTTCTTTTGGTTTCCATCTTGTTTGTGGTTTGACTCGGTCCATGTCTTCCACTGTGACTCCCTCAGCTACAGATATAGCCCTGCGCAGCTAAATGGCTCCACAGCGCCATCTGCCAGGGTGGAGGTGAAGAGGTAGCACATTTAGCATCATTAAGTTATGGAAAAATGTATTTTTAAGTTTTTTTTATCGATACTGGGAAATGAAATATCGATGTTATATTGGGCAGCCGATTATCACAATATAACTGGCAAATCGTTTTTTTTCACACAGGGTCATCTTCATCTGCTGCCATGGAAACGCCAGGGCAGCAGATCACGTTTATCTGGCATTAATGTCTAATCTGAGAAAAAAACATTCTGTCAGAAGATGAAGTTTGTGTGATTCAGCATCACTGCAGACTGAGAGGAGATGATCCTGCAGAGAGAACCTGCTAATGTCTACTGGCTGGATTTACTGTGAACAGAGAACCAAACAGCCAAATTCCTCTGATTTGTGTTTATCTGACTCTGTTCATTATTATTCCTCCACTAAATGAAAAAGTTCTATTTTATTATTATCTAGAGACTATTAATAACAGGAGGTGAAATGCAGATCCAGACTAGCTTTGAATGTGGTGATGTCATCAGTACGCTGCTGTTCCAATTAAACCAGATTTATTCTGCTCCCGTTTCTCCCAGAGTCCAGACTTTCCTGGGTTCTTGTCAAGAACGGACTTGGCAAGACACGAGTCCGTACTCACGTTCTAACGAATTGAGGAACGGCCAATAATTCTGTAGTTTTGTACCAATAATAATAAAATTAAAGCTGTTTCATTCAAAGCTAACATGGTAGCATAACTTTACCAATCAATCAATCAATCAATCAATCAATCAATCAATCAATCGTTTCTGTGGCTTGTCGTGTTTTATTTATGGTCAGGAGTTTGTCTGCCTTCTGCTTTGAGGCTAATGTAGCATCGATGCAAACAGCTCTAATGACAGAAAACGTTTAAAACTATCTGGAAAAAAAACTAAATCCAACATGGCTGCCAAAGACATGACATGTCATTTGCTTTTAGTTCATTAGCCTGCAGAAAAACTATTTATTTATTTTACTAAAACTACTGGAACTCAAATTCAACATAAGAACTGTCAATGCAGCAAAAGCTGTTTCAGTTTACATTTTTATTAAGATGCAATTTTTAGTTAAATTACAATGAAAATATAGTAAAGTTTTATTATCTAATTTTGCTGCCCTGTTTCTGGTGATGGTTAAAGTTGAATCAGGCCAAAGCTGCAGACGGTTCCGCTCCTCAGGGAGAACAACCTGAAGGAACCAGAAGAACGAAAACAGACCAAGAAGAAGAAGAAGAGCAGGAGGAGGAAGACTGACCTGTCCCGGTGCATGCTGGGAGGAAAACCGTTAGGATTAAGAAGAAGACGCTGCTCGTCTGTCTGCTGATGGACGCCATGCTTGTTTGAAACTGATCAAAGTTCACAGAAACACAAACACAGAAAAACCCCCAACAGGAAAAAACACGTCTGCCAGATAAAAGCTGCAGGTTTATTTTCTCCTTTTACGGTAAAATGACCTCATTTTTTATTTTATTTCAATCTGCAGCTGAACATCAAACCACAGAGAAATAAATAGTAAATATAAGTAAAATGTTTAAATGTGTTTAAAACATTAAATTTATTTCTTCTATTTAACCAATAAATCTTCAGCACAGGTTTATTCTGAGGCGTAAAATAAAGACAGAAGTTTCTTCATTTCCTCCTTTATTGTTTTTAACATGAATGTTACATTTTAAAGGCATCAAACTGGAAACAGCCATAAATAGGATGAAACTATTTACTGAAGGAATAAAAAAAGAAACCTTAACTAACTTTAGATTATTACATAAAAACAGTACATTTTTAAAGGTTTTAACAGAAAGTGCTGGAATCCAAACTGCAGTTCGTCTGGTTGTAGCAGTTCTCCTCCTGTCCTCCAGGGGGTGCTGCTCCTCTTACAGCATCTCCTTCAGGATGTTGGGGAGGAACTCTTGAGCATCTCTCAGTTCATCCTTCCACTCCTGAGGGATGCCCCCTCCGCTGTGGGCGGCCCCGGCCCCCAGCAGGGCCCCGAGCGCCGCACCCCGGTTACAGTTTTCACCTGCAGACAGAAAAAAACCAGACGGTGGAGAAAAGACCAACAGGAAACCAGCTGCTCTGATTGGTTAGCATCAACAGGCTCCGCCCATCCATTTGAACATTTAGTTCCACACAGCAGCATTCTGGGGGACTGAGGTTTTTATTCTTTGAATCGAGACGTCGGTTCTAGATGTTCTATTTAACCAAATTAACCCAAGTCCATTTTTAAGGCACTGACCTCCACAGTTGGTGTTGGCCAGGATTCCTCCCACCGGATCATCGTGGAACTCAAAGGCCAGGTAGAACAGGCTGGACAGCGCCCCTGTTGGTTCAACGGTTCACACTTGAGTCTGGGTCACAGACAGTGGCGCCACCGGTGGGGGAAGGGGTGGCCACTGCCTCCCCACTGGCCACTCCACTGTCCCCCTACTGGCCACTCCACTGTCCCCCCACTGGCCACCCCACTGGCCACCACACTGCCCCCCCCACTGGCCTCCCCACTGGCCACCCCACTGGCCACCACACTGCCCCCCCCACTGGCCTCCCCACTGGCCACCCCACTGGCCTCCCCACTGGCCACCCCACTGCCCCCCCCACTGGCCTCCCCACTGGCCACCCCACTGCCCCCCCCACTGGCCTCCCCACTGGCCTCCCCACTGGCCACCCCACTGCCGCCCCACTGGCCTCCCCACTGGCCTCCCCACTGGCCACCACACTGCCCCCCCCACTGGCCACCACACTGGCCTCCCCACTCGCCACCCCACTGGCCTCCCCACTGCCTCCCCACTGGCCTCCCCACTGCCTCCCCACTGGCCACCACACTGGCCTCCCCACTGCCTCCCCACTGCCCCCCCCACTGGCCACCACACTGCCTCCCCACTGGCCACCCCACTGGCCTCCCCACTGCCTCCCCACTGGCCACCCCACTGCCCCCCCCCACTGCCTCCCCACTGGCTAGTGTAAATTGTACTGGCATCAGTTGTCCTTTATGCACAGCCAGTGAAGGAACATTAAAAATCCCACAATAAACCAGGTTTGGAGTAGATCTTTACTGAAGTCTTAGTAAGGAAGTAAGGAAACGGATCCTGACCTCTGTTGTAGCAGGCCAAGCCCAGGTAGTTCACGGCGCTCTGATGGACCTTCAGTCGCTCCTCAGAAGATGCAGGAAACCTGGAACATTCAGCCGTGTCAGCAACGAGTCCCTTTAGTGTGATCTAAAAGCACTGGGCCCGTTCAGACGCACCTGGCCGCTTTGCGGCTGTAGCTCTGGCAGGTGTCCCAGGCCTCCAGCCTCCTCAGAGCGTCCTCAGCCTGCTGCCGGACGCTGGCCCCGCCCAGCACTGCATGCAGGGCCCGGCCGTAGATGCTCACGTACTCGGGCACTTTGGGGTGAGGATGGGTGAGTTTCACGAACTCTACGGCAGCAGAGACCTAAGGAAAGACGGAGGTTAGGAGGAGACGGAACAGAGGAACCGTCGACGGAGGACATGGCGTTCGCTCACAGCCTGGTCCTCGTTGGCCGAAGCGGACAACAAGACGAAGGGGAGGATCATGGGAAGGCAGCCGATGACGTCCAGCTGGCTGTCAGGAGATCCAGAGCTCAGCATCCGTTTGGATCGTTTCTCCGCAAACGTCAGAACCTGAAGAGAGCTGAGTCTGAACAGATGTGGAACCCTTACGGATCTGGAAGAGAAGCTCTAGTTTACCTCGCTGGGAGACGAGGGTCTGCTGTCCTGCCAGTCGGCAAAGAAGGAGCGGTGGAAGGACTCGGCGTAGGTGTCGGCATGCGAACTGGGCGTGGTCAGGAACTTCACGTAGTCGGACAGAACGGCGGCGCGAACCTCGGGCCGGGAGACGTCCGTGGCACGGCTGGAGACGACGGTCCGAGCTACGCGCAGCGAGCAGAGGACGTTCAGGGTGTTGTCTCCCGCCTGAAGACCTGCAGAACCAGACAGGATGAGGGACTGCCCGACCGGACACGACCAGGAAGACTCAGAGCCGCCGCCGGCGGACAGACGCCCCAGATGCACCTTGGTGGTAGTGGACCGTTCCGTTGGAGGACCGCCATAGCTCCAGCTTGTCATGAAGGATGACGCTACCGACGACGTCAGCTCGCCGTCCGCCAGAGGACCAGGCGGTCCGACCGCTGCCAGCTGGGGAACAGAACCTGCTCATTAGTCAACAGAATCTAGAACCCTTCCTTTAGAACCTTCACCGGCTGGAGAACGTGGACTTCTGTGGTTCTGAACAGAAATAAGACCCTGGATGTTCTCAGAAATGACTCAGCAGTTCTTCATTAAACCTTTTTTTTTTCTCAGTGCTGAAATGAAAACCAGACATAAAGAAATCTACACAGTAACATCGACTAGATTTGGTTCATTCTAAGCTCCATAGATCTACGGTTCCAGACGGAAACCTTTCCCCTCTTCCTCTAACATTCGCTCAGATTTTCTTTCTCTGAAATCATAAATCATTTTAAAGAACATTTCAGTTTAGCTCCTCAGTGAAAACAGAGCCTCAGCATGATGCTGCCACCTCCGTGCTGGTTAAACTGGTAAAAACCGGTTCTAGCTGTTATCTAACCATGAAGCTTGTCGTTGGGGTGAAGACGGAGATCCTACCTGGAGTTCTGGATACTGTGGACTATAAACACATAAAGATGTAGGCGGGACAGGTGTGGTTCGGAGGCGGTACCTGTGTTGGACAGGCTGAGGATGCTGGACGGGTGTCTGCTTGCAGGTGCGTTGAACCCAGATATCCAGCCTCCAAAGTCCCTCCTGATGTCCTGGATGTTGTAGTACCAGTGGACCGGCATGGACATGGAGTCTGCGGCACACATGGCCCAGAAGGCCTCTGCCACCGACCGCCTCACTGCAGACATCTCAGCCCAGCAGCTTCACCTGCAACAGGAAGAGGAGCAGCAGAGAACCAGATGAAAGCACCACTTCTACTGCCTAAACTGCTCCAGCCTGAGGTGATCACACAGGTGAACTAAACCCTCTCACCTGTTCTCCTGTTATACAAGGACTGATCAGTTACAAAACCCAACAGGAAGTGATCTGCAGCTGCTCCTCCCAGTTAAACCAGCAGCAGCTTCCCGGAGCTCCCAGTCGCTCACTGACGGTCTGCTCATAACAACTGCTTATGAAAGTTATGACTCGCGTGAATGTTTGTTGTCATTTCGTAAGAGAAGCAAAGCTACGGCGTCCCGCGAGGTTCCTCCCAACTAATGTACCCTGAGTTTTGCCTGGCAGGCAGAGAACTGGGCTTTTAGAATAATGAGGACGATCCGGGTATTAAAGTTCATTTGATCATTAATGTGATCAATGTTTGATTATAATGAATCCTGATGATTCTTTGTTAGGCTGGAAACGCTTTTTTACCTGAGGAAATTATGCTGATCCGGTTTCTATTTTGTTAACGGTTGTGAATTGGGTTAAAGTTCGGAATAGGGTTCGGATTATTGGGTTATTGTCAGGGTTCGGGGGTAGAAAGGGTTAAAAATGAGTGAAAATTTATGGAAATGAAAACGCGGTCCTCACTCTAGATAGGAAGACTAGATTGTGTGTGTGTGTGTGTGTGTGTGTGTGTGTGTGTGTGTGTGCCTGTCAGGCAAACGTCAGGGAATAATCCTCATGTAATAATACTACGGCGGCCCGTTTGGCCCATAGGCGTCTGGACGCTGGACGTAAATTAGCTTCGATTCCCGCTAATAATCCAGAGTTAGTGCTGTAGATCAAAGGCGGATTAAACTGGTTTGGAACCATGTTGGATGAACCAATCAGAGTTGGCCAGTAGCCCAGGCGGTTTGCTGGTTCCACCAACCCAGTTAAAAACCAGTTATTTTCGCTCCTGCTGCTTGTGTTTATAGCCTGAGCTAGCTGAGCAGAGCTAACAGTCCGCGGACATGGGGGACGTGTTGGATGCACGTGACGTGGGTAAGTTTAGATCACTGTGGGAGCGACTGTGGACCCACGGTAACTGCCTCTGGTTCTTAATGCGGTTCTAAAGGATCCAACCTGGACAGGGATCCTATTTTTATTGTTTTTAGCTTTAGCTTCCGGACTCAGTGCTGCCACCGGCCGCCATCTTGGTCAGGGCAAAAACCAGCAGAGGAACCAGAATCTGATGAAAACCTTAAAGCTACCTGATATTTATTTTTCAATCCTTGTTTATGATGTTTCCTGAATTTATTAAAATAGAAACATGCCCTTTATAAGGCGCTCAGTGAAATACTTTGAAAATCCAAATTTCAAGCCAATAGTGTTAGACCTTATAGACCTTATTACCTTTGGAATATTCAACAGAAAATATGGATATTTTGATGGCATGAATGAATGTCAATGAAATGACAAGAAACGCCAACCTGCCCGAATATATTAAGAAAAAAAATGTGTTTTTATAAGAAATTCATGAAGAACTCTCTTAGAGGGAAAGAAACACATTTTATTTTTCTTGGTCAAACATAACCTTAAAGGCATTAATGCTGATCCTGGCACTTAAATTTAGTTTTTTAAATTTAGTAATTTAGTTTATAAACCTAAATATAATTCTTAACTAGGCTTATAAACTTTTTAACTTTTCAATTAGCTTTGTTTACTTGTTTTTTTCCAAAACAAAGGGGGGGGGGGGTTGCTCCACCAATCAGCAACCAGAGTCCACTTTGACCTCCTGCCCAGTTTGATGCTGCTGCTAAAAGATTTCCTGATTGGTCAAACCGATGCTAAAGTAGAACTTCCCGTGATGCTCCACATTCCCCATTTATGGAGGAAAGGGCTTCTGGGAAGAGTTGTTAGAAAATATAACTTTTGTCTCGTAATGTTACTTTATTCTCTAGATATAAATCTCTATCATGGTCCTGCGTCATAGATGTGTTGGGGCTACGCTGGTGATGAAACACGGTAACTTGGCATTTAAAGGCTTTGATGAGGACGCCTCTCTGTAGGACCCAATCAGTCAGAACCTCTTTAATGCCTGGCCTCCCTGGTTCTGTCCTGCAGAGCGAGCCAGAACCTTCTGGGCCCAAAACGACGTGGAGCAGGTGTTCAGCGCAGTCTTCCAGTACCTGGACCACCTGAAGCAGGTTCTGCTGACCCAGTCAGCCAAAGATAAAGGTAACGATCCGCTCTAACTCGGGTCCGTTCCGGTCTGACTCGGGTCCGTTCCGTTCTGACTTGGTCCGATCGGTTCTGTCTCAGGTCCGATCGGTCCTGACTCGGGTCCGTCCCGCTCTGACTCGGGTCCGTCCCGCTCTGACTCTGGTCCGTCCCGCTCTGACTCGGGTCAGATCGGTTCTGACTCGGGTCCGTTCCGGTCTGACTCGGGTCAGATCAGATCGGTTCTGACTCGGGTCCGTTCCGGTCTGACTCGGGTCCGTTCCGGTCTGACTCGGGTCAGATCGGTTCTGACTCTGGTCCGATCGGCTCAGACTCGGGTCCGTTCCGGTCTGACTCTGGTCCGATCGGCTCAGACTCTGGTCCGATCGGTCCTGACTCGGGTCCGATCCTTTCTGACTCGGGTTCGTCCCGCTCTGACTCGGGTCCGATCGGCTCAGACTCTGGTCCGATCGGTCCTGACTCGGGTCCGATCCTTTCTGACTCGGGTTCGTCCCGCTCTGACTCGGGTCCGATCGGCTCAGACTCGGGTCCGATCCTTTCTGACTCGGGTCCGATCGGCTTGGACTCTGGTCCGATCGGTGCTGACTCGGGTCGGTCCCGTTCTGACTCTGGTCCGATCGGCTCTGATTCGGGTCCGATCGGCTCAGACTCGGGTCCGTTCCGGTCTGACTCTGGTCCGATCGGCTCTGACTCGGGTCCGATCGGCTCAGACTCGGGTCCGATCTGTCCAGACTCGGGTCCGATCTGTCCAGACTCGGGTCCGATCGGCTTAGACTCTGGTCCGATCGGCTCAGACTCAGGTCCGAACCGGTCCTGACTCGGGTCCGAACCGGTCCTGACTCGGGTCCGATCCTTTCTGACTCGGGTCCGATCCTTTCTGACTCGGGTCTGTCCCGCTCTGACTCGGGTCCGATCGGCTCTGACTCGGGTCCGATCCTTTCTGACTCGGGTCCGATCGGCTCTGACTCGGGTCCGATCCTTTCTGACTCTGGTCAGTCCCGCTCTGACTCGGGTCCGATCCTTTCTGACTCTGGTCAGTCCCGCTCTGACTCGGGTCCGATCCTTTCTGACTCTGGTCAGTCCCGCTCTGACTCGGGTCAGATCGGTTCTGACTCTGGTCCGATCGGCTCAGACTCGGGTCCGTTCCGGTCTGACTCTGGTCCGATCGGCTCAGACTCTGGTCCGATCGGTCCTGACTCGGGTCCGATCCTTTCTGACTCGGGTTCGTCCCGCTCTGACTCGGGTCCGATCGGCTCAGACTCGGGTCCGATCCTTTCTGACTCGGGTCCGATCGGCTTGGACTCTGGTCCGATTGGTGCTGACTCGGGTCGGTCCCGTTCTGACTGGTCCGATCGGCTCTGATTCGGGTCCGATCGGCTCAGACTCGGGTCCGTTCCGGTCTGACTCTGGTCCGATCGGCTCTGACTCGGGTCCGATCGGCTCAGACTCGGGTCCGATCTGTCCAGACTCGGGTCAGTCCCGCTCTGACTCGGGTCCGATCCTTTCTGACTCTGGTCAGTCCCGCTCTGACTCGGGTCCGATCCTTTCTGACTCTGGTCAGTCCCGCTCGGTTCTGGGATGTTCTGACGGTTCTGTTTGTGTCAGAGTATGTTCGGGCTCAGAGGCTCCTGGAGGTCCTGGACTGCCTCCCCCCGCCGCCTCCTCAGGACCAGGACTCGTCAGTGGTCCAGGTGGTCATCGGTTCAGGCAGTCTGTGGTCGCCGTCGCCCGCCTGCCTCCTGGACGGCCCGCCGCCACCTGCTGGCAGAGAGGGGCTGCTGCCGCCCCTGGCGCCGGTCCAGCTGCACTACCAGCCTCACCAGTGCTGCAAGGTAAACCGGAGCAATAGGCGGAACCAGAACCGCCGCCGCCCCCCCTGGTTAACCCCCCCCTGTGTGTCTGTCCCCAGGCCTGCCTGCCCAGCCTGCCCAGAACCCCCGAGTCCAGCTCGCTGCTGTACGGCCAGAACCCGCTGAAGTTGCCGCTGCTGTGCGGCTTCAAGCGGCTCAGCGCCATGCTGTCTCCGCTGGGGTCGGGTCAGGACACGGAGGACGAGGACTGGGACGTCATCTACAAGTCGCCCTGCGGCCTCAGTCTGCGGAACTTCCAGGACGTGGCGTCCTTCCTGGCGGCCACCGAGAGCTTGGACATCCTGCAGGTGACCCTCAGAACCAGAAGCAGGACGTGGCGGTAGAACCGGCTCTGACCCGCTGCTCCTCCTCTCTGCAGGTGGACTTCTTCACCTTCAACCGCCTGGTCCAACTGGACCCTCCCTCTCTGCCCGCCGACGGCAGGCCGGACCTGAGCCGGGGGGCGGAGCCTACCCCGGTGGAGCTGTGCCTCGGCGAAGGCGTGGGCCGGCCCGCGGGCTTCCGCTACCGGAAGGACCGCTGGCCGCACGGCTGCTTCCTGAGCCGCGACCCGGCGCTGTTCCAGACCTGCTGCGACTGCAGCGGCGCCTGCAGCGACGCCAAGAGCTGCGCCTGCGTCGCCATGACGGCCGGGGGGCGGGGCTACCGGCACCACCGCCTGCTGCAGCCGGTCCAGTCAGGGTGAGGCCCGTCCAGAACCGCTGGGTCATGACCCGCTGGGTCCAGAACCAGAGCTGGGGTAATATTTTCTCCCCCCCTCCCCTTCGTCTCCCCCCAGGCTCTATGAGTGCGGGCCGTGGTGCCGCTGTGACCGGGCGCGTTGCCAGAACCGGCTGGTCCAGAGAGGCATCAGAGTGCGGCTGCAGGTCTTCCAGACGGAGGACCGGGGCTGGGGCGTGCGTTGCCGTGACGACGTGGACCGGGGCACGTTTATCTGCATCTACGCAGGTGGGCTGAACCAACCGTTCGGTTCCGTCTGACCGGCGGGGGTGATGACATCACGGCGTTCTCTCCTGAACAGGCGTGGTTCTGCAGAGGGCCCCGAGTCCCGGTGACCCGCCGCCTCCCAAACTGACCCGCGACGAGCTGCCGTCTGACGATGACGTGGAGGTGGTCACTGAGTGGCTGGCTCCGCCCGTCCTAGAGGCCTGCAGCGACCTGCTGGAGGCTCCGCCCCCCTCCTCTGACCAGCAGCTCCCCGTCATCCAGGGACCCGATGAGTCCAGCTCACCGCCACGGAACCAGAACCAGGCGTCTCCTTCAGCAGGTCGGCAGTCCAACCCAGAACCGCACATGACGCTGTGTTGACCCTGCTCTGACCCCTCTATGCCCCTCCCCCCTCATCAGGAAATCTGTCTGAGGACAAGGTTGCCGTGGCGATGGACACCGAGGAGGACGGCCATCAGAGGGGACAGAAGAGGGCCGCAGAGATGGACGTCTGCTTGATCGACGCCACCAAGGAGGGGAACGTCAGCCGCTTCATCAACGTGAGTCCATCACAACGGGGGCGGAGCCAGGTGAAGGGGCGGGGCCATTCTTTACCGGTCCTGTGATGATCCTCTCTAATGTTCCGCCCACAGCACAGCTGCCAGCCCAACCTGTTCATCCAGAACGTCTTCACGGACTGCCATGACCCCGCCTTCCCCGTCATCGCCTTCTTCACCAGCAGGTGAGGGGGAGGAGTCACAGTAAGCCCCTCCCCTTTCACCCTCAGCCCGGGTCTGACTGTGTTCTGTGTCCGTCAGGGTGGTTAAAGCCGGAACCGAGCTGACCTGGAACTACTCGGCCGGCCCTCACGCCGCCGCTCCGCCTCAGAAACAGGAAGTGGCCTGTCTCTGCCATAGCAACGGTTGCCAGGGATGGCTCCAGCTGGAGGAGAGCCCGTGTGACGTTCCGGCTGCGACGGAGAAACTCTGATCATCCAGAACGTCTTTTAGAACGGTTCCTGCTGTTAATCTGTTTTTGTAATAAAATCATCAGATATTCAAACCAAATGTCTCTGAACTTTAAAAGATCAAAGGTGTAAATGAAGGACCTTTATTCTGAAAATCCTGCAGTGATGCTCTTACTTTGAAAGGGAGCTCAAATGGTCTCTGGTTTATTATGTTTCAATGTTTTTAGATTGTTTCAGTCATTAATATTCCCTGCACATTTAAAATATTTCTCATCTGTTTGTTGGAAATGTGTGGGAAATACAGAGAGCGGCCATCTTAGGTCAGACCAAGACCAACTACAGTCAATGGATGCTAACCCTACTTTATGACTTCAGACGCTCTGAAAACCATTTTCTGTTTTAATATATAATTTTTATTTTCTATTGACAGATAGCAAACTTCTCTCAGGATGCTGGACTTTTATTCCACCTTTGGATCCACAAATAAAAGGAGACTATAATCCAGATCGAGGGATTACCTTTCACCCATAGGATTAAATGACAGATTATCCTCATGTTTTACAGTTACTGGTTTTCTGCTGTTTAAAGAAGATGAGGAGCAGAGATTAGCTTAAAACCCCCTGATTTCTAAAAGACACCTTTGTTTCTAGATGTTGGAGCTTGGCCTGTTTTCCAGTGTAGTCCTGTTTCTCTGACTGTGACTAACTGGATGTGCTCTCTTCATCCTCTGACATGGGAGCTGGCTCGGAGCTCGTCTGCCTGGCTGTGTGTTTCCTGGACGGGGCCGCCTGTGGAGCTGGTTGACAGTTGCCTTTTGTATCTATGCTTCTTTTTCTATGTCTGCTTCTGTCTCCTTGAACCCCAGTGGGCCTCAGCAGATGGCCGCTCACACTGAGCCTGGTTCTGCTGGAGGTTTCTTCCTGTTCAAAGGGAGTTTTTCCTCTCCACTGTCGCTACAAGCATGCTTAGTGTGAGGGATTGCTGAAGAGTCAATGAGTCGATGCAATCAGCTGGTTTTCCTTAGATAGAAAACTTTGAATCAATCTGACTGGATGATCTGGTGAACTGGAAAGTGACCTGAGATGACATGATGTGAATTGGAGCTATAGAAATACACTGAATAGAATTATTCAGTTCTATAGATCATAGTACTCATTATCAAAAAGCAATCCTTTAAAATACTTTAATATACATAAATATATATTATAATATATTAATATAACATGTTGTGCCTATATTAATATTTAATTGCAAAATATATAACTTTTCATATCTCTTATCCAGTTTGAGTTCAGGTTAAATATTTTTTAATCTGCATAAATCTGTAATCTGAAAGGTAATTTTAAAATTTATTGTGAGATTATTTTGATATTCCAGCAGCGTCTCCACTATTTCCGGTTTTATTTTGAAAGGTGGCGGAAAGAGGAGGGTTTTCCGCTCTCTTGCGGTAACTTTTTAATCTCTTGTTGTGAAAACCGGATGTGTGTTTTATTGTGAAGGTCTGTAGCGGAAGTGGTCCCTCTGTTTATCTCAGTTCCTCCGCAGCTGTCCCTCAGACTCCCCCCGCCATGGCCTCCTCTCCGCGGCCTGCTCTCCTCCTGCTCCTCCTCGGCCTTTCCTGGGCCTCCTGCCGGCTCCACATCCCTCCTCATGACCAGGTGGCCCGGGTGGCCCGCTTCATCGCACACCAGTGCGACTGGGCCTCCATGGCCACTATCTCCACCCACGCGCCGGTGGCGGGGCAGCCGTTCTCCAACGTGTTCTCTGTGAGCGACGGGCCCCCCGGCAGAAGCTCCGGGGTCCCCTACATGTACCTGACCCACATGGAGGTGTCTGTCCAGGACCTGCAGGTGAGCGGAGCGAAGCCACAATAACAGACGGGTGACGTCACCGGCATGACTCAGCAGGTTATGCAAACAGATAAGATCTGCTTAGAAACAGTGACGCTGCAGTTTGGAGCCCAGGTCACGTGACCGGTCAGGTTTTATAAGCAGGAAATTGTTTTTTTAATAAAACTAAATCTTATTAATTAACAGAAATGAAAAGTTGTTGGTTTAATCTGTAATCCTTCCAGAAGCCTAGAGGAATAATGAGGTCTGTCCCCAGGTCCACCCCCAGGCGTCCCTGTCCATGTCTCTGGCTCAGACTGACTACTGCAGGCTGCAGGGCTTCGACCCTCAGAGTCCGCTCTGCGCTCACATCATCCTGTCTGGATCCGTGGTCCAGGTAAGTCCTGGGTGGGGGGGGGGGGGGGGGGGGGTTATGTCCAGCCCGGTGTCCTGACCCGGACCTTCTGTCCTCCAGGTGAATGGGACGGAGGCGGACTATGCGAAGAAGGCTCTGTTCAGCCGACACCCGGAGATGATCGACTGGCCCACAGACCACAGCTGGTTCTTCGCCAAGTTCAACATCACCCAGGTACCAGGACCTCCACAGCCGGGCCTGCTGGACACGTCCTGCTGGACACGTCCTGCTCCTGCTGGACACATCCAGTTAGACACGTCCTGTTAGATTCGTCCCATTGGACATTCCTGTTAGACATGTCCTGTTAGACTCGATCTGTTGGACATGTTCAGCTGGATGGGTCCTGTTAGATTCGTCCCATCGGACACGTCCTGTTAGACACATCCTTCTGGTCATGTTCAGCTGGACACGTCCTGTTAGACGCGATCTGCTGGTCACGTTCAGCTGGACGGGTCCTGTTAGATTCGTCCAGTTGGACGCGTCCTGCTCTGTCCCGTCTGATGGCGTCCTTCTGTTTCAGGTCTGGGTTCTGGATTACTTCGGAGGGGTGAAGACCGTCAGTCCTGACGAGTACTTCCAGGCTGCGCCGCACAGGAAGCACCACTGAAGGTGAGCTGCTGGGAGTTGTAGTTCTTTATCTGCTGCTTGTAGTCCTCAGATATTCTTTAAAGTTAGTTACGATTTAGCAGAAAATGAAATCTGTGTTAAAAAATAACAGAAGTTAGAATCTAGAATTGATAAATGAATAAAAACATTCTGCTAACGATCACATTTAATTAGAATCATTATTAAAAACTTTCAAGCTTTTATTAGGCTGATCGGAGCACAGCGCCCCCTGATGTCCACTCTGGTTTTTACTCTGTTCAGGAACCTTTGACCTGACGGATGAAGATGATGATCTTTCCTCAGGGACTGGAAGCTCTAATGTTCTCTCTGCTCTGCATCCAATCAGCTCCCAGCTCTGATTTCTGCTTCCTGTTCAGATTATTGATTCATTTCCAGGTTAATCCAGATTAAAACATAAAAAATAATATTGAATTATCTGAATCTCCAATCAAAGTCATTATAAATATTTAGATTGATTAAATAATAACCTGATCTCCCCTTTTTCCCAGGATGCCTGTAGGGCACCAGTTTAGGGCCACTGGGAAAAGTTTTAGTTCAGTTTAATACGGGAACAAAAAAATCAAAGTTGTGACTAAATTCTGAATTTAATCTCAGAATTCTGA
Organism: Cyprinodon diabolis; assembly: GCA_030533445.1. NCBI lineage: Eukaryota > Metazoa > Chordata > Actinopteri > Cyprinodontiformes > Cyprinodontidae > Cyprinodon > Cyprinodon diabolis. The sequence goes on from CM060085.1 coordinate 22,685,400, forward strand.
GGTTAAATTCAGAATTCTAAGATTAAAGTCAGAATTCTTGGCTTAAAGTCAGAATTCTAAGATTAAAGTCAGAATTCTGAGATTAAAGTCAAAATTCTAAGATTAAATTCAGAATTCTGAGATTAAAGTCAGAATTCTAAGATTAAAGTCAGAATTCTGAGATTAAAGTCAAAATTCTGAGATTAAAGTCAGAATTCTGAGATTAAAGTCAGAATTCTAAGATTAAATTCAGAATTCTGAGATTAAATTCAGAATTCTGAGATTAAAGTCAAAATTCTAAGATTAAATTCAGAATTCTGAGATTAAAGTCAAAATTCTGAGATTAAAGTCAGAATTCTAAGATTAAATTCAGAATTCTGAGATTAAATTCAGAATTCTGAGATTAAATTCAGAATTCTGAGATTAAATTCAGAATTCTGAGATTAAAGTCAGAATTCTGAGATTAAAGTCAGAATTCTAAGATTAAATTCAGAATTCTGAGATTAAAGTCAGAATTCTAAGATTAAAGTCAGAATTCTGAGATTAAAGTCAAAATTCTGAGATTAAAGTCAGAATTCTGAGATTAAAGTCAGAATTCTAAGATTAAAGTCAGAATTCTGAGATCAAAGTCAAAATTCTGAGATTAAAGTCAGAATTCTAAGATTAAATTCAGAATTCTGAGATTAAAGTCAAAATTCTAAGATTAAATTCAGAATTCTAAGATTAAATTCAGAATTCTGAGATTAAAGTCAAAATTCTGAGATTAAAGTCAGAATTCTAAGATTAAATTCAGAATTCTGAGATTAAATTCAGAATTCTGAGATTAAAGTCAATTCTGAGATTAAAGTCAGAATTCTGAGATTAAAGTCAGAATTCTGAGATTAAAGTCAAAATTGTAAGATTAAATTCAGAATTCTGAGATTAAATTCAGAATTCTGAGATTAAAGTCAAAATTCTGAGATTAAAGTCAGAATTCTGAGATTAAAGTCAGAATTCTAAGATTAAAGTCAGAATTCTGAGATCAAAGTCAAAATTCTGAGATTAAAGTCAGAATTCTAAGATTAAATTCAGAATTCTGAGATTAAAGTCAAAATTCTAAGATTAAATTCAGAATTCTAAGATTAAATTCAGAATTCTGAGATTAAAGTCAAAATTCTGAGATTAAAGTCAGAATTCTAAGATTAAATTCAGAATTCTGAGATTAAAGTCAGAATTCTAAGATTAAAGTCAGAATTCTGAGATCAAAGTCAAAATTCTGAGATTAAAGTCAGAATTCTAAGATTAAATTCAGAATTCTGAGATTAAAGTCAAAATTCTAAGATTATATTCAGAATTCTAAGATTAAATTCAGAATTCTGAGATTAAAGTCAAAATTCTGAGATTAAAGTCAGAATTCTAAGATTAAATTCAGAATTCTGAGATTAAATTCAGAATTCTGAGATTAAAGTCAATTCTGAGATTAAAGTCAGAATTCTGAGATTAAAGTCAGAATTCTGAGATTAAAGTCAAAATTGTAAGATTAAATTCAGAATTCTGAGATTAAATTCAGAATTCTGAGATTAAAGTCAAAATTCTAAGATGAAATTCAGAATTCTGAGATTAAAGTCAGAATTCTAAGATTAAAGTCAGATTAAAGTCTTTCCTGAAATAAATAGTAGAAATCAATGAATTTATATTTTCAGTGGCCCTAATCCTGTAATGTAGCAGATTGACCACTAGAGGGAGACATTGTACAGAGTATTAAAGCACTTTAATATGTAGATATTTCATCCAGGCTGGATTTTAGCCAAAGTGTTTGTGTGAATCAGAGGTTCTCCTCCTCCTCCGTCTCCAGGGAGGACCTCAGCTTCTTGAGGAGGTCTCTCTCCACGCTGCGCCTCCTTTTTTCCTTCTTTTCGTTGAACTCTGACCTTTTGAATGTGTGACGTGTTTGATTGTAGCCGCTCTCAGATTAAACTGTTTGAAAATGGAAAAAAAAGAACCTGCAGCAGACAGTTTCTGTCTCTGACTACATTTCCCATAATTCTCAGCGTTCAGGAGGCGCAGCCTGGCTTTAGATTGTTTTTCCAGATGATTTCTCTTCTTTTTGGGAGGATCAGCTGTTTGAGTTTCTCAGCTTGTGTTTCTAGAGTCATCTTTGTTTTATATTTTGGATCAGATGATATTTTTGGAAGATAAATAAAGATTTTTAAACAAAACGATGCAACATTTGTGGTGTTTGAGGTTCTTTTTAGGCAGTTGGATCCCGTCCACCTGGAGGTGATCCTCCTGAGTCTAGATGTGTCCCTCTCCTCCTGCAGCTCCAACGGGAGGTTCTGGGGCCCGGCCCAGCCCGGCCCCTGGTACCAGCTGAGGCTGCTGAAGCGAGCTGGTTTCCTGCCGCTGTGTGGGAGAAGTGTGTCGCCGTGTCACCTGGCACAGCAGCTCCTCACCACTTCCTGTTCCACTTCATCTCTGCGCTGCAGACGAGCTCGCTTCACTTCGCCGCCGCCGCTGCAGAACCCGGAGCTTCAACAAGAACCCGTAGCGACTGCTCTGAGATGGACCGGACCCTGGTACCAGGCCTACTGGTTCTGGCCTCGGCGCTGCCCTCCGCAGGTAGGCCTCACCTTCAGAAGCTTCTCAGAACCAAGCCGGTACCGTCAGGAGTCCGGTTCAGACCACGTTCAGGCGGGTCTTCCTCTGTGTGACGATAAAACAGCAGAAACCTTCAGATTCAGGGTGGAACAGAACCGGAGCACTGAGGATGGACCAGAACCCGGACCGGGACCGATACCAGTACCAGGACCGGTACCGGGTCAGGACAGAAAACAGAAATCTGATTTAATCTTTTACTGTTTCTGGGTCTGAAAAACACGTTGAGCGATTTTCTAAAAACGTTAAAAAACTAAATGTTGATTCAGAAATTTTTATGATTTCATTATTTTTTTAAACTTTGGATCAAATAAAAAAAAAAAACTTTTTCTGTTATTTTCTGAAAGCAGAAAAAAAGAAAAGTTTCACCAAAAACATCAAAGTTTGAGATGAACGCAGCGTCTGGCGGCCATCTTTAGTTTCTCCACCAGAACCGAGTAAAAAGTGGCGTTTCTAGGTTAACAGAACCGACCTTCAGTCTGTAGACTGACCTCCGACTGTTAGCGTAGCGGCTAGCAGGCACCATTAGCTCTGAAGAAAAAACATTTTAATGTTTGGAGCAAAAATACAACTAAAAGTCATTAAAACACAATTATTATTCATTTACTCATTTTTGTTCAAACAAAAAAAAACTTTTTATTTGTACATTTTTTTATCAAAACTTTCTACCTTTAAACTTTTATTCTTTGTTTTATATAAAAAACAAACTTTTAATTAATCACATACCTGCTTTTTTAAACCAAATTAAAGTCGATTTAGCGTCAATAAAAAACGTGATTTGATCAGAGAAAAAAACAAACTGTTGAAAAATAAAGAAATAATTAAATTATTAAAATATGCGACTCGATGTTTACGCCGTCAATAACGCTTCATTTTAAACATTAATGTCACTTTTTAATATTCATTTAAATAAATCGAAGCCTTTTTTCTCAAAGAAAGGAAGCTAAACGTTAGCGTTGCTTCAGGCGGCCATGTTTGATCCAACTTTACCAAATATTCTGGATAAAAAAAGTAAAAAATAAACCTTTATTTTTCTGAAATGTAACAGTTAGTATCTATTTATAAGATCTGTTTTAACAGCAGCGGTAAATTGATTAGCAGTGAGCTAGCTAACAGAGTTAGCATCGACAGGCGTCTGATTTTAAACCAGTTTAAACCTTTTAGTTTATTAAAGAAAGATGCAGCTAATTAGCTAATCAGACTTTATGGTGGATTAATTAGTTAATAATTAGCCAATTTAAACTTAAAACAATATTTGAAGCAGAAATTTGTTCCAAAATAGCAGAAAAATCAAATATAAACGCATCCTGGTGGATTAAAAACATTTTTAGTTTCAATTAAAATTTAAACTTATTTCAACTTAAAATAAAAAGATTAAAATTAAAACTGACTCTAAAACTCATTTGAAAAGTTTTAAAGTTCCTCATTAAAATCATTTATTTTCTTTCACTTTAGAATTAATGTTAAATATAAATTTTTACGAGGAGTTTCAATATAATTGTTTAAATAAAATCTAATGTGAAAATATTAGCCAACCAGAACCAAGGGAACCAGAACCAGAGGAACCAGAACCAAGGGAACCAAAACCAAGGGAACCAGAACCAAGGGAACCAGAACCATCTGGGCTTTTTTTAACCGGTTCTAAGCTGAACATGAAGAGCAGGAAAAGGTTCTGTTTCTGAGGGTTCCGTCCGACCCGGACCCAGCTGTGAAACGGGTTCTACAGAACCAGAACCAGTAGATCTTCAGGTCAGACTGACGGCGCTGAAATCCAGCGGACCTAAAGGAACCTTCTGAGCCCGCTTCCGGTACCGCCCGACCCGAACGCGGTTTAATAAACGCTCCACTGGACTGCATCAGGTTGGTTCGGCTGAATTTGGGCCGGACCCGTTAAACTCAGGCTGCAGAACCAGAACCACTAGAGACAACCAGAACCAAGGGTGTAAACGGGCCTGGGTTCTGTTTAGGTTCTGTTCGGTCTAGTCAAAGTAAACTGAAACCAGGCAGCAGAACCCTGAACAGAACCGGACCCTGAAGCTGCTGGAACCGTCCTGAGGTTCTGAGCAGCAGCGGGTCCGACCCGTCTCTGAACGGTTCCGGGTCAGAAGCCGATAAAGGACCTGAACCAGAACTAGAAGTTCTGCTTGGATAAGACGCTTCCCTGCTGAACAGGAAGGATGATGGGATCAGCGCCGGCTTATCGGACCAGAACCCGACCTCATCATCTAAATGGTCCTTAGAACAGAGAGAGTTCTGCCGGGTCCAGGAGGAGCTTCCCGGGTCAGAACTGATGGACTCCTCAGTCTGCAGCGCCTCCTCTGTCCAGTCAGCCTAGATCCAGAGCAGATAGAACCTCTCTGGTGGCGCTAAAGCCACACAGGAAGCAGCTGTGTGGTTTCTGAGCTGTGAACCAATCAGAACATCTGCTCTGCGGTCCGATAAAGTGACCACAGAGCAGAAGGAGGCCAGGCGGCACGGCAGCCATGTTGGAGAGAACCCAACCTCTCAACATGTCTGCTGAGGCGGCGCCCTGGATCCAGGCGTCAGCTGTGGAGGGTTAACTGCCAACTGAAACCACAGCAGCTCCTCAGATCTGAGAGGAGCAGGAGGAGATCAGAGGCTTCTAAGCAGCCATGGCTGACGCTGAAGCTTCATCGCTTTCACCTCAATTTATCTCTATGGCAACAATTCACCTCACGTCACTTTATAGATCCACATCATCCAGATCATCCAGTCAGATTGATTCAAAGTTTTCTATCTAAGGAAAACCAGCTGATTGCATCGACTCATCGACTCTTCAGCAATCCCTCACACTAAGCATGCTTGTAGCGACAGTGGAGAGGAAAAACTCCCTTTGAACAGGAAGAAACCTCCAGCAGAACCAGGCTCAGTGTGAGCGGCCATCTGCTGAGGCCCACTGGGGTTCAAGGAGACGGAAGCAGACATAGAAAAAGAAGCATAGATACAAAAGGCAACTGTCAACCAGCTCCACAGGCGGCCCCGTCCAGGAAACACACAGCCAGGCAGACGAGCTCCGAGCCAGCTCCCATGTCAGAGGATGAAGAGAGCACATCCAGTTAGTCACAGTCAGAGAAACAGGACTACACTGGAAAACAGGCCAAGCTCCAACATCTAGAAACAAAGGTGTTGATGGCAGCAGCACAGCTGATATTTCTCTCCAGGATGGAGTCACAGCCAAACAGGAACAGACCAGATGAAGCTACTCTGAGAAAAAGCAGAGAGAGCAGAACGTTAGAGATTGAACTAACAGATTCTGAAGAGTGGCAGAATAGAGATAGAATGAAGCAGAATGATGAAAAAGGGGTCCCTATGTCCTCCAGCAGACTAAGCCTATAGCAGCAGAACTATAGAGATAGATCAGGATAACCTGAGCCACTCTAACTAGAAGCTTTATCAAAAAGGAAAGTTTTAAGCCTAGCCTTAAAAGTAGACAGAGTGTCTGCCTCACGGACTAAAACTGGTAGTTTAAACCAGTCTAGTTTCGTTCTTTTCATCCTGAGGAAGAAAGTTTCAGGGAAAGTTCTCCTCAGCGTCTAAAACTCTCCTGACCGTTTGGATGATCCACAAACATCAGATCTGGACTTTAGCACCCGGTTCTGACCCGTTACCCGGTTCCTCCAGTTGGTGTTTGTAGAACATGTTGATGGTCTAAAGGGTTCTGAGAACATCTAGAACCTTACCCAGACCGCCTGTGGCGGGTTCTGACGTGTCCGCGGGTCATCAGCTGGTTCTGTTAGAGACTGAAGGTCTGCTGGGATGAGGCTTTAGAGGATCTTTCCCAGGTGGACGTCCAGCCGGTCCAGAATTATTGAAGGTCTGAAACAGGTGAAACGGGACCTTTGAGAACCGTCATTTTTTTATCACCCAGGCCCCGTTTGGACCCAGCTGTTGGTTCTGGACGGTTCTCAGAACAGAACCCTACGAGGCTAGCTTTAGCTTCCTGCTACCAGGCAGAACTTCTCTGCTGCTCTGTGGTTCAACCAGCAGTCCCAGTATGGAGCTGGAACTGGCTTCACAGAAATCTACCATCAAATGACGCCCCTCCCCCACCCGTCTCTTAATCCCTGAATAAACCAGCAGACTTTTTAAATCTCTGGTCCCACTTTTTTCCACCATTTCACATGTGCTGGTTAAGATTCGCAGTAACACAGGTCAGTTCCTGAAAATAATGTGGGAAATAGTTTTAATGAGTGTAAAGCACAGAGTCGGAAGTGAAAAGCAGAGATCTGCTCCTCCTGCCTAGTCAGAGCCGCTCTGTACGCAGTCAGTGGGACGAGGACATTCTAATAAACCAGGCTTTGCTGGGCTGCTGGATAAAACCTGGAACTATTTCTGACGTTTTGAATAGAAAAATCTTCCTGGATGGGAAGAGAAACGTCTTCAAACCTGGACATAAAGTCCAGAGGATTGATTTTAACGTTTCCACTGACTGCGTATAGAGAAGCTCTGACTAGGCAGGAGGAGCAGATCTCTGCAGATTGTTTTCACTCGCTAGAGACACATTACATCTATTGCCCACATTCTCATTCTATAAAGCAAAGCTCTACTTAACGGGTCTGTGCAGCTTCTAGAACTAGAACAGATAGAAAATGTTCATCTATTAAAAACATAATGAGATCTACGTCTAAAGAAAAGAAAATCGCAGCAATAAACTCTGTGGGACGGTTTCTATGGCGACTGAGAGGTGATTCTTGGAGAGATCTGGAAAGTTTTTCTATCATTTTCCATAAAGAGGTGAGAGAGATCCGCTGCTCTGTCTGCTCAAAATACAAGAAAAACGCATCTCTAGCCGTGCCCTAATACTCCGTCGTAGTTTTAGACCCAGACCATGGTATTGCTGGTGAATTGCTGCGTAGTCCGACTGAAATAGACCTGGGCTCTATCTCAGTCGGAGCGACGCTGCCCCCTACAGGAAATAATCCCCACTGACTTTCAGAGCGCTAAACGCCACGACTTCTGAGGCACCATTTTTTTGTCGATGGGACTTAAAAATTGGATTCTGTGTGTTCTGGGATTTATTAGACAGAATCACCTGTTAGACAGCAATGGCAGCGCCACCTAGCGAGGTTCTGAGGCGGTTCTGCTGTAAGGCAGCAGTCAGAGTTAGACCCCTATGAGCAGCTTAGATAGTTAGTTATAGATATACTTACCTGGCAGGAGAGGGTGGAGTGAGGAAGCTGAGGCAGAGGAAGTTCTTGCAAGAAAAAGGTTAAAGCCTGCCACTCTGGGTCCCTGAGCAAGACGCTTAACCCCCCTCTGCTCCCCGCTGCCGCACAATGGCAGCCCTCTGCTCCCTAAGGGGAGGGGCTAAATGCAGAGAGGGAATCTGGTTGCTCTGTGCCTGAGCCAGTGGAATGAAAATAGAACGTTGGGCGGGTCAGTCTGCTGATGTCGTCCCTTCAGTCGTCTGATGGTTCCGTCTCTATGAGCGAGTGGACCGATAACGGTACCTGCTGTAGGCGTCACGCCACCGTCTGTTGAACAGAACTCAGAACCAAAGCTGGGTTTGGTTCTGAGTTCTGCCAGAACCCAGACGGCTCTCTAGAGAAAACCAATCTAACAGGAAGGGTCACTGCAAAAACGACCTAAAAGTGAATCAAAATGTCTTAAATTCAGTGTATTTGAGCGGGTAAATAAGATGATCTTCCGATAGAATCAGTATTTTTACTCTTAAAATAAGATAATTACATAATATGAACTTGTAATAAGATTGTTTTTACTTATTTTAAATGTAAATTGTCTTGTTCCATTGGCAAAGTGTCTCACTTACCTCCTTAATTCAAGATTAAAGGCACTTATTGAGATTAACATTTTCCGCAGTGCTGTGAGGCGTATCTGTTTCGACTTTTCTATACATCTGTGGAGATGAGCAAACATGACCCTGAAGATAAAGTCTGGAAATTAATTAAACCTGAGAAAACAGATTGATGTTGGATTTTAATAAGGAAGGAAAGTTTCCTCTGATTTCAAGTCAGAGATGAAAACGTTCCTTTGATAAAACCAGAGCCCCGAGCACGGCGCCCTGAGGAACACCCGCGTCAAACAGTTAGTGCTTTAAAAGCTGCTGATGAGCTCCAGCATTAATAGAAGATGATTCCTGCAGATCCAGATGTTTAAGGAGGTTTGTTGATGCGACTGAGCTGAAAGTCTGACTGTACGCCGACCGCAGAGCTGCACAGGAAGTGGGCCCAGAAAACCTTCAGGCAGAACTGCTGCTTTTTAACCTCCAACCCAGAACCTTTCAGTTTCTGCTCCAGTTTTAGTTTCTCTTCATCGGTTCTGCAGAACCGTGTGAAACCCAAGGACCACTCGGTCCGATGCCTTTAGGATTTATTTCTTCCCACCGGATTATTTTACATCATTTCTATTTAGGAGGATTTTTAACCCTTTATAAGGCGCTCAGCGAAATACTTAAAAAAAAATCCAAATTCAGCAAATAGTGTTTTTGGAATCCAGGATCGGACCTTATTACCTTTGGAACATTTAAAAAAATCTGGATATTTTGATGGCAAAAATGATTATCACTGTAATTACAAGAACTTCCCCGAATATATTTAAAAAAATAACCAAAGTGCTTTTAGAGGAAATTCATGAAAAACAATCAGAGTGAAAGAAACATTTTATTTGTTCCAACATAAATGCTGATACTGGCGCTGACAGATTTTAGTTTATAAACCTAAATATAATTGTTAACAAGGATTATTCACTTTCTATCTTTTCAATGAGGTTTTTACCGTTTTTTCAAGTAATTCTTTGCTAAAATAAGTGCATTTGTTCTTGAAATGAGGAGAGAAAAGACGCGTTTTGCAAATGGAACAAAACAATTTAGATTTAAAATAGGAAAACTACTATTGCATTGTCTTATTTCAAGAGCATTTTATCAAATTATCTTATTTTAAGAGTATAAATCCTCATTCCTTTGGCAGAATACCTCATTTACCTTCTAAATTTAAGGGTAAATACACTTAATTTCAGACATTTTTACTTCTTTCTAGACCATTTTTTTCAGTGCAGGTAATATATAAAAATAAAATGAAATCTAAGTAAATTTTTCTTAAAATAAGTGCATTTTTTCTTGAATTAAGTAGGTAAGTTAGACACTTTGCCAGCAGAATAAGACAATTTACATTTGAAATAAGAAAAAACAACTGCAATCTTATTTTACACTTATTTTAAGAGTAAAATCTTCATTCTATTAGCAGATCATCTTATTTAACTGCTCAAATTAAGGCGAAATACACTTAATTTAGGACATTTTGAATTATTTTTAGATCATTCTTGCAGTTTAATTGGTCAAATGCCAAAATCAGACGTGCAGCCATGTAGCAGCATCTTTGCTGAATGGGTGGATATAGATCTATTGCTTCTAGACCTCACTGAGGGTCATGGGGGGGGCTCAGTATTAGTTCAATCAAAGACGTTCTTCCTCCTCCTTGGCCTCATCAGCAGACGTGAAGCGGTTATTTGTGGACAGCAGGAAGTTTCCTCCCACGCTTCCTGCTGCAGCCTGCAGACCTTTAATAGAGCTGATGTCTGTTTACGGCGGCGTGCCGCTGAACGCTCCATGCAGGCACGCCTCCCTCATCTTCAGACGCATCTAAGCTCACAGCGTGGAGGCGAGGGGCTTCAGATGCATGCTGGGAGGTGGCCATCTGATACAGCAGCAGATAAAATCATCTCACCCCCCTGATGTTGAGCAAGAGGCGTGATTAGAGCCGACGGCGCTCGTTTCGCTCAGGAAGCAGAAGGTTTCTGAACTTTAAGGCTTCCTCAGCAGGTGTTCAACCAGAGCCTGACTGGGAATCCCTGCTGGGACGGAAAACTCTCTGACTGGAAACCAGTGAGTCAAGAAGAAATATGATGAGAAATGTTTTGGTCGTTTCCACGGCGTGTTTACATCTGCTGCCAGTGACTCAGATCATCTGCATCAGCCTGAAGACGTTTCAGTGGAAACTTGATCTCACAGGCGGCGTGGCGAACATCGATCGACTGCGATAATAAAACATCATCATCGTAGAATCTGATCATTTCAGCACAAACAGCAGGAAAACCTGAAACTGCTTCATCTTCAAACCGTTTTCTCTTCATTTCAATCAAACTTTCTGGTTTCAACCTCATTTTAAAATAATCCTGGCCTGTTCTGCTCACCCAGGTGGAAAAGAGATTAACTGAGGAACTATAATCCCAAATTATGTGAAAAACATCATTTGAAAAATTCATATTTTTTTTTCGAAAATATATCACTGATTCTTGGGAATTTGGATAAAATAGGTTTTAATTTTGAAAATAAAAAGTTAGTAAAATGACAAAATCTGAAATCTGAAGTCAGACACAATAAAAAGCAAATTATTTTTTATTTATTTGCTCTAATATTTATTTAGACTTTTTAAATCATTATCTGGCATTGTTAGTACACATATATGCTGTTAAATGTTAAATATTTACTTAATTTTCTATACTGTTTCACAAGTAGTCCTTTAAAAGATCTAACATCATGCAATGTTTACTTTAAGCCTAAATAGAAAAAAGTCATTTTTTTTTATTCAACAAACATATTTTTGTATAAAAAGAGATTATTACTTTAATGACAGAACAGCATTGAAGGGACATGTTGTAAGCATATTCATTTAAAACAAATAAAAAGCCGTCTGACCGTGGTGACTTTAGAACTGACGGTGGTGACTTTAGAACTGACGGTGGTGACTTTAGACTGACGGTGGTGACTTTAGACTGACGGTGGTGACTTTGGAACTGACGGTGGTGACTTTAGACTGACGGTGGTGACTTTAGAACTGACGGTGGTGACTTTAGGACTGACGGTGGTGACTTTAGGACTGACGGTGGTGACTTTAGACTGACGGTGGTGACTTTGGAACTGACGGTGGTGACTTTAGACTGACGGTGGTGACTTTAGAACTGACGGTGGTGACTTTAGGACTGACGGTGGTGACTTTAGACTGACGGTGGTGACTTTAGAACTGACGGTGGTGACTTTAGGACTGACGGTGGTGACTTTAGACTGACGGTGGTGACTTTGGAACTGACGGTGGTGACTTTAGACTGACGGTGGTGACTTTAGACTGACGGTGGTGACTTTGGAACTGACGGTGGTGACTTTAGACTGACGGTGGTGACTTTAGACTGACGGTGGTGACTTTGGAACTGACGGTGGTGACTTTAGACTGACGGTGGTGACTTTAGACTGACGGTGGTGACTTTAGAACTGACGGTGGTGACTTTAGGACTGACGGTGGTGACTTTAGACTGACGGTGGTGACTTTAGACTGACGGTGGTGACTTTGGAACTGACGGTGGTGACTTTAGACTGACGGTGGTGACTTTGGAACTGACGGTGGTGACTTTAGACTGACGGTGGTGACTTTGGAACTGACGGTGGTGACTTTAGACTGACGGTGGTGACTTTGGAACTGACGGTGGTGACTTTAGAACTGACGGTGGTGACTTTGGAACTGACGGTGGTGACTTTAGAACTGACGGTGGTGACTTTGGAACTGACGGTGGTGACTTTAGACTGACGGTGGTGACTTTGGAACTGACGGTGGTGACTTTGGAACTGACGGTGGTGACTTTAGACTGACGGTGGTGACTTTGGAACTGACGGTGGTGACTTTAGACTGACGGTGGTGACTTTGGAACTGACGGTGGTGACTTTAGACTGACGGTGGTGACTTTGGAACTGACGGTGGTGACTTTAGAACTGACGGTGGTGACTTTGGAACTGACGGTGGTGACTTTAGAACTGACGGTGGTGACTTTGGAACTGACGGTGGTGACTTTAGACTGACGGTGGTGACTTTGGAACTGACGGTGGTGACTTTAGACTGACGGTGGTGACTTTGGAACTGACGGTGGTGACTTTGGAACTGACGGTGGTGACTTTAGACTGACGGTGGTGACTTTGGAACTGACGGTGGTGACTTTAGACTGACGGTGGTGACTTTAGAACTGACGGTGGTGACTTTAGAACTGACGGTGGTGACTTTAAAACTGACGGTGGTGACTTTGGAACTGACGGTGGTGACTTTAGGACTGACGGTGGTGACTTTAGAACTGACGGTGGTGACTTTAGAACTGACGGTGGTGACTTTAGGACTGACGGTGGTGACTTTAGACTGATGGTGGTGACTTTAGAACTGACGGTGTTGACTTTAGAACTGACGGTGGTGACTTTGGAACTGACGGTGGTGACTTTAGACTGACGGTGGTGACTTTGGAACTGACGGTGGTGACTTTAGGACTGACGGTGGTGACTTTAGACTGACGGTGGTGACTTTGGAACTGACGGTGGTGACTTTAGACTGACGGTGGTGACTTTAGACTGACGGTGGTGACTTTGGAACTGACGGTGGTGACTTTAGACTGACGGTGGTGACTTTGGAACTGACGGTGGTGACTTTAGACTGACGGTGGTGACTTTGGAACTGACGGTGGTGACTTTAGACTGACGGTGGTGACTTTAGAACTGACGGTGGTGACTTTGGAACTGACGGTGGTGACTTTAGACTGACGGTGGTGACTTTGGAACTGACGGTGGTGACTTTAGAACTGACGGTGGTGACTTTGGAACTGACGGTGGTGACTTTAGACTGACGGTGGTGACTTTGGAACTGACGGTGGTGACTTTGGAACTGACGGTGGTGACTTTAGACTGACGGTGGTGACTTTGGAACTGACGGTGGTGACTTTAGACTGACGGTGGTGACTTTAGACTGACGGTGGTGACTTTAGAACTGACGGTGGTGACTTTAGAACTGACGGTGGTGACTTTAAAACTGACGGTGGTGACTTTGGAACTGACGGTGGTGACTTTGGAACTGACGGTGGTGACTTTGGAACTGACGGTGGTGACTTTAGAACTGACGGTGGTGACTTTAGAACTGACGGTGGTGACTTTAGGACTGACGGTGGTGACTTTAGACTGATGGTGGTGACTTTAGAACTGACGGTGTTGACTTTAGAACTGACGGTGGTGACTTTAGAACTGACGGTGGTGACTTTAGACTGACGGTAACAATGGCTTCATTAAAACATACAACTAAAACTATATAACTCAAGTCAATGGTTTCTCACTTATGAACTTTATTTAACTATTTGAAACTATTGAAAAAATAACAATCATGAGCACTTTGACAAACATTTTTTTAAGGAATATAAGGTACAATTAAGCAATATCATTATTCGAAGTACCCCATCCCCATATCATCAAATATCAAATCATCATGCTGATGAAGATTCTCAGTCATCCAGGTCATAGTCATTCCGTAAAAATTCAAAGAATATCCACTGGACTTGGTTTCCAAGATCTGAAGACGTTTCTCCACCTCTCCAGGAAGCTTTCTCAATTCTAATGTCTGGATCCGCAGTGAGTTTGAGTCTTATATGGACAAGGCCTGGTAGTGCTTTGAAACATGCAAATGGTAACCGATGAATGGGTCGTTTGGTTCCATCGTTAGCCTGTAATATCTGAACCTGTCTATGATTCTAGGGGTCGGTCGTTAAAGGGGGGATTGCCATTAAGGGGGGGATTGTCTCCTGTAATATCTGAACCTGTCTATGATTGTTAAGGGCCGGTCGTTAAGGAGGTATTGTTCACCGGCTGGAGGGACCTACCCGCTCCAGCCGGTGAACAATCCCCCCTTTAACGACCGGCCCCTAGAATCATAGACAGGTTCAGATATTACAGGCTAACGATGGAACCAAACGACCCATTCATCGGTTACCATTTGCATGTTTCCAAGCAATACAAGGCCTTGTCCATATAAGACTCAAACTCACTGCGGATCCAGACATCTGAATTGAGAAAGCTTCCTGGAGAGGTGGAGAAACGTCTTCAGATCTTGGAAACCAAGTCCAGTGGATATTCTTTGAATTTTTACGGAATCAAATCATCATAGTAAAAAATAAAGTCATTACCAGTAGGAATAATGTTCACTGCATCAGTGACATCATGTTAAACTGGTCTTGTGTCCCCTACTCCTGCTGCAGCCTGTCTACTCCCAGCTGGCTCCTGCATGGCCTGATCCACTGGACTGTCTGCGGCAGTTTCTGGGTGATCTGAGCTTTTCTCTGACATTCGCTTGATGTCTACGTTTCCAAGCCTTCCTCTGACTTCTCTTCCCTTTCATTCAAGTCATTGATTGAATTGAGTCACTGTTTTTTTTATCTTCCCCTCCTTTACCAAAGTTGAGTGTAATAACTATTAAATTGGGGGTAATTACAGTAAATGTTAGATTTGGTTAAATGTTGGCATGCTGTTTTTATTAGGCTTTAGTCATAGGAGATGCACAGCATACTGGGGATATTATAAACTATGTGCTATGTAGGTAGGTAGTAGGCGCACTATGTGCATCCCATATGGTCTAAGCTAAATGAACATGACATAATAGTGAAGTGAGGCTCACCTCATCCCCCTAAATACATAAACATAAATAAAAAATATAAAAGAGGTTAATGAAACATTACAGATGAACAATTCTAGCCTCCATTGAGGACCATTTGTAGGTTTTTTCATCACCTTCAGACAGAAAACCTGACGGTGATGAAAAAAAACGACTCTTTCACATGATATTCGTGAATTGTTCACATCAGCCATCTTGTTTCCCCCTCTGTTTCTAGCTACGTTAGACCTCTTCTTAAAAAGTAAACATTTATGTCATAAATGAGTGAACTTGAATCATGCAGGAGAGCTGAAGATTTGAAAATGGGGTCCTCAGGAATGTAGCTGACCTTTTAGTCGCCTGATTTTATTGCTTTTTATTAAATATCTGACGGTGGTGACAAATATGTGGGAAACATTTTGATCAATCACAAAATAATAGTAAATATTCAAAACTCACCGTTTGTACCATGTACTCTTTCATTTGGTAAACATATAACTCAATTCAATTATTACCTTTTCTTTCTTTAATCAAGTTGAAATAATGTTCTCCTATCCAAGGACAAATGATTTTACAGGCAATGGGCCGGCATATAATCATTAAATTAATTTTAGAAAGAAAAAGCTTAAAAGAACCTTAGATATGTGCAAAGGACCCCCTGATTAGAACCTTGATTCTTTGTATTTATTTTTAACAGAATGAGCACTTTTCTTAGTGGGACGTGTTTCTGCCAAAGTGTCAAGAATCAATGATAAATGAAAACTGGGTGAATAAAACTCAGCAGAAAATAATGTTGTTTTTTTTTAACCGCAGTGATAAAGACGTGCTTGAGAAAAGTCTGGTTGTATTTCATTTATTCTACATCATTTTAACCAAAAATGCAGAAAATATTAGACCTGCAGCTCCAACAGTTCCAGAGCTGTGGGGCTTTGAACCTTTGGTGTCTCCAAATCGACCCACATAATCACACTGAAGCTTTTTAATGTTCACAAAACATTTCTGAAGCAAATATTTTCCTTTTTTTTTTTACAGAAATGGTGTATATAACAAAATGCAAAATTTATAAACCTAAAATCTATTTAAAAACCTGCTGCTACCTATTTAAAAACCGTCTTTTCTGAGCTGCTGAAAAGCAGCTCAGAAAAGACGCCGCAGCGTCTTTTCTGAGCTCTATTTTTATTTTTTAAGCCTTTGGCTTCGTAATAAAACAAAATCAGCTTCCAAACTTGAAAAACATCGGAGCGTTGTTAGAAAACGGGTTCCAGCTGCGCAGCAATCAGCCTCAGCTGCGTGTTTCACTTTAACCGCTTTAATAATAAATCTAATTTAACAATCAGTGGGAAAGTTATCAATTTATCTAATCAAACATTTTCACCCTGAAGCTGAACTGAAAATATTTAACATCAGTTTTTCAGGCTTTAAAATCAGTAAAATATTCTGATCAAATTTATGAGAAAAATTAAAAAGTCTGGAAAAAAATAGGTTAATTTTAATGATAAAATAAGTACAATTATTTTTGTAAAGTGACTTATTTTTATTCAGATTTTGACTAAAACGTGCTTCTAAATCATTTGCCTTTTTTATTTATAATTCTTTTTTGAATATTTGGACGACAGCTGCGTTTAACCCTTTCAGTAAAATCCAAATTATAATAATTAATCGTCTTATTGGAATTTAGGATAAGACTTTATTACTTTTGGAACATAAAAAAAATATGGATATTTTGATGGTAAAAATTAATGTCAATAAATTAATAAGAAACGACAACTTCACCGAATATTAAGAAAAATAAAGTGCTTCTAGAAGAAATGGATTAAAAACACGGATTTTATTTGGTCCAACATTAATGCTGATAATGGTCCTGACATTTTTTAGTTTATAAACCTAAATAGAATTATTAACTATTATTAACTTTTACTTTTCTTTGTGTTTTTCATCATAATCCCCGGTAGATAATATATAATTTAAAGGCTGATCTAATTGGTAAATGCTAAAATAAAATGTAGAGCCATGTAGCAGAATCTGTGCTGAATGGATGGATGTAGATCTAGTGCTTCTAGACCTCACTGAGGGACGGGGGGGGGACTCCATTTCTAAGGGGGGTGCAGGTGATCAAACACGCTAACTTTAATGTTAAAATAAAATTGTCTGAAGCGTCGCTGTTTTTAAATTCTGCTGCATCCGTCGGATAAACAGCCGTTAATCAGATCAAAGGATCAGAAGTTCTTCTTTTTTAAACTTATTTTACTTCATCAGCAAACAGAAAACCTAAAAAACCTTCATATAGAATAAAACATCGTCTGATTTTTACTTTCTGGGACTGATGGAATTTAAAGCGGTTAAAACAGATGAAACGACTTTAAATGCAATTTTTCATTTTTTTCCGTTTAGGTTTAGAAAATGTTAAAACTTAGCGTATATTTAGAAAAAACTATGAATCTAAAAGCAGTGGTAGAAATATGAGCCGTTATGTTTCCTGTGCAGTATCGCTGTTTTTCATAAATTTAATTATCTTATTATAAATCATCTGCTTAAACCTCGGAGCTGCAGCTACGCTTCTCTTTTAGATTAGTTTCATTAACAGAAGCTTTTCCAGGTTATTTATGGCGTTTAGCAAACATTTACACTTAAACTGAAAATTGCATTTTATCAAACAAACTTATTGATATATATATAGTCTTACAGACACTGCATATAAGAAGGAAGATTTAGATTTTTAACACTAAACTAACTATAACAGAAACTTTCCACCCTCCTCCTATCAGGCTAACTGCTATGAGTCTTTCTGCGGCGCTAATTTGAAGCCGCAGAAAGACTCGCTGCACCAACGACAGCTGGGCCCCAGATTTTATCAAGAATTGCACGTTTTTATCAAATTATATAACATCTTTTTCGGGTGTGCAGTAAGATACAAGCTCTTTGATGCATTTCTTCACTGTTTTCGCAATTAAAATAAAGTACTTTTTGTAATACTTGACATTAACGGGGCCTTTGTCCCTGAGAATCAGTAGTTTTGTTTAATTTGCATTCCTATTGCCCTTTAAAGCGTTAAAATAATGAAACATTTCCTAAATACTTTTATCATTTTATATGAATCAGATCCCCATCAGTCACTATTGACCTCTGACCTCTGGAGGAAATGTTACCGTCTGTTTATGCAGCCTGTAAGGAGTAATCTGTCCTGTTTCTGTCCCGTGTTTAACTGTTTGCATTGATGACATCATATATAGAAGAAGTTTTATTATAATTGCTTTAAAAGGTTTGACCCTTCCAGGCTCCTCTCCTCTGAGACGGCGGCATTAGAAAGCTTTCTGCTGATGCAGCATCACTCTGATCACTTTTAATCGTTATAAAATCGAAGCGTTAAAAACGGCTCATTAAACCTGGACGTCTAGAAGCAGAACACGGACGTTACATACGTGTGAAACTGCCTCTGCGGTCTTCATCATTTCCTGCTCTTAGCCCCTCCCCCACCCAGAGCTGAGATAACTCTGAGTTCATCTCTTCTTCTGTGGTTTTCTTATTGGTGTGACCAGAGAGCAGAGATATGAAGGCGAGCTCCCTGGAAGCGCGATAAGCTGCTGGTGACTTCCTGTGGTCAGAGCATCAGGCAGGAAGTCACTTCATCAACTTCTGATTAAGAACCAGAACCTGTCATGGAGCCGTCGGTCTAACCCAGCGGACCTGGACTCGGATCGGGTCTCCTCTAAAGTCTTGCTCAGAAACAGAACCTGTTTTGGACCCATCCAGAACCTGTTTGTGTTTCTACCTGTTCTGGTTTCGGTTTAGCTGAGCGGCTCTGAAAGTCTGCTGAGGTTTCTGTGACACGCACACACACACACACCGCCCACACTGAACCGCACAGCCACACACACCTGTCAGCTAATGAGCCTCGGCGCTCAGCAGCAGCTGAGGAAACCGCCGAGCTTTGAAAGCTTCTGGCAGCAGCTGAACGTTTGTTCCCTCTGACCCCCACAGAGGCGCTGAGCATCTCCGACCCGCAGCTCTGCTACATCCTGGATGGCTTCCTGGGCCTCTACGGCCTCATCATCACCGGCATGTTCATCAAGGAGAAGGTGGGTCGGTACCTTCCATGTCATCTGCCTGTGGACCCCCCATTCTGGGCTCCAGGTGGGGGTCCAAGAAGGACACCCTGATTGTCATTGATTTCCTGTTGATCCTGTTCTGTTGCAGTTCTTCAGAACCAAAGGAAAGGGAGGAGAGGACAACCTCTACGCTGTGAGACCCCCGTCTGATCTATGACTAGTGATATCTAGAAAGCAGAGCTTAAACCGGATCCGACCAGTTCTGAGTCGTTCTGTCGACCGGAACAACCTGCAGCAGCATGGAGGTCCATCCTCCGCAGCAACCTGTCCTTCTGGCTTATTAGGCTCCATGGTTGCATCATGACGGCTGCACTAATCCAATGTTACCGGTTGTTTACTGGTTGCCATGACCACTGCGCATTAGCACACCTTTCTGAGTGTAGATCAGCTATATTGTTCAAGCAGGTATACAGATCCAGTAAATAGATGGTTCCATTACATAGATGGATCCTGTGTATAGCTGATTCCCTTACGTACATGGAGCCAGTGCATAGATGGTTCCATTACCTAGATGGTTCCAGTACATAGATGGATCCAGTACGTACATGGAGCCATTGCATAGATGGTTCCAGGACGTAGATGGTTTCAGTTGATAGATGTGTCCAGAGTAAGGATGGATCCAATTGATAGATTGATGCCATGCATAGATGTATCCAGTAAATAGATGTATCCAGTGCATAGATGGATCCAGTTGATAGATGGATCCAGTAAATAGATGGATCCAGTAGATGGATGGATCCAGTATACAGATGGATCCAGTTGATGGATGGATCCAGTAAATAGATTGATCCAGTAAATGGATGGATCCAGTTGATAGATGGACCCAGTTGATGGATGGATCCAGTAAATAGATGGATCCAGTTGATGGATGGATCCAGTTGATGGATGGATCCAGTAAATAGATGGATCCAGTAAATAGATGGATCCAGTTGATGGATGTATCCAGTAAATAGATGGTTCCAGTTGATAGATGTGTCCGGAGTAAGGATGGATCCAATTGATAGATTGATGCCATGCATATATGTATCCAGTAAATAGATGTATCCAGTGCATAGATGGATCCAGTTGATAGATGGATCCAGTAAATAGATGGATCCAGTACATGGATGGATCCAGTTGATAGTTGGACCCAGTTGATGGATGGATCCAGTAAATAGATGGATCCAGTTGATGGATGGATCCAGTAAATAGATGGATCCAGTTGATGGATGGATCCAGTTGATGGATGGATCCATTAAATAGATGGATCCAGTAAATAGATGGATCCAGTTGATGGATGTATCCAGTAAATAGATGGATCCAGTTGATAGATGTATCCAGTAGATGGATGGATCCAGTAAATAGATGGATCCAGTTGATGGATGGATACAGTTGATGGATGGATCCAGTAAATGGATGGATCCAGTAAATAGATGGATCCAGTAGATGGATGGATCCAGTAAATAGATGGATCCAGTTGATGGATGGATCCAGTAAATAGATGGATCCAGTTGATGGATGGATCCAGTTGAAAGACGGATCCAGTAAATAGATGGATCCAGTTGATAGATGGATCCAGTTGATGGATGGATCCAGTAACTAGATGGATCCAGTTGATGGATGGATTCAGTTGATGGATGGATCCAGTAAATAGATGGATCCAGTTGATGGATAGATCCAGTAAATAGATGGATCCAGTTGATGGATGGATCCAGTTGATAGACGGATCCAGTAAATAGATGGATTCAGTTGATGGATGGATCCAGTAAATAGATGGATCCAGTAGATGGATGAATCCAGTAAATAGATGGATCCAGTTGATGGATGGATCCAGTAAATAGATGGATCCAGTTGATGGATGGATTCAGTTGATGGATGGATCCAGTAAATAGATTGATCCAGTAGATGGATGGATCCAGTAAATAGATGGATCCAGTTGATGGATACATCCAGTAAATAGATGGATCCAGTTGATGGATGGATCCAGTTGATAGATGGATCCAGTAAATAGATGGATCCTGTAGATGAATGGATCTAGTAGATGGATGGATCCAGTTGATAGATGGATCCAGTAAATAGATGGATCCTGTAGATGGATGGATCCAGTTGATGGATGAATCCAGTAAATAGATGGATCCTGTTGATGGATGGATCCAGTAAATAGATGGATCCAGTTGATAGATGGATCCAGTAAATAGATGGATCCTGTTGATGGATGGATCCAGTTGATAGATGGATCCAGTAAATAGATGGATCCAGTTGATGGATGGATCCAGTAAATAGATGGATCCAGTTGATGGATGGATCCAGTTGATAGATGGATCCAGTAAATAGATGGATCCTGTTGATGGATGGATCCAGTTGATAGATGGATCCAGTAAATAGATGGATCCAGTTGATGGATGGATCCAGTAAATAGATGGATCCTGTTGATGGATGGATCCAGTAAATAGATGGATCCAGTAGATGGATGAATCCAGTAAATAGATGGATCCAGTTGATAGACGGATCCAGTAAATAGACGGATCCAGTAAATAGATTGATCCAGTAGATGGATGGATCCAGTAAATAGATGGATCCATTTGATGAATGGATCCAGTTGATAGATGGATCCAGTAAATAGATGGATCCTGTTGATGGATGGATCTAGTAGATGGATGGATCCAGTTGATAGATGGATCCAGTAAATAGATGGATCCTGTAGATGGATGGATCCAGTTGATAGATGGATCCAGTAAATAGATGGATCCTGTAGATGGATGGATCTAGTAGATGGATGGATCCAGTTGATAGATGGATCCAGTAAATAGATGGATCCTGTAGATGGATGGATCCAGTTGATGGATGAATCCAGTAAATAGATGGATCCTGTTGATGGATGGATCCAGTAAATAGATGGATCCAGTTGATGGATGGATCCAGTTGATAGATGGATCCAGTAAATAGATGGATCCTGTTGATGGATGGATCCAGTTGATGGATGGATCCAGTAAATAGATGGATCCTGTTGATGGATGGATCCAGTAAATAGATGGATCCTGTTGATGGATGGATCCAGTAAATAGACGGATCCAGTTGATGGATGGATCCAGTTGATAGATGGATCCAGTAAATAGATGGATCCAGTTGATAGATGGATCCAGTAAATAGATGGATCCTGTTGATGGATGGATCCAGTTGATAGATGGATCCAGTAAATAGATGGATCCAGTTGATGGATGGATCCAGTTGATGGATCCAGTTGATGGATGGATCCAGTTGATAGATGGATCCAGTAAATAGATGGATCCAGTTGATGGATGGATCCAGTAAATAGATGGATCCTGTTGATGGATGGATCCAGTTGATGGATGGATCCAGTAAATAGATGGATCCAGTAGATAGATGGATCCAGTAAATAGATGGATCCAGTAAATAGATGGATCCAGTTGATGGATGGATCCAGTAAATAGATGGATCCAGTTGATAGATGGATCCAGTAAATAGATGGATCCATTTGATAGATGGATCCAGTAAATAGAAGGATCCTGTTGATGGATGGATCCAGTTGATAGATGGATCCAGTAAATAGATGGATCCAGTTGATGGATGGATCCAGTAAATAGATGGATCCAGTAAATAGATGGATCCAGTTGATGGATGGATCCAGTAAATAGATGGATCCTGTTGATGGATGGATCCAGTAAATAGACGGATCCAGGTGATAGGTCAGTTGTTGATCAACTGGTCATAACTGTAGCGTTTCCTCTCTGCTTCCAGGGTCTTACCCGGCCCACCAATGACACCTACGCACCTCTGAACCCGGATCCAGAGAGACCAGATGTAAGTCTCGGGTTCTGTGGTGGTTCTGAAAGTTCTACAGCGACCTGTTAGCGTGCTTATGATCGTGTTTGTGTTTCCAGAAGCGCAGGCAGAACCGCGTGAGGGAAGATGACACGTACACGGTAACGATCCAAACGGTACCGCTGCTACGGACCTCAGGTTGATTCTTCTGTAACGGTTTGGCTTCTGTTTGCCAACTTTAGGGTCTGGGTCCACGGGCTGATGCGACCTATAAAGAACTTCCTGTTCGGAGAGAGCGCCAGAGGAAGAACGACCAGGTCTACCAGGTGAGAACTGTCTGACTCCGCCCCCTTTCCTCTGACCAATCAGATCAAACTAACACCTGATCCTTGCTTTCAGGGTCTGAGTTCGGCCACCAGAGACACCTACGACGCCCTGCAGATGCAGCCGCTTCCCGCTCGCTAACGGGACGCGTTCCGCCTCCATTCGTCCTCCATGAACGCGTTTGATCCTCCGCTTCGGTTCCACGACGCCGAATCCAGAAATTTACCGATTTATTACTGAAAATAACCAATTTATAGCATTTAAACGAAGTTTTAACCGAGTCCAGAATCTGATCTGAGAAGTTTGATTCGTTGTGTAAATAAGAGGAAACATGCTAACTGCTTCTTCCTGTGGAAAAGAAGGTTAACGTGGAAGAACTACGGAAACCCAGGAAGGACAATATCTGTAATAAAGTCAGCTTCCATGAGTAGAACTAGAATGACCTATTATCTAACGTTTGCTTCATGCCTGCTCCTATAATGATCCATACTTCAGCTTGTTTAGTTTTCTACAACTTATTTTTGTTTTTTTTATGTTTGATGATAAAATATTGTTTTCCTGAGAATTTCTGTCGTAGCGTCGTTATGAAAGTTGTTTATATTGTCTGAAGATATGTAATCTTTTATAGATTGTTTTTTAATCATTTCTGCCTCTTAAATAAAGCTTTGAACCAAAGGAAAGTTTATCTACAGTCATTGCTGCCTGCTGCCACTAGAGGGTGCTGCTGCTGTTGGTGAGACGTCTCGTGCTTTGTGTTATTTAACAGGAAGCCAATGAAGAGAAGCCAGGATAGGAGAGATATGGGCTCTGTTCGAAAACCTGGGACGCATCCTTAGAAGACCGGATTCGAAGGCCGATGACGTCATAGCGCGGCGCCGAGGTCTGGTCGGATTCCAAGAGTCCTCGTTATGCGGCCTTAAAATGCGTCCTTCTTTTTGCCCGATTTGAAGGACGGGTCCGATGTATCCTCGCTATCCTTGGATATCCCAGGATTCATTGCGAGACCAAGCAAGCCGTGGTCAGAGGAAAGGTTACAGCGCCGAACAGTGGTGAAAATTGGAAGTTCAGTTTAATATAATATAATACATTTAATAGTTCCGTCTGAGATGAATGAAAATAGTTGTTTTAATGGTTATAGAGTCAGATATGTGGCGGTAATGTTTATTTATCTAAAGGTTTTTATCTGTTACTGATTAAATGGGTTTGGCTGGAATTTAAGGACAGATTCTAATAGATCTGCAGGGGGGGGACTATAAATCTGATAGTTTATCTTTTTATTGCTGTTTTGCACAATATGCTTTACTAAGTATTTTTGTTGTTGAATATTAGAGATTTTGCAGATATATTTTACTTATATCTTTCTAACCCTTTTATAGAATAGAACAGAAAATCCCTTTATTGTCCCACAATGATTTACAGCAGCAGAAAGATTATTGAAAATGGTCACAAATGAGGACCTTAGAAAAATGTCTAAGAATAACATGATGGGGAAGAGTTAAAATATAAACAATAAAATCCTGTAAAGTGTTTTAACAATATAAAACTGGGGAATAAATAACCAATATGCAGCTATGGACATTTTTACAGTAATTTGAAAATAGCAGCAACATCAGAGATGTGCAGAATGACAGCAGCAGGTTATTTAACTGACTAAGGTTTCTATCTTTACATTTGATTTGATTGGTTCCTGCTCCCGGTGGGTGGAACCTTTATTCCACTCTGGATTCTCATCAGTCTTTGTTCACTTCACAATAAAAAATAAACAAATAAACAGTTTTGAAAACTTCTGTATTCATTCTTTTCCTGCTTTGTGTGTCAACGTTCACGGTTGCTAAGCAACAGAGCATACGGCGGTAAAACCCGCCGAAGGGTAGACCTGTTCGAATTCACAGCCAGAACTCGTCTGGTCTCCTTATTTTCAAGGACTTCGAAGGATCCAGTCTAGGTAGACCGCGTCCTTGGAGGATGCAGTCTAGGTAGACCGCGTCCTTGGAGGATCCAGTCTAGGTAGACCGCGTCCTTGGAGGATGAAGTCTAGGTAGACCGCGTCCTTGGAGGATGCAGTCTAGGTAGACCGCGTCCTTGGAGGATCCAGTCTAGGTAGACCGCGTCCTTGGAGGATGCAGTCTAGGTAGACCGCGTCCTTGGAGGATGCGTCCTAGGTTTTTCGAACAGAGCCATGATCTCTCTTTTTAATTTTCATCAGAACTCTGGCTGCAGCATTTTGGATCAGCTGAAGGCTTTTAACTACAGTTTGTGGACTTCCTGATAGTAAAGAATTACAATAGTCCAGCCTTGAAGTAACAAATGCATGGACTAGTTTCTCAGCATCACCCCTGGACAGGAGATTGCTCATTTAGGAGCAGAACATGTAGAGATGAAGAACTGATCCAGTTGTGGTTCTGATGATGAAGCCGATCTTTGTGCCTCTGAAGGTGAAGATGTTCTGGTCTGAATCCAGAGCAGAAGGTCCAACCTAACAAGAAGATGTGGAGCAGTGGGATCAGAACCAGCTCTGCTTGGACCTCTGGGTTCTGAAGCTGATTCCTCAGAGGAAATGAGGATTTGGAAGAGAAATGTTCAGTCGTCACGTTGATGATGTCATGGATAGGTCAGAGAGGAAAGGAGGTAGGAAGGAGTTCAGAGGGTCTGGGGTTCAATTCCTGACCAGAAGGATTGGTTTGATAATATAAACAAATTTCCTGAATAGTTAAGATCATCAATCTGACCGAAGGTCCAGACTCTGATTCCTGCTGAAAATCTTTATTTGTCAATAAAGTTAATCTAGACATGAAGGAGATGAACAGGTCAAAGTGTGGAGGGTCTAGTGGTGCAGAGGTCCAGGTAACCACACCTGATCAGAAGGTTATAGGTTCAAATCCTGCTGATGCTTATTGGATTAGAATCGAGGTTAATATAGAAACTGAGAGGGTTCAAATACACTATATTGCCAAAAGTATTTGCTCACCTGCCTTGACTCACATATGAGCTTAAGTGACATCCCGTTCCTAATCCATAGGGTTCAATATGACGTCGGTCCACCCTTTGCAGCTAGAACAGCTTCAACTCTTCTGGGAAGGCTGTCCACAAGGTTTAGGAGTGTGTTTATGGGAATTTTTGACCATTCTTCCAGAAGCGCATTTGTGAGGTCGCACACTGATGTTGGACGAGAAGGCCTGGCTCTCAGTCTCCGCTCTAATTCATCCCAAAGGTGTTCTATCGGGTTGAGGTCAGGACTCTGTGCAGGCCAGTCAAGTTCATCCACACCAGACTCTGTCATCCATGTCTTTATGGACCTTGCTTTGTGCACTGGTGCACAGTCATGTTGGAAGAGGAAGGGGCCAGCTCCAAACTGTTCCCACAAAGTTGGGAGCATGGAATTGTCCAAAATGTCTTGGTATGCTGAAGCATTCAGAGTTCCTTTCACTGGAACTAAGGGGCCAAGCCCAGCTCCTGAAAAACAACCCCACACCATAATCCCCCCTCCACCAAACTTTACACTTGGCACAATGCAGTCAGACAAGTACCGTTCTCCTGGCAACCGCCAAACCCAGACCCGTCCATCAGATTGCCAGATGGAGAAGCGCGATTCGTCACTCCAGAGAACGCGTCTCCACTGCTCTAGAGTCCAGTGGCGGCGTGCTTTACACCACCGCATCCGACGCTTTGCATTGCACTTGGTTATGTATGGCTTGGATGCAGCTGCTCGACCATGGAAACCCATTCCATGAAGCTCTCTGCGCACTGTTCTTGAGCTAATCTGAAGGCCACATGAAGTTTGGAGGTCTGTAGTGATTGACTCTGCAGAAAGTTGGCGACCTCTTCGCACTATGCGTTTCAGCATCCGCTGACCCCGCTCCGTCAGTTTACGTGGCCTACCACTTCGTGGCTGAGTTGCTGTCGTTCCCAAACACTTCCATTTTCTTATAATACAGCTGACAGTTGACTGTGGAATATTTAGGAGCGAGGAAATTTCACGACTGGATTTGTTGCACAGGTGGCATCCTATCACAGTTCCACGCTGGAATTCACTGAGCTCCTGAGAGCGACCCATTCTTTCACAAATGTTTGTAAAAACAGTCTGCATGCCTAGGTGCTTGAATTTATACACCTGTGGCCATGGAAGTGATTGGAACACCTGATTCCAATAATTTGGATGGGTGAGCAAATACTTTTGGCAATATAGTGTATATTGTCATTTTCATCAACTGTAAAAGTTAAAACTAGAATTTTACATCTATGTTAGGAAGGAAAACCAACCTTAAACAGAGGGGGGGGGGACACAGGTTCCACTTTCTAAAACCTCCAATGCAGCGATAGAGTTGATTCCTTCCCGCCATCATCGCAGCTCCTTTACAGGAGAACAGAAGACCTCACCTGTTCATCCAGGCCAACTATTCCCTCTAACGACCCCCCTTTCAGAGACATAGACAGGTATGGGGCATTGCAGGCTAACAAAGAAGCCAAACGACCCCCATTCCAAAGGGGGGGACCCGTTCATCCGTTTCTATTTGCATGTTTTCTAAACTAAAACCAGGCTTTGTTGGGCTGCTGGATAAAACCTGGAACTAAACGCTATTTCTGACATTTGGATTGAAAAATCTTCCTGGATGGAAGAGAAACGTCTTCAAACTTAGAAACAAAGTCCAGAGGATTGATTTTTAGTTTTTTTTGAAAGTGAAAACAAAAAGACAAAGTCCAAATAGTGACAGGTGTCTACATTTAAAACTGAATAACAGGTGAAGAGTTTTATATAATTCTGTGTTTCTCATCTAAAGTAGGAAGATGCTTCATCTGCCTGGTAGCTCAGCGAGAACAGATGCTGGTTTAGAGTTTAATAGATCCTGAGTTTAACTCCTGGTTCATCTCTGAAATCCCAGAGAATTAAATAATAGAATCCCTATAAAGATTAAATCCTTTTATTTTCTTTCAAAGTGAGAATTGAATTAAAAAGATAAATCCGCTAAGAGAAGAAGTTAAAGTGTGACAGAGCCTGTGGTGTGATTGTTAAAGCATCGGCTCTGAAACTAGAAGCTCATGAGTTCAAATCCCTCAGAAGTTGATCTTCTGTTTTTCTAATAACCATAGAAGAAGAAACGCCCGGAGTTTTGACTTAAAAAAGATTCCAGCCTTATTTTATTTTATTTCCTGAGAGATCAAATATTTTCCTGCACTCCTTGCAATACCCTCTCGGACCACTAGGGGGAGGCATCCTTCCGGTTCGGAAAGACTTTGATGAATAAACAGGTTTGTTTTTTAATTTAAAAACAGATGAGCTGCTTTATGGAGGAAAATATTTAAAAATAAATACATAAATAAATAAAATGCTCAATAAATAAATAAGCATACAATTAATTGCCCCCAAAAATAGAATAAACAAATAAATGTAGATAGAAATTAAATCATACAGTGAGACATAAATGCATATATCTCTTTTACTTAGTTTCTTTATTTATTGTCCATTATAAGATTCAACTTTATTTATTACTTATTTTTTAAGTATTTCTTTCTGTGCATGCGATAAGGTTTTTGTCTGTATTATTCTTTCTTTCTATTTTTTATTTCTGCCTCATTATGCAAATGAGGGGGGGGGGTCCTAGAGAGTGATCTTCTGCTCAACATTAAAAGTTTTACATTTTTAGCCCACACTAATCAGATCATTTTATTCTCAAACAGTTTATTGAAAATGATTAGAAGAGTTAAAGCTTAATGCAGCTGAAGGATTAACATGTTAATACTGCAAACATTCTGCTTTAATACTCAATAATGTCAAGTTAATTTACAGTATAATAAGGTTTAAAGTATAATTCACTGGAAGAACAAAACCGTTATGACCTGTAGAAAAAGGAAGACAAAAATGTTTACTTTTATTCAGTCATCTATCTTTTTTTCATTATCTTTATTACATTATTTATTAGAAATTTAATTTTACTTCATCTAGATCCACTATTCAACTTTTTTTCCCGTTTTTTTTATAAAAAATATTTATTTCTCAATATTACAGTTTGGCTTCTCAACACAACATTAGTGAAAGTAGTGATTTAAGTCAGTTATTTACAGGGTTTGTACAAATTTAACTATTCAATTCAAATGACTAAAGTTTCAAAACATAAGCTTATATCGAGTGTTACTAATAAATATAAAATTAGATATTTTAACATATTGGTCAATCTGCTGACACGTGTTCGTTTAATAGCTGGTATATTCTTATCATTAGCAGGGTGAGTAAATAAAAAAATTAAATTTACATATCTATTTTTTTTTTGTTTTTGTTGTTTCTTTCCGTATTTCTCGAGCTTTTGTTTGGCGCAGTTTTTGGGATAGACGCGATGACGTCATGTCGCAACCAGGAAGTGCTCCAAAGGCTGGAGCGTCCCATTTAGCAGCGGCTGAGGATCCTCCGGAGCTTCCTCCTAAGGACGCAGCTTGTGTTTATCTCTGGTCCTCAGAGAGGATCATCATCATCATCATCATCATCATCATGGCTGACCTTCATCCTGTTCAGGTCTAACATCTCTGCTTCCTGGAGGGTTTCCTGTGCAGGTGTTGGATCAGGTGAAGCAGCAGCATGGATCACCATGGTGATGGAGAGGAGGGCGTCCCTCGCTCTGACAGGTCAGACCACAGGAAGTTTTTACACGTTTTACAACAATTAGCTTCAAAGTTTGTTTGTTTAGCATCAAATCTCAATAATCAAAGATTCAAACTGTCTCTCCTCCCAAATGTCCTCAGAACTCTCCTCAGGAAAGCGCAGCTTAAGGAGGAAAATGATTTAAAATCAAACAAAGCAGCATTTAAAGAAAGGTGAGCTGTTTATAAATGTTATAAAAATATTACTTCTTTTAAAATGTTTTTCTCTAAAATCTTTGCTGCTTTTTATTTACAGTATTTTTCATTTATAAAGTAAATTACTAAACATTGTTTATGAACACGCCCCCTACTGGTTGTGTGGTTGAACAACGGATGAACGTTTGAATGGAGCTCAAATCAATTTCAGCACAACTTCCGTTCACAATAAACTAAAAATAAACTAAAAATAAAAAAATATTTTGAGTTGTTGTTTGATCCAAACAGAGAACCAATCAGAAGGAGAAGCTGCTGGGAATCCTGGATGACCTCAGCGCTGAGGAATTGATCAGGTTTAAATGGTTTCTGCCTGAAAAAGGCTTCAAAATAAAGGCTGTAGAGGCGGCTGGCAGAGAGCATGTGGTGGATCTCATGGTGCAGCAGTGCGGCTCTGAGGAAGACGCCGCCAGAGACATGAGGACAGTTTTAGAGAAAATCAACAGAAATGATCTGATGAAGCGACTGGAAACCAGCAACTATTGAGCAGAATGAGGAGTTGAACAGATTCAGGCTTGTTTTTGGGACTTTGATGGTTGAGTTTAATCTGCTCTGTCTGCAGGACCATCGTTTAAAGGCTTAAACCACTCAGGGTTTTTATTTCTGTTTGTTTTTTTGTAAACAGACAGAGAAAATCTCTCATTATCCTATTAGAGTCACATGGGTCAGAAAAAACCTCCTGTGAGCCGTTATCAGCAACTGTCTGGTTATTTTTAATAACCATAAAACAAGAAAATAATAAAAAAGATCAAATAAAAAAGCAAGAATGTCAATAAGATAGATCTACAACATATAACATAGATCACTAAACAAGACAAATGTCTGTTATAAGAATCCTGTTTCTTTATCTGATAAAATATCAGTAGAAGGCGACACCTTTACATGTCCAGCAATGGAGCGAGGAATTGACCCCAGCAGTGATTGAATACTTCTTCCCTCCCAGCCACCTTATAGGCGACCTGCTCATACCTGCCGTTGAATTTAAACTCGTATTTAAATGTTAAATCGCTCTGATTTAAACATGTTTATAAGTTTATCAGACGATATGTCTTAAAATCTGTGTTTTTTCCGTTATCTTCTGCAGGCCAGTTAGTTCTACGTCAGCCTGAACACCTAAATTCAGCCAATCATAGATCAACGGTCATCTGTCAATCAAATGTTTTCGGTCATAGCATCTTGATTCATATGTCGCAGCTAATATACGCAACGGTTGAAACCAGAATCCTTTCCTTTCCCATTGAGTTGCGTCCCAGTGTTCACGGGGATGGACGTCTGTGTCTTCGGCAGGCGTAGAGCTAACAGAACTGGCAGCGTTGCGAGGCAAGGGCTCAAACATGTACGGCTGGAAGCCTTCTACACCAAACCAAGCTTCTGCCGCCCTGGCGTCCTCTTCCACAACATCTTCGTCCCCGCTTTCCTCCTCTAAATAAAAAATGGATGACGGAGGAGACTCATCCACGACCTCCGACACTAAACTCTCCTCCTCTTGCATGTTTCCTCTGTCCATAGCGTTCCTTGACAGCGTCGTTTCTAAGTCACCAATTTAGTGCTACTTGGTCCCAATGGAATTTCCCATTGGGAACCTGCTAGCACTAAGATGCTAACTGGTTAGCATCTTAGTGCTACTTGGTCCCAATGAAGTTTCCCATTGGGAACCTGCTAGCGCTAAGATGCTAACTAGTTAGCATAAGATGCTAACTAAGATGCTAACTAGTTAGCATCTTACTGCTACTTGGTCCCAATGGAATTTCCCATCGGGAACCTGCTAGCACTAAGTTGCGAACTGGTTAGCATCTTAGTGCTACTTGGTCCCAATGGAATTTCCCATTGGGAACCTGCTAGCACTAAGTTGCTAACTGGTTAGCATGATGCTTCCCACAAACCGACCACAACCAAACTTGCGAACCTTCTGCCACAACAATCCCGCCCCCTTGATAATCGACCAATCACATTCACTTTATTCACTCGTGTAAAGTCGGGTACCACTCGGGAGAATTCGGAAACGCAACGGATGGATAAAACGCTTCTCTACGACTTTAATGCCTGTATCCACTCCTGTAACGTGGAGCGAGTGGAATTTTCTAGTGGCGTAAAGTTTTCCTGCCTCCTGCTTTCAAAGCTGAACGGCACCAAGATTTCTGTTTTTTTGACATTTCAATGTAATCTGGAAATAATCCCATCAAACATACATAATGTTGAGTTTTTGACCAAATTTGGGCCCAACACCAGTTTTAGTTTCATCAAACTCGTATAACAGATGCAGCAGAGTTCCAACCTTTCATTACGTCTCCAACATTAGTCGCTGTTTCTGAGTTTTAGTCGTGCCAGTTTGGTAGAGGTCCAGTTTGATCTATTTAATGAAAGGAGACTGTGCTTCACGTGATTAACGGTGCCATGATGCACATCCTTCTTTCCAATGATTATCTGGAATCTCTTGATCTATATTTCTATCCCAACATGCTTTTAGACCAACCAGTTTAGGCGCTACTTCTATTGAGTTCATAGAAATGTGCAGCTCCTCTGTGTTTCTCTACAGTTTTATGGGAAATTGCCTGGATTTGTCTGACTGTAGAATCGGTTTGTTTGAGAGAATAAAATCTCTAATTGGTGAATATTAAACCACTCAGGGTTAATCATTAAATAGCCAAAAGCTATAGTGGAAATCTAATGTCTTTTCAAACTGTTTCTGCTTTAAAATGATGGTTTGAAGCCTGTCAATAAAACGCCTGATTATGAACTGGACTGGAAACATTAACGAGGCTATGGCAAGACGTTTAGAATATAAATGAGAATGAGAACCAGGAGCTGACAGCTGATGGTCATGAAGCAGCTCCCTTCAGGAGACACTGCTCCCGTTTTTACGTCTCTGTTTATGGAAAGAAGATTTTTCTCTCCAGGAAAATAATTAGTGGTTTTTAAATTAAAAATGTTCTTAAAGATAAGAGGACAAAAAACCCACATATATATATATACTGTAAAAATATTGTAAAATACTGTAAAAATGTCCAGAGCTGTATTGATTATTTATTCTTCGGATGCAGTATTTTATTTGTTTATTTTTTATTTATATTTAATGTGAATGTTATTTTTATCCATGTTTTAGCTGTTTTGTTTTTTTATTTATACTGTTTTATGTTTTATCATTTATTTACTGCTCTTTATTCAGCTGTATTTCTATTTTTTAACTTATTGTATTATTTTTCTGCACTTTTTAAGGTCCACATTGTGTGACCACTTTAGCTGGAATGCTGCTGTAACTCCACCATTTCCCCACTGTGGGACAACAGAGAGAGTTTCTATTCTATGTGGTGTATATCTGTGGTTTCTTCAGGAAGTTCTCCCTCCACCTCTGATGTCATCAGTCTGCTGATTTAAACTAAAACAAACTGCAGTGCTGAAGCATCCTTCTACTGTTCAGGTTAGGCAGGAAGGTCGACCTCCCCAAGATGGCGCCCGTAATCCCTGCGCTGCCAATGCGAGGTCTGCTCTAAAATTATTTCTATGGTTGAAACAACAAACTGAACCCAGAAGAGATTTCCTGCTGATTGGTCCAGAGAAACGATGGTGGTTTTATTCGTCCATCATTAGAACTCGTTGCTGCTCTAAATCGTTCACCTCTTCAGCGATTAGACTTTAGTTTCTTTAGTTTTATCTTCTTTTAATTGGCCTCGCTGAATGTCTCTATAAACTGATGCAATCACAGTTTCAAACATCTCCACCATATTTATCATTCTTCTAAAATCATCATCTTTGCTTTTATTTCCTTTTCTGGGTTGAAGCTCTAAAGATACAAGGTGGCTGTTGATGCTTTTATTTTGAAAACAGGAAGCAGCAGCCGGTCTCCAGTCCCTCCTTTAAATGGTTCCTCTCATGCAGGGGGTTCCTTCCTGTTTCTGGGATCCAGAGGTGTGTCTGCTTCATGCAGTGAACATGTTCAGGTGTTGCTGTTTTCAGTCAGCAGTGAAACTTTGAGCAGATGAACTTTCCCTTCAGGTCGTTGCTTCTGTTTCCTCCTTCCTTTGCTTTAATCTGCTGTTTGGAATGAAGGAGGTGAAAGAAAGAGTTGCTTTAAAGGATCTACTGCATTAGTGACCACCTGCAGGGTGACTGTGATGGTCAGAACTCCTGGACTGGGAAAGAACCAGTCCATTTCTACAGCCCATCATGAGGTCATCATGAGGTCATTGAAAGAGTCTCCAGGGGTCAAAGCCTCAGATCTCCGGGTTCATCCTGGTTTCTGACCTTCAGAGGTTTTAATGTTCCTCTCTGGATGCTTAAAGTGGCAGCCATTCAAAATTCACCCATTTTCCTTGATGGGTCCCTGGCTGGTCCTCAGCTGGTCCTCAGCTGGTCCTCAACTGGTCCTCAGCTGGTCCTCAGCTGGTCCTCAGCTGGTCCTCAACTGGTCCTCAACTGGTCCTCAGCTGGTCCTCAGCTGGTCCTCAACTGGTCCTCAACTGGTCCTCAGCTGGTCCTCAGCTGGTCCTCAGCTGGTCCTCAGCTGGTCCTCAACTGGTCCTCAGCTGGTCCTCAGCTGGTCCTCAACTGGTCCTCAACTGGTCCTCAGCTGGTCCTCAGCTGGTCCTCAGCTGGTCCTCAACTGGTCCTCAGCTGGTCCTCAGCTGGTCCTCAACTGGTCCTCAGCTGGTCCTCAGCTGGTCCTCAGCTGGTCCTCAGCTGGTCCTCAGCTGGTCCTCAGCTGGTCCTTGGTTGGTCCCTGGCTGGTCCTCAACTGGTCCTCAGCTGCACCTCAGCTGGTCCTCAGCTGGTCCTCAGCTGGTCCTTGGTTGGTCCTCAGCTGGTCCTCAGCTGGTCCCTGGTTGGTCCTCAGCTGGTCCTTGGCTGGTCCTCGGCTGGTCCTCAGCTGGTCCTCAGCTGGTCCCTGGTTGGTCCTCAGCTGGTCCTTGGCTGGTCCCTGGTTGGTCCTCAGCTGGTCCTCAGCTGGTCCCTAGTTGGTCCCTGGCTGGTCCTCAGCTGGTCCTCAGCTGGACCTTGGCTGGTCCCTGGTTGGTCCCTGGCTGGTCCTCAGCTGGACCTTGGCTGGTCCCTGGCTGGTCCTCAGCTGGTCCTCAGCTGGTCCCTGGGTGGTCCTCAGCTGGTCCTCAGCTGGTCCTTGGCTGGTCCCTGGCTGGTCCCTGGCTGGTCCTCAGCTGGTCCTCAGCTGGTCCCTGGGTGGTCCTCAGCTGGTCCTCAGCTGGTCCTTGGCTGGTCCTTGGCTGGTCCCTGGCTGGTCCTCAGCTGGTCCCTGGGTGGTCCTCAGCTGGTCCTCAGCTGGTCCTTGGCTGGTCCTCGGCTGGTCCCTGGCTGGTCCTCGGCTGGTCCTTGGCTGGTCCTCAGCTGGTCCCTGGCTGGTCCCTGGCTGATCCTCGGCTGGTCCTCGGCTGTTCCTTGGCTGGTCCTCAGCTGGTCCTCGGCTGTTCCTTGGCTGGCTCTCAGCTGGTCCCTGGCTGGTCCTCGGCTGGTCCTCGGCTGGTCCTCGGCTGTTCCTTGGCTGGCTCTCAGCTGGTCCCTGGCTGGTCCTCGGCTGGTCCTTGGCTGGTCCTCGGCTGGTCCCTGGCTGGTCCTCGGCTGGTCCTTGGCTGGTCCTCGGCTGTTTTTTGGCTGGCCCTCGGCTGGCCCTCAGCTGGTCCTTGTCTGGCCCTCAGCTGTTTTTTGGCTGGCCCTCGGCTGGCCCTCAGCTGGTCCTTGTCTGGCCCTCAGCTGGTCCTCGGCTGGCCCTCGGCTGGCCCTCGGTTGGCACTCGGCTGGTCCCTGGCTGGTCCCTGGCTGGTCCTCGGCTGGTCCTCAACTGGTCCTCAGCTGGTCCTCAGCTGGTCCTCAGCTGGTCCTCAGCTGGTCCTCAACTGGTCCTCAGCTGGTCCTCAGCTGGTCCTCAGCTGGTCCTCAACTGGTCCTCAGCTGGTCCTCAGCTGGTCCTCAACTGGTCCTCAGCTGGTCCTCAGCTGGTCCTCAACTGGTCCTCAGCTGGTCCTCAGCTGGTCCTCAGCTGGTCCTCAACTGGTCCTCAGCTGGTCCTCAGCTGGTCCTCAGCTGGTCCTCAGCTGGTCCCTGGTTGGTCCCTGGCTGGTCCTCAACTGGTCCTCAGCTGCACCTCAGCTGGTCCTCAGCTGGTCCTCAGCTGGTCCTCAGCTGGTCCTCAGCTGGTCCCTGGTTGGTCCCTGGCTGGTCCTCAACTGGTCCTCAGCTGCACCTCAGCTGGTCCTCAACTGGTCCTCAGCTGGTCCTCAGCTGGTCCTCAGCTGGTCCTCAACTGGTCCTCAGCTGGTCCTCAGCTGGTCCTCAGCTGGTCCTCAGCTGGTCCCTGGTTGGTCCTCAGCTGGTCCTCAGCTGGTCCCTGGCTGGTCCTCAGCTGGTCCTCAGCTGGTCCCTGGCTGGTCCCTGGTTGGTCCCTGGTTGGTCCTCAGCTGGTCCTCAGCTGGTCCTCAGCTGGTCCTCAGCTGGTCCCTGGCTGGTCCTCAGCTGGTCCTCAGCTGGTCCCTGGCTGGTCCCTGGTTGGTCCCTGGTTGGTCCTCAGCTGGTCCTCAGCTGGTCCCTGGTTGGTCCTCAGCTGGTCCTCAGCTGGTCCCTGGCTGGTCCCTGGTTGGTCCCTGGTTGGTCCTCAGCTGGTCCTCAGCTGGTCCTCAGCTGGTCCCTGGCTGGTCCCTGGTTGGTCCTCAGCTGGTCCTCAGCTGGTCCCTGGTTGGTCCTCAGCTGGTCCTCAGCTGGTCCCTGGCTGGTCCTCAGCTGGTCCTCAGCTGGTCCCTGGCTGGTCCCTGGTTGGTCCCTGGTTGGTCCTCAGCTGGTCCTCAGCTGGTCCCTGGCTGGTCCTCAGCTGGTCCTCAGCTGGTCCCTGGCTGGTCCCTGGCTGGTCCCTGGCTGGTCCTCAGCTGTACCTCAGCTGGTCCTCGGCTGGTCCCTGGCTGGTCCCTGGCTGGTCCTCAGCTGGTCCTTGGCTGGTCCTTGGTTGGTCCTCACCTGGTCCTTGGCTGGTCCCTGGTTGGTCCTCAGCTGGTCCTTGGCTGGTCCCTGGTTGGTCCCTGGCTGGTCCTCAGCTGGACCTTGGCTGGTCCCTGGTTGGTCCTCAGCTGGTCCCTGGTTGGTCCTCAGCTGGTCCTCAGCTGGTCCTCAGCTGATCCTCAGCTGGTCCTCAGCTGGTCCCTGGCTGGTCCTCAGCTGGACCTTGGCTGGTCCTCGGCTGGTCCTCAGCTGGACCTTGGCTGGTCCTTGGTTGGTCCTCAGCTGGTCCTTGGCTGGTCCCTGGTTGGTCCTCAGCTGGTCCTTGGCTGGTCCCTGGTTGGTCCCTGGCTGGTCCTCAGCTGGACCTTGGCTGGTCCCTGGTTGGTCCTCAGCTGGTCCCTGGTTGGTCCTCAGCTGGTCCTCAGCTGGTCCTCAGCTGATCCTCAGCTGGTCCTCAGCTGGTCCCTGGTTGGTCCTCAGCTGGTCCCTGGTTGGTCCTCAGCTGATCCTCAGCTGGTCCTCAGCTGGTCCCTGGCTGGTCCTCAGCTGGACCTTGGCTGGTCCTCGGCTGGTCCTCAGCTGGACCTTGGCTGGTCCCTGGCTGGTCCTCAGCTGGACCTTGGCTGGTCCTCGGCTGGTCCTCAGCTGGTCCTTGGCTGGTCCCTGGTTGGTCCTCGGCTGGTCCCTGGTTGGTCCCTGGCTGGTCCTCAGCTGGTCCTCAGCTGGTCCTCAGCTGGTCCCTGGTTGGCCCTCAGCTGGTCCTTTTCTGGCCCTCGGCTGGCCCTTGGTTGGTACTCGCCTGGCACTCGGCTGGCCCTCGGCTGGCCCTTGGTTGGTACTCGCCTGGCACTCGGCTGGCCCTTGGTTGGTCTTAGACTGGCCCTCAGCTGGTCCTTGTCTGGCCCTCAGCTGGTTTTTGGCTGGCCCTCGGCTGGTCCTTGTCTGGCCCTCAGCTGGTCCTTGTCTGGCCCTCAGCTGGTCCTTGTCTGGTCCTCAGCTGGTCTTTGGCTGGCCCTCGGCTGGCCCTCAGCTGGCCCTTGGTTGGTACTCGCCTGGCACTCGGCTGGCCCTTGGTTGGTCTTAGACTGGCCCTCGGCTGGTCCTTGTCTGGCCCTCAGCTGGCCCTCGGCTGGCCCTCAGCTGGCCCTCGGCTGGTCCTCAGCTGGCCCTCAGCTGGACCTTGGTTGGTCTTTGGCTGGCCCTCGGCTGTCACTCGGCTGGACCTTGATTGTTCCCTATAATTCCTTTTTAAACATGTAAAATATTCTGTGTTGATTTGTGGTCTAAGGTCTAAAGAGAGGCGCCATCTCCTGGTCATTGCCTGTAATTCAGTGAAAGGATGGAGTCAGTAATAAATGCACGCCCAGGAGAAGGTCAGTGGCTGGAAGTTGGAGGTGATTTTGTTGCCATTCGGCTGCTTTTCACTGGGAGCGGCCATTTTGATTGGCTGCTACTTTACCTGCTGGTTCTGGCTGGATTAATAGCCACCAGCTGCCAATGTTACAGAACTGCTGCAGGTTTCTGTTTTACTTTGGGCTCACTGAGTTTCTATTGGTTGTTGCCCTTCATAGCCCCGCCTCTTTCTCATCATGATGTTGGTCAGACTCTTTCTGCTAATCTGGAGTAGAAATCATCCAAATGTTCTAAAAATGAGAAAGTAATGATCAGTTTTCAGCCTAATGAGTTCTGGTTTAAGGTTTAGGTCTGGATCTGCTGAGTTTGATGTAAAACCCTTTAAATGAGGTCAGAGACGTAAACCTGGGAGGGTTTTTCCTCAGAAGCTTCTTCATGCAGCTTGTTTTTAACCTCGGTCAAACTTGAAGGCTGTGAATGATCATGTTTCTGTGTCCTAAAATCTACAAACAGCGGATCTGTTTTAAAGAACCTGTGGAGTCCAGTGGTCGGGTCAGAAGGAGCCTCTTCCTGGACCCTGATGGTTAGCAGGAGGAGAACCAAACCATGTGACGTCTGGATCTTCTGTTATTCTTCAGATGTTTATTCTGCTGCAAACTGCATCACTCAGGTTTTAATGTGAAGCAAAAATCAAATAAAAACCCTGAAAAACAAGCTGCATGGCTTAGATGTCTCCCTGAACTTCTGCAGGTCCTTTGTTTCCTCTTTCCTGATTAATCCAGGTGTCTGGCCCCTGTTGCCATGGTTACCGACAACCATGTTCATGTGAGAACAAAGAAAATTGTTCTTATTAAAGGTTTTTGTATTGAAAGGCAAATTAGTTTCTGTTTTTTTTGTTTTAAGTCATTTGGAAACTAAAACACTTTATTTTATTTCCTTGTTTAAAATCCTTTAAACTCTATTTTATTGTTTTTTCCTCTAAGTTAGGAGAAATGTTTTAGTGTGCTTCTAACATTTTCTGCATATATTTTATAAACATGAGTGCAGAGAAAATGAGACGAGTGTCGGAGCTTCCTAAACTGAAACCATGACCTCCTCCAGCTGCTTTCTAACTTTGTATATGAAATAAAAACCTTTCAAATGAAAACACTTCATTTTCAGCCTCAAAGGTTTCCTACAGCAACATCTGAGTGCTTCCATCTTTTTCTATGTTTGGGTTTTACAGGCTTTAAGAGATGAACTAGGAATAAAGTTCTTGTTTTAAGTATAAACCCGTTATTTGAATCCAGAGCAAAGGATGAAACCAGATGCTGAGCAGTGAGTTATCCTGATCTATCTCTATAGATCTGCTGCTATAGGCTTAGACTGCTGGAGGACATAGGGACCCTTCTTCATCCTTCTGTCTCCAGCTGTAGAGAGCTCTGCTCAGACCTCTCAGAGTTTAAACACTTTTCCAGGAGAAAATGAGGGTTTGGAAGTGAAACGTTCAGCCGTCGGCAGATCGGCGTCTAAGTCTGGTCGAAAATACGAAATCAAATGACAAATTTACCAAAAACGCTCTGATTAGTAGATGAGTCAGTAGCTCAGCCAGTAAGAAGGCTGCTTAGTTATATAAAGGTTGACGGTTCAAATCCAGCATGCCTCTTCTTGCCTTTTCCTAAAAAAACAGGAAAATAATGAGGTAAAGTCCAGGAGTTGAACCAGCAACCTGTGACATCTCAGCTCCTTTCTTATTCCTCTGAGCTGTTGCTCAACACACCAGGAAGGGTTCTTGGTTGATATTCAAAATTAAAAACTGGACAACATTTCTGAAGACAGACAGACAGCTCCTGAAGCTGAGGAGGAGGTGTTCATGAGGAGGTGTTCATGAGGAGGTGTTCATGAGGAGGTGGTTGGTTGGTCTGAAGGCTCCATGTCATGATAGAGGAGGAGCTGCTGAAGCTTCTCCATAGATGTTCCAGGCAACAGGAGGACAACGGCAACGTTGTGGAAGGACTCTCAGCTGGCCGCCAGGAGCAACATTTCTGGTTATTTAGCGTTTTAACAGAAACATGAGGTCATTCATTCATTTATAAAAATATTACTTTAATTAAATATTTAGTTTGTTAAATAAATACGTAGTTTAGAGTGAAATATTTATATAACAAACTAAATGTTAATTTAACAAACTAATATTTTTATTAATGAATGAATAAAATAAGCTCCTTATGTTTCTGTTAAAACGCTAAATAACCAGAAAAGTTGCTCCTAATGTTTGACTCCATACATAGTTGCCAACAGGAAGCAACGATCAAAGACTAATAAAAATCTTTGCAAATTGAAAAGTTTTGATGGTAATTTCTAAAACGTCAAACCTTGGATGGAGGGTTTTTCCAGCAGGGAAGGATCTCCTGAAGGCTGCAGCCGTCGTAAAATTCATCGTTTCATACGTTGATCTTTGGAAAACATGGAAGCGGAGTCAGTTCAGGGGATCGGGTTGTTTTTAGTTCTGACCCTGGTTATCGGACCAAAGCTGGAATAAAACCTTTCTGATTGGATTCACACAGAGATGAGGAAAAATGTCTGATCTTTGCTTCGATCATCTGAAAACATTTATTCCTAAAGTAGCTAAAAACAATAAAAGCTCATTTCAAGCAAACATGTCTTTTGTCTCTTTATTGGAATAAAAGGATGCAGACCCTCCCTCTGCATAAGGCAAACCATCTGCATCACCTCACTGCTGATTAAAAACATGTTAAATTCACACATGTCTAAAAATAAAGCATAGAAATGGTGAAATACTTTAAAACATTTAATAAAGAAAGTGTCAGCAGTGATTAACGGGAGAACTTTGCATCCATGAGAACAAAGTGTTTCTGATCCCAGGTTAGACCACAGACACGTCGCTGCAGAACCAGCAGGCTGAAGGAAGAACCTCTGATAGACTGACTGACGCTCTGTGGGGAGGCCAGGCCTCCCCAGGTGCTCCCCGATGAACGGCTCTGCCCTCCAGGCAGCATCTGCAGAGAGAAGACAGAAATTTAACTTGCAACCCAGGCTGCTACTGATGCCTGACTGCTGGAAGGATAGAGTCTCAGTCAAGTTGCAGGCTGTAGGTTGCAGGTTGCATGCTGTAGGTTGTAGGTTGCATGCTGCAGGTTGTAGGTGGCAGGTTGCATGCTGTAGGTTGTAGGTTGCAGGTTGCATGCTGCAGGTTGTAGGTGGCAGGTTGCATGCTGTAGGTTGTAGGTTGCAGGTTGCATGCTGCAGGTTGTAGGTGGCAGGTTGCATGCTGTAGGTTGTAGGTTGCAGGTTGCATGCTGCAGGTTGCATGCTGTAGGTTGTAGGTTGCATGCTGCAGGTTGTAGGTGGCAGGTTGCATGCTGTAGGTTGTAGGTTGCAGGTTGCATGCTGCAGGTTGTAGGTGGCAGGTTGCATGCTGTAGGTTGTAGGTTGCAGGTTGCATGCTGCAGGTTGCATGCTGTAGGTTGTAGGTTGCATGCTGCAGGTTGTAGGTGGCAGGTTGCATGCTGCAGGTTGTAGGTGGCAGGTTGCATGCTGCAGGTTGTAGGTGGCAGGTTGCATGCTGTAGGTTGTAGGTTGCAGGTTGCATGCTGTAGGTTGTAGGTTGCATGCTGCAGGTTGTAGGTGGCAGGTTGCATGCTGCAGGTTGCATTCTGTAGGTTGCAGGTTGCATGCTGCAGGTTGTAGGTGGCAGGTTGCATGCTGCAGGTTGTAGGTTGCATGCTGCAGGTTGTAGGTGGCAGGTTGCATGCTGCAGGTTGCATGCTGTAGGTTGCAGGTTGCATGCTGTAGGTTGTAGGTGGCATGCTGTAGGTTGCAGGTTGCATGCTGCAGGTTGTAGGTTGCATGCTGCAGGTTGTAGGTGGCAGGTTGCATGCTGCAGGTTGCATGCTGTAGGTTGCAGGTTGCATGCTGCAGGTTGTAGGTGGCATGCTGTAGGTTGCAGGTTGCATGCTGTAGGTTGTAGGTGGCAGGTTGCATGCTGCAGGTTGTAGGTGGCAGGTTGCATGCTGTAGGTGGCAGGTTGCATGCTGCAGGGCTGCAGACTGATCACTCTGCATGAAACCTTCAGCAGATCTGATTGATCCCAGTCCTGCTCTGATCCTCCTGGTGGCTAACAGCAGCTAGCACCGTTAGCTGCAGCAGCTGCAGCAGCTCCCACGTTTCTACCGTAAAACTGGGTCAGAACCGAACCTGAAATGGAGACAACGGCGACGAAGAGAAGAGACAACAAGAAGTCTCTGCGGGTTAAAGTCATCAGCCTCGGCAACGCGGAGGTGGGGAAGGTAGGCCAGGTTCTGCTTATTTGACAGCAAATAAAGATGGAGACTGGTCCCCTGCAGCTGGACGCAGCAAACACGGACCTACCCCGCTGATCATCATCATCATAACCCGGTTATTACACCCAGAGGGACGGATCAGTTACTGACAGCCAGGAAAAACAACCGTTATTGGATTTTATTTAGATTTTATACCGAAGCTTCAAAGTCTCAGACCGAGACGTTTTGTTTACGCCAGACTCTGTATAAATAACCAGTGATTATTTTATAACTGAGTAGTTCTTCATATATTATCATATTTTATTACATTGCTTATTAAAATGATTATTGTTCTAATAATCGGCTGATTGATGTGGATGATTAATGTGAGCTTCAGTGATGTTCTGGATTTTTCTACCCTCAGAGCTGCATCATCAAGCGCTACTGTGAGAAGAGGTTCGTCCCAAAGTACCTGGCGACCATCGGCATCGACTACGGAGTCACCAAGTGAGTCCTGGTTCTGACCCGGAGGTCCTGGTTCTGACCCGGTAGTTCTGGTTCTGACCCGGAGGTCCTGGTTCTGACCCGGTAGTTCTGGTTCTGACCCGGAGGTTCTGGTTCTGACCCGGAGGTTCTGGTTCTGACCCGGTAGTTCTGACCCGCTGATTCTGGTTCTGACCCGGAGGTTCTGGTTCTGACCCAGTGGTTCTGACCCGGTAGTTCTGGTTCTGACCCGGAGGTTCTGGTTCTGACCCGGTAGTTCTGACCCGGTAGTTCTGACCCGCTGATTCTGGTTCTGACCCGGAGGTTCTGGTTCTGACCCGGTAGTTCTGGTTCTGACCCGGAGGTTCTGGTTCTGACCCGGAGGTCCTGGTTCTGACCCGATGGTTCTGACCCACTGATTCTGGTTCTGACCCAGTGGTTCTGACCCGGAGGTTCTAGATCTGACTCGGTGGTTCTGGTTCTGACCCTGAAGTTCTGACCCGCTGGTTCTGACCCGGAGGATCTGACCCCGAGGTTCTGACCGGGTAGTTCTGACCCACTGGTTCTGGTTTTGACCCAGTGGTTCTGACCCGGTGGTTCTGACCCAGTGGTTCTGACCCGGAGGTTCTGGTTCTGACCCGGAGGTTCTGGTTCTAACCCGCTGGTTCTGGTTCTGACCCGCTGGTTCTGTGTGTGTGTCAGGGTCCAGGTGAGGGACAGGGAGATGAAGGTGAACATCTTCGACATGGCCGGACATCCCTTCTTCTATGAGGTGAGTCTCTGCAGCTTCCAGCAGCAGCAGCAGCAGCTTCCTGGTTCTGGTTCTGACCCGTTTTCAGGTCCGGAACGAGTTCTACAAGGACAGCCAGGGGGTTCTGCTGGTCTACGACGTGGGTCTGAGGGAGAGCTTCATCGCCCTGGAAGGCTGGCTGGGCGAGATGAAGCAGGAGATGGGCTCCCAGGCCAACATGGACAGCATCGTCTTCACCGTCTGCGCCAACAAGGTCCGCCCACGCCGCACCGCTCTGGTTCTGGTTCAGGTTCCGTTCTGGTTCCGGTTCTGGTTCCCCGTAGACTTCTGCTGTCTTCTGCTGCTTCCAGGTGGACCTGACCAAGCGGCGCGTGGTGGACGAAGGCGAGGGCCGTCTGTGGGCGGAGTCCAGAGGCTTCCATTACTTCGAGACGTCGGCGCAGAGCGGGGAGGGCATCAACGAGATGTTCCAGGTAGAGGTTCCTCTGACCCCGACAGGAGAACGTCTCTGAGCCAGGAGAACGTCTCTGAGGCAGGAGAACGTCTCTGAGGGAGGAGAACGTCTCTGAGCCAGGAGAACGTCTCTGAGGCAGGAGAACGTCTCTGAGGGAGGAGAACGTCTCTGAGCTTCTGAGAAAGTCTCTGAGGCAGGAGAACGTCTCTGAGCTTCTGAGAAAGTCTCTGAGGCAGGAGAACGTCTCTGAGGGAGGAGAACGTCTCTGAGGGAGGAGAACGTGTCTCAGGGAGGAGAACGTCTCTGAGCTTTTGAGAAC
This sequence comes from Cyprinodon diabolis, assembly GCA_030533445.1. Taxonomy (NCBI): domain Eukaryota; kingdom Metazoa; phylum Chordata; class Actinopteri; order Cyprinodontiformes; family Cyprinodontidae; genus Cyprinodon; species Cyprinodon diabolis. The sequence goes on from CM060085.1 coordinate 22,730,025, forward strand.
GTCTCTGAGGGAGAAGAATGTCTCTGAGGCAGGAAAACGTCTCTGAGGCAGGAGAACGTCTCTGAGCCAGGAGAACGTCTCTGAGCTTCTGAGAAAGTCTCTGAGGCAGGAGAACGTCTCTGAGCCAGGAGAACATCTCTGAGGGAGAACGTCTCTGAGGCAGGAGAATGTCTCTGAGGGAGGAGAACGTGTCTCAGGGAGGAGAACGTCTCTGAGCTTTTGAGAACGTCTCTGAGGGAGGAGAACGTCTCTGAGGCAGGAGAACGTCTCTGAGGGAGGAGAATGTGTCTGAGGCAGGAGAACGTCTCTCCTGCTCTCTGATGTTCTCCTGCTCTCTGATGTTCTCCTGCTCTCCGATGTTCTCCTGGTCTCTGATGTTCTCCTGGTCTCTGCGGTTCTCCTGCTCTCTGATGTTCTCCTGCTCTCTGATGTTCTCCTGCTCTCCGATGTTCTCCTGCTCTCTGATGTTCTCCTGGTCTCTGTGGTTCTCCTGCTCTCTGATGTTCTCCTGGTCTCTGTGGTTCTCCTGCTCTCTGATGTTCTCCTGCTCTCTGCTGTTCTCCTGCTCTCCGATGTTCTCCTGGTCTCTGTGGTTCTCCTGCTCTCTGTGGTTCTCCTGCTCTCCGATGTTCTCCTGGTCTCTGTGGTTCTCCTGCTCTCTGTGGTTCTCCTGCTCTCTGATGTTCTCCTGGTCTCTGATGTTCTCCTGGTCTCTGTGGTTCTCCTGTTCTCTGATGTTCTCCTGGTCTCTGATGTTCTCCTGCTCTCTGTGGTTCTCCTGGTCTCTGATGTTCTCCTGCTCTCCGATGTTCTCCTGGTCTCTGATGTTCTCCTGCTCTCTGTGGTTCTCCTGGTCTCTGTGGTTCTCCTGCTCTCTGTGGTTCTCCTGGTCTCTGTGGTTCTCCTGCTCTCTGTGGTTCTCCTGCTCTCTGATGTTCTCCTGCTCTCTGATGTTCTCCTGGTCTCTGTGGTTCTCCTGGTCTCTGTGGTTCTCCTGCTTTCTGATGTTCTCCTGCTCTCTGTGGTTCTCCTGCTCTCTGATGTTCTCCTGCTCTCTGTGGTTCTCCTGCTCTCTGATGTTCTCCTGCTCTCTGATGTTCTCCTGCTCTCTGTGGTTCTCCTGGTCTCTGATGTTCTCCTGGTCTCTGTGGTTCTCCTGCTCTCTGATGTTCTCCTGCTCTCTGATGTTCTCCTGGTCTCTGATGTTCTCCTGCTCTCTGATGTTCTCCTGCTCTCTGTGGTTCTCCTGCTCTCTGATGTTCTCCTGCTCTCTGATGTTCTCCTGGTCTCTGTGGTTCTCCTGCTCTCTGATGTTCTCCTGGTCTCTGTGGTTCTCCTGCTCTCTGATGTTCTCCTGGTCTCTGATGTTCTCCTGTTCTCTGTGGTTCTCCTGGTCTCTGATGTTCTCCTGCTCTCTGATGTTCTCCTGCTCTCTGTGGTTCTTCTGCTCTCTGATGTTCTCCTGCTCTCTGTGGTTCTCCTGGTCTCTGATGTTCTCCTGGTCTCTGTGGTTCTCCTGCTCTCTGATGTTCTCCTGGTCTCTGTGGTTCTCCTGCTCTCTGATGTTCTCCTGCTCTCTGATGTTCTCCTGGTCTCTGATGTTCTCCTGCTCTCTGATGTTCTCCTGGTCTCTGTGGTTCTCCTGCTCTCTGATGTTCTCCTGGTCTCTGTGCTTCTCCTGCTCTCTGATGTTCTCCTGGTCTCTTATGTTCTCCTGCTCTCTGATGTTCTCCTGCTCTCTGTGGTTCTCCTGGTCTCTGATGTTCTCCTGCTCTCTGATGTTCTCCTGCTCTCTGTGGTTCTCCTGCTCTCTGATGTTCTCCTGGTCTCTGATGTTCTCCTGCTCTCTGATGTTCTCCTGCTCTCTGATGTTCTCCTGCTCTCTGTGGTTCTCCTGGTCTATGATGTTCTCCTGGTCTCTGTGGTTCTCCTGCTCTCTGATGTTCTCCTGGTCTCTGATGTTCTCCTGCTCTCTGATGTTCTCCTGGTCTCTGTGGTTCTCCTGCTCTCTGTGGTTCTCCTGCTCTCTGATGTTCTCCTGCTCTCTGATGTTCTCCTGGTCTCTGTGGTTCTCCTGCTCTCTGTGGTTCTCCTGCTCTCTGATGTTCTCCTGCTCTCTGATGTTCTCCTGGTCTCTGTGGTTCTCCTGCTCTCTGATGTTCTCCTGTTCTCTGTGGTTCTCCTGGTCTCTGATGTTCTCCTGCTCTCTGATGTTCTCCTGCTCTCTGTGGTTCTCCTGCTCTCTGATGTTCTCCTGCTCTCTGTGGTTCTCCTGTTCTCTGATGTTCTCCTGGTCTCTGTGGTTCTCCTGCTCTCTGATGTTCTCCTGGTCTCTGTGGTTCTCCTGCTCTCTGATGTTCTCCTGCTCTCTGATGTTCTCCTGGTCTCTGATGTTCTCCTGCTCTCAGATGTTCTCCTGGTCTCTGATGTTCTCCTGCTCTCTGTGGTTCTCCTGCTCTCTGATGTTCTCCTGGTCTCTGATGTTCTCCTGCTCTCTGATGTTCTCCTGCTCTCTGATGTTCTCCTGGTCTCTGTGGTTCTCCTGCTCTCTGTGGTTCTCCTGGTCTCTGTGGTTCTCCTGCTCTCTGATGTTCTCCTGCTCTCTGTGGTTCTCCTGCTCTCTGATGTTCTCCTGCTCTCTGATGTTCTCCTGCTCTCTGTGGTTCTCCTGCTCTCTGATGTTCTCCTGGTCTCTGATGTTCTCCTGCTCTCTGATGTTCTCCTGCTCTCTGTGGTTCTCCTGCTCTCTGATGTTCTCCTGCTCTCTGATGTTCTCCTGCTCTCTGTGGTTCTCCTGGTCTCTGATGTTCTCCTGGTCTCTGTGGTTCTCCTGCTCTCTGATGTTCTCCTGGTCTCTGTGGTTCTCCTGCTCTCTGATGTTCTCCTGGTCTCTGATGTTCTCCTGCTCTCTGATGTTCTCCTGGTCTCTGTGGTTCTCCTGCTCTCTGTGGTTCTCCTGCTCTCTGATGTTCTCCTGCTCTCTGATGTTCTCCTGGTCTCTGATGTTCTCCTGCTCTCTGATGTTCTCCTGGTCTCTGTGGTTCTCCTGCTCTCTGTGGTTCTCCTGCTCTCTGATGTTCTCCTGCTCTCTGATGTTCTCCTGGTCTCTGTGGTTCTCCTGCTCTCTGATGTTCTCCTGCTCTCTGTGGTTCTCCTGGTCTCTGATGTTCTCCTGGTCTCTGTGGTTCTCCTGCTCTCTGATGTTCTCCTGGTCTCTGTGGTTCTCCTGCTCTCTGATGTTCTCCTGCTCTCTGATGTTCTCCTGGTCTCTGATGTTCTCCTGCTCTCTGATGTTCTCCTGCTCTCTGTGGTTCTCCTGCTCTCTGATGTTCTCCTGCTCTCTGATGTTCTCCTGGTCTCTGATGTTCTCCTGCTCTCTGATGTTCTCCTGCTCTCTGTGGTTCTCCTGCTCTCTGATGTTCTCCTGCTCTCTGATGTTCTCCTGCTCTCTGTGGTTCTCCTGGTCTCTGATGTTCTCCTGTTCTCTGTGGTTCTCCTGGTCTCTGATGTTCTCCTGCTCTCTGATGTTCTCCTGCTCTCTGTGGTTCTCCTGCTCTCTGATGTTCTCCTGCTCTCTGTGGTTCTCCTGGTCTCTGATGTTCTCCTGGTCTCTGTGGTTCTCCTGCTCTCTGATGTTCTCCTGGTCTCTGTGGTTCTCCTGCTCTCTGATGTTCTCCTGCTCTCTGATGTTCTCCTGGTCTCTGATGTTCTCCTGCTCTCAGATGTTCTCCTGGTCTCTGATGTTCTCCTGCTCTCTGTGGTTCTCCTGCTCTCTGATGTTCTCCTGCTCTCTGATGTTCTCCTGCTCTCTGTGGTTCTCCTGCTCTCTGATGTTCTCCCGCTCTCTGATGTTCTCCTGCTCTCTGTGGTTCTCCTGGTCTCTGATGTTCTCCTGGTCTCTGTGGTTCTCCTGCTCTCTGATGTTCTCCTGGTCTCTGTGGTTCTCCTGCTCTCTGATGTTCTCCTGGTCTCTGATGTTCTCCTGCTCTCTGATGTTCTCCTGGTCTCTGTGGTTCTCCTGGTCTCTGTGGTTCTCCTGCTCTCTGATGTTCTCCTGCTCTCTGATGTTCTCCTGGTCTCTGTGGTTCTCCTGCTCTCTGATGTTCTCCTGTTCTCTGTGGTTCTCCTGGTCTCTGATGTTCTCCTGCTCTCTGATGTTCTCCTGCTCTCTGTGGTTCTCCTGGTCTCTGATGTTCTCCTGGTCTCTGTGGTTCTCCTGCTCTCTGATGTTCTCCTGGTCTCTGATGTTCTCCTGCTCTCTGATGTTCTCCTGCTCTCTGATGTTCTCCTGCTCTCTGTGGTTCTCCTGCTCTCTGATGTTCTCCTGCTCTCTGTGGTTCTCCTGCTCTCTGATGTTCTCCTGGTCTCTGTGGTTCTCCTGCTCTCTGATGTTCTCCTGGTCTCTTATGTTCTCCTGGTCTCTGATGTTCTCCTGGTCTCTGATGTTCTCCTGCTCTCTGATGTTCTCCTGGTCTCTGTGGTTCTCCTGCTCTCTGATGTTCTCCTGGTCTCTGTGGTTCTCCTGCTCTCTGATGTTCTCCTGCTCTCCGATGTTCTCCTGCTCTCTGATGTTCTCCTGCTCTGTTCTCCTGCTCTCTGATGTTCTCCTTCTCTCTGATGTTCTCCTGCTCTCTGATGTTCTCCTGCTCTCTGATGTTCTCCTGCTCTCTGTGGTTCTCTTGGTCTCTGATGTTCTCCTGCTCTCTGATGTTCTCCTGGTCTCTGATGTTCTCCTGCTCTCCGATGTTCTCCTGCTCTCTGATGTTCTCCTGCTCTGTTCTCCTGCTCTCTGATGTTCTCCTTCTCTCTGATGTTCTCCTTCTCTCTGATGTTCTCCTTCTCTCTGATGTTCTCCTGCTCTCTGTGGTTCTCCTGGTCTCTGATGTTCTCCTGCTCTCTGTGGTTCTCCTGGTCTCTGATGTTCTCCTGCTCTCTGTGGTTCTCCTGGTCTCCGATGTTCTCCTGCTCTCTGATGTTCTCCTGCTCTGTTCTCCTGCTCTCTGATGTTCTCCTTCTCTCTGATGCTCTCCTGCTCTCTGATGTTCTCCTTCTCTCTGATGTTCTCCTGCTCTCCTCCGCAGGCCTTCTTCTCCTCCATCACGGACATGTGTGAGAACGGCGGGAAGCGTCCGGTGGCTGAGGTCAGCGTTGGCTTCACCAAGGAGCAGGCCGACACCATCCGCCGCATCCGCAACAGCAAGGACTCCTGGGACATGCTGGGCGTGAAGCCCGGCGCCACGCGGTGAGTCCTCCGCCTACCGCCGCCGCCGCCGCTCGGCGCCACGCGCCCAGAACCTGCTGACTCTGTGCTGTCTCTGCAGAGAGGAGGTGAACAAGGCGTACAGGAAGCTGGCCGTCCTGCTGCACCCTGACAAGTGTGTGGCCCCCGGCAGCGAGGACGCCTTCAAGGCCGTGGTCAACGCCCGCACCTCCCTGCTCAAGAACATCAAGTAACGGGAGGAGGAACCATGAGGAGGAGGAACCTGAGGAGGAGGACCCTGAGGAGGAGGGACCTGAGGAGAACCTGAGGAGGAGGAACCTGAGGAGGAGAACCCTGAACTCTTTTCTATCTCACTTGTTGTGTTTGTGCCAACTGCTAGACCTGTTAGCTGAGGAGGAGGAGCAGGAGGAGGAGGGCTATTTGCTCCTCCCGCTCCTCCTCCTCCTCTGATCTTTCATTCGTTGTTTACAGAAAGTTTTTTCCTCATCCTAAAAAAAATTTTCTTAAACTTTTTTGGTTTTCTGTAAAAAGTTTCAATTTTAAAAGATTTTCCTGAATTTATTAAAAACATTTTTAGGTTTATATCTAATTTAAAAAGTTTATCATTTAAAATCTGATTTTTTTCAAATTATCCTAGAAATAAGAAATAATAACAATAATATTTATTATTTATTTAAAATAAAAATCAGCCCTTATTGTTTTCTGAGCTGCTTGGTTTAAATAATTATTTCCTTTAGAATTTTTTCTTTTTTAATTTCAGATTAAATCCAAAGATTACCGGTGGATTAAAATCTGTCCTCCGTTAATCCAGCTTTTCTAATAAAACGTTGGTCTGAATGACGTCATTTCAGGAATATTCTAAATATTAGAAGTTCTGGATCAGAGGAAATTAATGATTTAATCTGGATTAGAGGTTCTCAGAAAATGTTTTAGAACTCGCTTCTGAATTTGAACCCGATCCGTTCTTTAACGGAACCAAAGGGTCTCTGGTTCTGGTTCTGCTCGGTCCAAATGGACTCAGGCTGACAGGTTCTGGTTCTGAGAACCGTAAAGTTCTGGTGGTTTTTGCTGAGAATGATCAAAACCGACCCAAAGTGAACGGACTGAGATCGGTTCTGTTAGTCTAGAAATCAGAACCAGAACTTCTCCAACAATCTGGCTTTGATGCTTCTGCTCCTAGAACTTCTGATTGGTGATCTGTCCAATCACAGCTCCTCCTGGAGGAACAGCGTTTCTATTGGCCAGTGTGTCGACCAATAGAAATGAGTCTGCTCCTGGTTGCCCTTAGCAACAGCTTCTCTATTGGTCGCCACAGCGATCAGCCAGCAGTCTGGGAAAACATTCATTCAATTATAAAATAAAATCTGGATCAACATCAAACTTGGAAATTCGTTAAAATCACCTTCAGAACCTTTTTGTTTGGATTTTGAAATTTGCAACATTAGAACCTGGTTCTCACCTGGTAGAACCTGGTTCTGATCCAGTAGAACCTGTTTCTGACCCAGTAGAACCTGGTCCTGACCCAGTAGAACCTGGTTCTGATCCAGTAGAACCTGGTTCTGACCTGGTAGAACCTGGTTCTGATCCAGTAGAAGCTGGTTCTGAACCAGTAGAACCTGGTTCTCACCTGGTAGAACCTGTTTCTGACCCAGTAGAACCTGGTTCTGATCCAGTAGAACCTGGTTCTGACCCAGTAGAACCTGGTTCTCACCTGGTAGAACCTGGTTCTGATCCAGTAGAACCTGGTTCTGACCTGGTAGAACCTGAGTCTGACCCAGTAGAACCTGGTTCTGACCCAGTAGAACCTGGTTCTCACCTGGTAGAACCTGTTTCTGACCCAGTAGAACCTGGTTCTGACCCAGTAGAACCTGGTTCTAATTCCAGTAGAACCTGGTTCTGACCCAGTAGAACCTGAGTCTGATCCAGTAGAACCTGGTTCTGACCCAGTAGAACCCGGTTCTGACCCAGTAGAACCTGGTTCTGATCCAGTAGAACCTGGTTCTGACCCAGTAGAACCTGGTTCTGATCCAGTACAACCTGATTCTGACCCAGTAGAACCTGGTTCTGACCCGGTAGAACCTGAGTCTGACCCGGTAGAACCTGATTCTGACCCAGTAGAACCTGATTCTGACCCGGTAGAACCTGGTTGTGACCCAGTAGAACCTGGTTCTGACCCAGTAGAACCTGGTTCTGACCCGGTAGAACCTAGTTCTGACCCAGTAGAACCTGGTTCTGACCCGGTAGAACCTGGTTGTGACCCAGTAGAACCTGGTTCTGACCCGGTAGAACCTAGTTCTGACCCAGTAGAACCTGGTTCTGACCCAGTAGAGCCTGGTTGTGACCCGGTAGAACCTGGTTCTGATCCAGTAGAACCTGGTTCTGACCCAGTAGAACCTGGTTCTGACCTGGTAGAACCTGAGTCTGACCCAGTAGAACCTGGTTCTGACCCAGTAGAACCTGGTTCTCACCTGGTAGAACCTGTTTCTGACCCAGTAGAACCTGGTTCTGACCCAGTAGAACCTGGTTCTAATTCCAGTAGAACCTGGTTCTGACCCAGTAGAACCTGAGTCTGATCCAGTAGAACCTGGTTCTGACCCAGTAGAACCCGGTTCTGACCCAGTAGAACCTGGTTCTGATCCAGTAGAACCTGGTTCTGACCCAGTAGAACCTGGTTCTGATCCAGTACAACCTGATTCTGACCCAGTAGAACCTGGTTCTGACCCGGTAGAACCTGAGTCTGACCCGGTAGAACCTGATTCTGACCCAGTAGAACCTGATTCTGACCCGGTAGAACCTGGTTGTGACCCAGTAGAACCTGGTTCTGACCCAGTAGAACCTGGTTCTGACCCGGTAGAACCTAGTTCTGACCCAGTAGAACCTGGTTCTGACCCGGTAGAACCTGGTTGTGACCCAGTAGAACCTGGTTCTGACCCGGTAGAACCTAGTTCTGACCCAGTAGAACCTGGTTCTGACCCAGTAGAGCCTGGTTGTGACCCGGTAGAACCTGGTTCTGATCCAGTAGAACCTGGTTCTGACCCAGTAGAACCTGGTTCTGACCCGGTAGAACCGGTCCTCCACTGCCAACGGCACTAAAATCTGTCACCATGGAAACGGTTGACCCCCCCTGTGCAGCATGCCCCCCTCCCCTCCATGTTTACACCCGGTCCAGTAGAACCGGCCTTCAATCTGTTTGTTCTACTTTTATATTTCTACGCATTTATGTCAGCAGGAATGAATAAACCAGTCTGTTTGCACATCCCAGTTAAAGTTCTGACTGGTTTGTTTTCTGATCTTCTTTCTGTGTGAAATGAAAACTTTTCTTTCTGCTTTTTGATTCGTAGAAAACAGAAATATAGAATTTCATGTTAGATGCTGTGTTTAGTTCTCTGCAGCTTTAAAATTCCACCTGTGAGTCCAGCTGCCAAAACATAGATATGGAAGAAATCTGCCTTTTTTTGGCTCCAAATTTTGAAAACATTTTTGCGGGCAAATTTTTTTTATCTGGTAAAAATTCAGTGTAAGGTGATTAAATAAAGAAAAAAATAAAAATTTGAAAACTCTGGATGAATCCTCAGACTTTATAGATGCACATCTAGACTAGAACTAAAGCTCATCTGGACTGAATCAGATGAAACATGTTTGTTCCATGAAGGTTTTAATGGGCAGAGAGTTAGGAGGAAATAGGATTTTAGCACAGTGGTGCCAAAAGGGGCCAAATTATGCATAAATGCATTTTTCTCCTCATAAAAGTGAATGTGGTCAGAACAATATGCTGATTTCCATTAATGGAGACTTTCTGCATGAGGCAAAGCCTTTGATCCTCAGATTTAACCGTTAGTTCAGTGAAAATTACCAATAAAATCAGCAAACTGGATAGAAAATAATAACAGAGCAGCTTGAACATAGGGAAGAGGATAAAAGCCACTGAGAAAATAAAAAAGTGAACTGATATGTAAAATTTATTTCAGTTTAATATGGGAAAAAAGTCAGAATTCTGATTAAAATCAAATAAAATTTAAATGTCAGTTTTTATTTTCTCAGTGGCCCTAATCCTCTTCGGCAGTAACGCATGCCGGTTCCATCACCTGAAATGGTCACACAATGACCTCTGACCCCTCCTTGGAAAGGTCTGAGCCTCTAGTTTCCAATGATGGCGGCCATTAGGGGGCGGGGCTAAAGATGAATACCTGCTGTTGCTTTACTCCTGCAGAGTCAACATGTCAGGTGGGATTTTAAACCTCATTTGAGGCGTGTGGATGAAACACCATGTGACTGTTTCTATAAATAGATAAACAGCAGGTAGTGTACCGGACCCGCCGGGCTTAAAAATCTGAATATTTGAAACAGTCAGAACCTCCTGGACCCGTCGGGTTAGGGTTCTGTCCTCTGACCAGCAGGGGGCGGCGGGCCTGGTGGCCGATCTGGACCAGAACCATGACCTACAGAGCAGGACCAGGATTGATGGACCATGATGGACTGATGCAGCTGATGTTCTGGTTGTTCTGTTCTCACCTGGTTCTGCAGTCTGGATCAGAACCAAAGGACCAAGATGAAGCAGGCCTCCTCTGAACATTATGGAGGTCCGGTTCCCTCTGCAGACCGTCTCAGGCGGTGGATGGAGCAGAGGCCTGCAGAGCGGGGCTTCTCCACCAGGTGGCAGCACACCCAGCCCTCCTCCCTCCCAGAGCAGATCCTCAGTCCATCTTCTCAGGTTTCTGTCCATCTGTGAAGCTTCCATCAACACGACAGCCTGGAGGCTGGCCTGGTTGGAGGCCGGCCAATCCCATCATGCACCTGAGCGCTCAGCCACCGCCACATGGCTAATCTGCAGCCTTCATCCAGTGAGGGGTTCCTGATGGGATTAGATCAGCTCTGGACATCTGCTGGTCCACTTCAGCTCATTACTCCAAGCTGCTTCCTCTCTCTGCTTCACAGTCGCCACGGTAACCTCACCTTCTCAGCTCTCCACATTCAGGAGGCCGAGGAAGAAATGAGGCTCTTGGATCATCTGGTCCAGTTTAAAGAGCCAACTGGGAGCAGTGGGAGCATCTCTGAGCGAAGAGGAAACAAACCGTTCGAGACGTCATGAAGATCTCAGATCTGCCGCTAAGATGGACGAAGAGGCCAGAGGAGGAAACAGAGCAGAGACCCAACTGTGATCAGGAAGACGGAACCGGACCGGTATGAGATGATTAAATCTGTTCTGCAACCAGTGAGTACGGCCGTCTGATCCACCATGACCCAGTTCACCCACTCTACCCTGCTAGCCTGACCTTAACCCGTCTATTCATCTCAGAACTCTTAGTAAAGCCCAGGTTCTGCTACCAGACAAACCTTTCCTTACATCCTTTGAGGTTCTCTTTTATTCCCATTTAGTCCCTTTTCCTCATAAGGACTTCCTTTACCTTTAGCCAGAACTGAAGCTGGACTCCTAAACGGTTTCTGCTTGGATCCAAATGGCAGAATTCTCTTCAGACAGGAAGAAACTCGAAACGATTCATCCAATTTTGTCCCCTGGAGAGAAGAAACGATTTATTAACAGGTCGAATTCCAACAGCTGTCTGAAAAGCGCTAATCTTAAAACATCATCACAAACGATCGCAGCTCTTCCCCCAAATATGGCCCCAGGGAAAAAAAGGAAAAAAAATCCTGAGCCTGAACTTTTTCGACACAGGCAAGAAGAAACTATATATAAATATATATCAGAGATTATATATATCAGGGATCAGAGATCGCATGAATAATTGAAGACTACATTTGACTTTTAAAACTCCAATACCAAAATTGGCCAGAGGATGGCAGAAGTGCATCAATATCTAGTGTCTAACTCGCATACAGCTATTGATACTGGTACATCAGCTGCTGCTGTAGCTCAACTCAATTCTATTCAGTGTATTTCTATAGCTCCAATTCACATCATGTCATCTCAGGTCACTTTCCAGTTCACCAGATCATCCAGTCAGATTGATTCAAAGTTTTCTATCTAAGGAAAACCAGCTGATTGCATCGACTCATTGACTCTTCAGCAATCCCTCACACTAAGCATGCTTGTAGCGACAGCAGAGAGGAAAAACTCCCTTTGAACAGGAAGAAACCTCCAGCAGAACCAGGCTCAGTGTGAGCGGCCATCTGCTGAGGCCCACTGAGCAGACATAGAAAAATAACATAGAAGCTCTGATCTATAAATACTTCCTATGTTATAAAAGCTAAAAGTAAACTAGGTGCACAGCTGGCTCAACTCTACAAATCAAAACAGGCCAAGCTCCAGCATCTAGAAACAAAGGTGTTGATGGCAGCAGCACAGCTGATATTTCTCTCCAGGATGGAGTCACAGCCAAACAGGAACAGACCAGATGAAGCTACTATGAGAAAAAGCAGAGAGAGCAGAACGTTAGAGATTGAACTAACAGATTCTGCAGAGTGGGAGAATAGAGATAGAATGAAGCAGAATGATGAAAAAGGGGTCCCTATGTCCTCCAGCAGTCTAAGCCTATAGCAGCAGAACTATAGAGATAGCTCAGGAGGAATCGGCTCAAAAAGGGCGTATAGTGTATGGCAGCTTTAGCCGTAGTAGTCGACGGGGGGAACTAATTATCAGACGTGTGCATTTAAGTTCCCCATTAGCACCAGGAGGAACCAGAGAACACTGAGATCCACCTTTGATAGAACTCTAAAGTGCTGGATATCCTCTCGCAGCAGTGTGTTGCAGTTAGCTCCTCGCAGGTATGATCAGATATTTTTGATTTATTCCCACTTTCTAAGCATTGTCTGCGCTATGTTATTCCACGCCACAACAGCAGAGGGACAGTCAGGAACTAGCTAGGATTGTGGGTGTCCGTGTGTCGGTTTGACGAGCTCGTTTGCCGTCTACAACCCCTCACCCAATGCCGGACGACACACAGTTCACCCGTGAGCGTTCCCCAAAGACTGGCCACGGCGCTGCGTGTTTTGGCTTCGGGTGCAAACCAGCAGCCGTTGCACAGAGCTACAAACTAGCATCCTCCATGGTGTCTGGGATAGAGTCCGAGGTGAGCCAGGTGTGGTGGACGGCACTACAGCCAGAGTTTCTGCCATTACCATTAGGTCACCTACAATTTTGGGGAGGTGCACCAGAGTGTCTTCTGAACATAAACCAGGCTTAAGGTTTCCATATTTTGGCTTCCAGTAGCTCCGTAGCTCATTGCTACCCTCCGCATTACCATGACTGACAACCACACCACATTGAAAAATGGCGACTGTGAGTCAGCGAGACAAGCCAGCGACATCACCTTCAGCGCATCTATCAGCCCCGCCCACGGCCTCCGAAGGAAACGCCTGCTGTGGCAGACCGCGGTCAGGAACATCATCGATCAGCACAACCTTTACTCTCTGAGGCTCGCCGGAGGACTGGAGAGAGGACGCCACCGCATCACCGTCACAGATGCCTATATTGCCGACATCAACAGGTAGGGTGTCTAAAGTGGCCCTACGGGCGAATGGAGGGCTTTGGACTCTTTGGTCAGGGATCTTTCCCTTTCTGTTGCTCTGCAGGCAGATACGAAATAAAACGTCTCGTGGGAACTTTTGGCAGAAGCGTCGTTCCTCCGCAGCTCGAGTTCATCCAACGGTGCCAAGGATTTCCGTTCAGACACAAGTCGGCCAGCGTTTGCTGAATGATGCTGACTTCTTTGTGTCGTATGGATCAACAGTCCGAGGCATCTTCATTCCTACGATGGAGCTAACATTCAAGTAAAGAAGCACAGACTGCAACCGAAAGGTAAAAGTTTCCCTTAAAATGATTCGTAAAGCTTCTTTTGTTCCATCAGGTCTGCTGACCTGGAGCTGACCTACCAGCAGTTTTCCTCAGCTCAGAAAAAAACCTCCCTGGTGGTCACCAACCTCATCGACGTCTTTATCCGACTATTCATTTCTCTGGTGACATGGCCAACAGGCTGGGGGGGCGTGGCCTGTGAGTGGCTGACCGGCCTGGCGGTCATTCTCTGGGCGGGGATCTGTGGGTTGTCTGTGACTAAGCAGGAGGTGATGGCATCACCACAGTGGCTCAGGTGAGGCCTCTTGCCTGTTCAACAAAGACCAAAAAGCAGAGTGCTTACCTCCCATCCTCCCTCAGGTACCTGTCGGTGGTCACCTGGCTGTCCCAGACTGTCCAGGTGTTGGTGGGTGTTTTCACCTGGGCTGAAACAGATCACTCCTGGTACGTGTTCTTCACCCTCTTCTCCACCTACACCCTGCTGCCTCTGCCCCTCCCCTGGTCAATTACAACAGGGGCGATAACCTCCATCCTCCACCTGCTGGTGGATGTCTGGTGGAACAACAGTAACCGAGTTCTGATCAGAAGGGTCAGCAAACGTTTCTCTTTTTTCTATATTTGTTCCCTTTTCCTCTTTGTTTCCTCTAAATGTCATTCTTTTCCATATCTTCTCGGTTCAGGTGATCTCCAAGGCCTTGTTGTACCTTGCAATGAACACAGCAGGTATCTTCATCAACTACCTGTCTGACCGGACTCAGCGACAGAGTTTTCTGGAGACCCGTAGGTGTATTGAAGGACGGGTCCGACTGGAGAGAGAGAACCAAAGACAGGTACCTCCTACCTCACCGAATGATATCTGCCATCGTAAAACAAAATGATAAACTCTGGCGTCTTTCTCTCAGGAGCGTTTGGTGATGTCCATCTTACCGCGCTTCCTGGTTCTGGAGATGATTGCAGACATGGCCGCGGTGGACGAATATCTGCTGCCTCAACAGTTTCACAAAATTTACATCCACCACTACAAGGATGTCAGGTGACCAAAGAGCAGCAGAGAGCTTTTCCTTAAATCGTAGCTTTGGACTCAGCAGTAAACCGTTTCTGTTTGTCCAGCATCCTGTTTGCAGACATCATCGGCTTCACGTCTCTCTCTCTGATTCTTTCGGCTCAGGAACTTGTTAAAACCCTCAATGAACTTTTCGGACGCTTCGACCGGCTGGCTGAGGTCCCGCCAACTTTAAACGGTTATATTAAGAAGCCGTTTGTGTAGATCGAGGGTTATGTTTCTTTTCCTGATTGCAGGAGCATCAGTGTTTGAGGATAAAGATCCTTGGTGACTGTTACTACTGCGTCTCCGGAGTCCCAGAGCCCCAGCGAGGACACGCCCGCTGCTGCGTGGAGATGGGCCTCAGCATGATCAGCACCATACGGTCAGAAAACAGACATCCCCAACATTTTGCCGCAAAGTGTCTCGGGAGGACACATGTCTCTCGCTGCAGGTATGTTCGCCGAGAGCTGCAGCAGGAAGTGGACATGAGGATTGGCGTCCACTCGGGTTCGGTCCTCTGTGGAGTGTTGGGGCTCCAGAAGTGGCAGTTTGACATCTGGAGCTGGGATGTTGACATCGCCAACAGTCTGGAAGCTGCAGGAGTGCCAGGGTCAGCAACACGTGGTTATGTCTCTGTTTAGTTTCAAGCAGCAGCCCCTTACCCTGGTCCCCAGGGTCCTCAGGGGCCCTTGTATTCCATGTTTTAGGTGTTGCCTACCAACACACACCTGGTTAAAATAAAGGAGTGATTAATCAGCCTCTCAAGCTCTTCCTGGCTGCTGAGGAGGCAATGCAACACAGAAATATCCGGAACATGGAGGATCAGGAGACCCTGAGGACCAGGAGCCCCTGAGGCCCAGGAGCCTCTGAGGACCAGGGATACCTGGGGACCAGGAGCCCCTGAGGACCAGGAGCCCCTGAGGACCAGGAGACCCTGAGGACCAGGAGCCCCTGAGGACCAGGAGACCCTGAGGACCAGAAGACCCTGAGGACCAGGAGACCCTGAGGACCAGGAGACCCTGAGGACCAGAAGACCCTGAGGACCAGGAGACCCTGAGGACCAGGGATCCCTGAGGACCAGAAGACCCTGAGGACCAGGGGTCCCTGAGGACCAGGGGTCCTTGAGGACCAAGTTGGGCTCCAGTGGTTTTAAGACTCATCCTTCATGCTCTCCCCTCTCAGGCAGGTCCACATTTCTCAGGCCACTCTGGACTGTCTTGGCGGGACCTTTGAGACGGAGCAGGGCAATGGCCAGGACCGCAGCGAGTTTCTACGGAAACACAACATCGAGACATATTTAATCCGCCCGGCGACACGAGATGAAGCCCAGCCCCCAAGAGCAAGGCGCCCAAGTTATGACGAACTGACCACTTGGAGCGCTGAGCTGCCGTTCGGAGACATCCTGGGGATGAATTTTGTAAGTTGTTTTGGAATTATTTGGATTTTTTTTTACAGAGCGGTTTCATCACGTCGTTGCTTTGGGCTTCACCGGGCTTTTTTAGATCCTGGCTACTTTCACCAACGGTTCCCTGACCCAGTTGCCGAATCACATCGCAGCGCAGCGATCCGGCTCACGGGAAGTGAACAAGAGGATTCGTCAGGCAATGGAAGCTCGGAGCAGCGAGCGAATGAGGAAAGAGCACATCACCACTTTCACTCAGGTGTTCAAGGATTCCCAGATGGAGGGAAAGGTAGCTTCCTGCATTGAATGATTCTCGGGTGTACGGTGATTCACCACAGTCTCCTTTTTCTTCTTCTTCTTCTTCAGTATTCCCAGATGAGGGATGAACTCTTTAAGACTAACATGGTTTGCTCCTTCGTCCTGCTCGTACTGCTGATGGCCGTCCAGGTGTTCGTTCCTGCCCCACGGTACTCTTCAAACAGGATGGCGTCATCAGCTAACGGCTTAACATTCCCTTCTCCCTGACCGATACTGTCCATGTCTCTCTGCTCAGGTTGCGTCCAATGGTGGCACAGTTCCTTGTCAGTGTCTGCGTTTACCTCCTCCTCCTGCTGCTGACTCTGGGGGAGGAGTTTAAACACTGCCCCGCCCATCTGCAGTCCCTCTGCTGCTGGGTTCATGAAACCAAGTACGCGCGAACGGTGCTCATGCTAACTGCCATCACCGTCAACTCCGTGATTGCCTCTGTGAACATCGTAAGTCTGGATATTTAGTCGTTTTTTAAGAAGTGGGTCCTTCAACCGCGTGTTATAAATGCATCACGGTATGTTCAGGGCAGCTGGGAAACTGGAACTGCTGCTGAAGTTTCTTATAAATGACATCTTCTGAAATCTTTGTTCCGTTTTATGTTCCATCTTTACTCCCGTTGGTTACCAGCTGTGGTGCGACTGGTCGGAATCTGGCTTTCCTGAGGCCACAGTGACTCCGCCCCCCTCCAGGTGGTCAGACATGAACATCTGTACTCATCCAGAGGTCAGAGCTGCTCCACCAGTAAGAAGTGGGTGACCTAGCGGTAGCCTGTAAACCTGTCCACCGTCTCGTTACCAGTTCATGGTGCTGAGTGCGGTGGTCGCCATGGTTACCTGCGCGGTCTTCCTCAGGCTGAACTGCATGTTGCAGTTGGCCTTCCTGCTGCTGACCGCCGGCCTCTACGCCTACGTCATGGAGACACACAGGTAGGCGTGCCGCCTGCGCCGTCTGCGTCCGGCTCCTGCGCATCCTATCTGACGTTCTCCCGCTTCTGGTCCGAGGTCAGCTCCCAGCAGCAGTGCCAGAGGGGCGTCTGCCTGGTTCTCATGATGATGTTCGTCCTGGCGGTGCTCTACAACAGCAGACAGGTGAGGCAGGGAGAGCGCGCTGACCGACAGAGCTGCGGCTCGCCGCCACCTCCTCACGCAGACCTCTCCTTCTGCTTGGCCGGTAGCTGGAGGCGATGGCACGGCTGGACTTCCTGTGGCGTCTGCAGGCGGGGAAGGAGGTGGAGGACATGAAGGAGCAGCGGGAGCATAACGAGTGTCTGCTGCTCAACATCCTGCCGGCTCACGTGGCTCAGCATTTCCTGGAGAGAGACGCCAACAGCGAGGTGAGCCGCGTCGGAGCGTCATTTCTAAAGTGAATCAGTCTGACATTAGGAGCAATATTTATGGTTATTTAGCGCTTTAAGACAAGAATAAGGTTATTTTATTCCAAGTCATTTTTTCACTTTGTCCTTCATTCATTTATAAAATTCTTACTTTGTTAAATAAATATTTAGTTTGGAGCTAAATATTTATTAAAAATTTGCAGCTAAATTAGATCCCTTGGGCCTCCATACTGGGGCGCCCTGTCGTGGTTAACCCCTTCCTGACCGCCGCTCTGTGTGACTAGGAGCTCTACTCCGAGTCCTACCAGCGAGTCGGCGTCCTGTTTGCCTCCCTGCCTGGATTCTTTGACTTCTACGAGCAGAAAGAGCTGGTCCATCAGCAGGTGGAGTGTCTCCGCCTCCTCAACCACATCATCAGCGACTTTGACGAGGTAACCCCCCCCACCCAGCTTAGATGAAGCTCTGACCTTTGACCTTCAGCTGCTTCGCTCTCTGTGTCCCTGAAGCTGCTGGATGAGTGTTTCTTCCAGGAGGTGGAGAAGATTAAGACCATCGGCAGCTCCTACATGGCGGCCTCAGGCCTCTCACCTGACCGACAGGTAAGCCCCGCCCTCATACCTGCCCCCTGCGTTCACACCTGGTCCCTGATGGTGCTGCTGGCTTCAGGACTGTGAGGACGGCTGGCATCACCTCAGTGAGCTGGTGCTGTTCGCTCTGGCCATGGAGGAGACGCTGCGGCAGATCAACACGCAGACTGGAAACCAGTTCCAGCTCCGAGTCGGTGGGAGCAGCACACACACACACACACACACACACACACAACCCCCCACCCCCACAAAGACAGACAGAGAGCCACTGACTGCTGTAGAGCGGGGAAAAAGCCACAGCGGGAAATTCTGGTTATAGTAGAAATGTCACAGAACTTTGGAAAAGATAAAAAAAGCAAAGTATTGGACTGGCCAGTGTTAATATAAATACTTATAACAAAGCAGTGATGCCTGGACAGTGGAGGCAGAGAACATGTCTCCCTCTGAATCTGGAGCAGCGCCCCCTGCAGGAGGCAGCTGGACACGCAGCTGACCCAGCCCTCCAGCAGAACCTCGCTGCCCTTTGGGTCGGATGAGACCTCAGGCTAAAGGTCAGAAGGTCGACCTTTGACCTCCAGCCTGGGGGGTCGGGGTACGAAGAGCTTAACTGATGATAAAAGATCATAAAGACAATATTTACTCAGCATTTAGGATTTTTATCAGAATTTTCTTTTATTTCAGTAAAAACGTAAAACTTATAGAAATAAACTGATGATTTCAAACAATCAGGATCCATTAATCTAAACTTTAGATTTTCTGTTTAACGTTTTTTAAATTCAAATCTTTCCAGAATTATTTTTTTAATATTTTTTTATATTTTTTTCAGATGTTTAATATTTCAAACCGTCATTTTTTAATCCTTTCATCCTTCCTTCACTTCCTCCCCTGATGCAATACCCTCTGCGTCCTGCAGGCGTCGCTCACGGCCCCGTCATCGCCGGCGTCATCGGCGCCACCAAGCCTCAGTACGACATCTGGGGCGCCACGGTGAACGTGGCCAGCCGGATGGAGAGCACCGGGGTCAGCGGCAGGATCCAGGTGAGCCGCCCGTCTGTGGGGAGGGGCTTCTTACGTCACCATGGCGATTCTCATCACCGCCTCCTTCCAGGTCCCAGAGTCCACCAGCTGCATTTTGGTGGAGCGAGGCTTCCTACGGCAGCTCAGAGGGGACATTTACGTCAAAGGCATCAGCGAGCGTCACGGAAAGGTTGGTAGTTGAATTCCAGGAGCTGAAAGGAACGCTGACGGAAATGTTCCCCCTCTCTCTGCAGGTTCGGACCTTCTTTGTCAGCAATCGGGACGAGCGGTCCAGCTTCGTGGAGCGCGGCGGTGGGCGGGGCTTCAGCATGAACAGGAACACGCTGGGAGCAGTGGTGTACAGTCTGGTTCAGGCCAGGAAGAGGGAGAAGCTGAGGGAGGAGAACGGAGGCTTTCACCTGGTGAAGGCCTCCTGAGCCGCTTCCTCCCTCTGACCTGCAGACGCTTTCCCAAACAGACTCTGGAAACTTTGAACCGGAGGTGAGGCCTCCAAAGTTCTGGAAGAACCGGATCCGAACCACAGTGGATCGGAATCGGAATAGATCGGAACCGAACTGGAATCGGACCGGATCGGAATCAGACTGGATCGGAACCGGACTAGAATCGGACCGGATCGGATCAGACTGGATCGGAACCGAACTGGAATCGGACCGGATCAGAATCAGACTGGATCAGAACCGAACTGGAATTGGACCGGATCGAACCGGATCGGATCAGACTGGATCGGAACCGAACTGGATCGGAACCAGAATCAGACTGGATCAGAATCGGACTGGATCGGAACCGGGCGGATTCTCATTGTTAGACGGAAAAATATAAAAGCTACGGATCCTTTCAAGCTTCAGTTTTATGACGTTTTTGTAACATTTTAGCTCCTGAAAGTCGAAATAAAAAATATTTAAACTTGTACACTGTGTTGCTGATCATCTTACAGGAGAATGGGATACGGAGCAACAAAAAAAATAAAAGGAAGCCCGCATACAACGTCACATTCACGTCTTCAGTAGCCGGCAAACATTCTATTCAGTTTATTTCTATAGCTCCAATTCACATCATGTCATCTCAGGTCACTTTCCAGTTCACCAGATCATCCAGTCAGATTGATTCAAAGTTTTCTATCTAAGGAAAACCAGCTGATTGCATCGACTCATTGACCCTTCAGCAATGGAAGGAAAACTAATTGAATCTGCCTTGTTTTTGTACACCGAATATTAAAACACTGAATTTTGATCTGGTAAAAATTCAGCTGCAAAAAAATTGAATGCAAATGTGTTAACTTTTTGGTGAACTCAAGCCAAAGCAAGCAGCTTCTAGCCAATGAAATGAGCTCATTTGGCTCAGGAAAAAAAAGGAAGTTTGCCGTCGGCTGCTTCTGCCGGATCAAACCAACAGCCTTGGCAGACGGGGGTGCTGCACTGTGATTGGCTCAGTTATTTCACCCAGACCCATAGATGGAAAACTCTGTCTGTCTATTAGTAGCTACCTGGGTGAGTTGCCCTTTAAGCTGCTGAGATGTTTTTGTTTTTTTATGATCATCGTTTAGAGAAATTAACCGTCTAGATGGAGGATTACTAACAGCTAAAGTTATCTATGTCATAATCGGAGCTTCTGGACCAAACTGCAGACTGACCTGCAGAGATTTTAAAGGTGCTCTTTAAAAGGGAGCACCTTTTCCCTCTGGGTCCTCTAACTGTTCCCTCTGGATGCCCTAACTGTTCCCTCTGGGTGCTCTAACTGTTCCCTCTGGGTGCCCTAACTGTTCCCTCTGGGTGCTCTAACTGTTCCCTCTGGGTGCTCTAACTTTTCCCTCTGGGTGCCCTAACTGTTCCCTCTGGGTGCTCTAACTGTTCCCTCTGGGTGCCCTAACTGTTCCCTCTGGGTGCTCTAACTGTTCCCTCTGGGTGCTCTAACTGTTCCCTCTGGGTGCTCTAACTTTTCCCTCTGGGTGCTCTAACTGTTCCCTCTGGGTGCTCTAACTTTTCCCTCTGGGTGCTCTAACTTTTCCCTCTGGGTGCTCTAACTTTTCTCTCGGTTTCTAGATTTCATTCAAACCCGTTTTCATTTTTTCTCAGCTGGTCTTCATCCAGCTTTTAGTTTAATGATCTAATTCTTTCATCGGCTGAATAGATCTGCAGGGGTGTGAATACTTTTCTCCATGTTGTGAGATGCTTTAAGGACCCCCTCCTGTGGATGAAGGACCTCTTGGGCTCTGATTGGTGGGTTTGACGATGACTCCTCATCTCAGAAGCTGCTGACCCGTCACGCCTTCGACGTGTGAGGTCACGGCACCTTAACCATTCAGCCTTTGTTGTTGCCCCGCCCCTACTGTAGTCTGAAGTATGACCTTTGACCCCCCATGGGGTGTGTAACAGGTTTATGGTCCTCCTCCTCCATGAAGCTCCGTCAGCCAATGGCCTGCAGCCCCCCCCCCCCCCCCCACATGACTGTAGGGAGGAAGAGGAGGAGGACCTTCCTCTCCAGGCAGCATCATTAAAAGGCTGAAGGGAACCAGGAGCAGCCAGAACTGGACCGAGGAACCAGCATCATGAACGGAACCACCACTGAAACCAGGAACCGGACCGGGTCCGATGAGCTCGTCTTCTTCGTCAACGGGAAGAAGGTAAGACTGGAGCGGAACCGGATCAGAACCAGGAATGTCTCTGTCTGCATGGAAGCATCAGGATGAGGAGAGTCAGGAGGTCCAGAGATAACCGGGTCTGAAGAAGTTCTGGACCAGAACCGCCCTCATGGGTTCTGCTCGGGTCTGTTCCTTCCTCTGACTGTGACTCTGCTGAACTCTGCAGGTGGTGGAACAGAACCCGGACCCTGAGATGACTCTGCTGACCTTCCTGAGGAGGAAACGTAAGAGCTGATGTAACCAGAACCTTTTGGGCTCTGAACAGAACCAGAGGGCTGGAGTGGGTGAATGTTTACGGGTCGATGTTCTGCTGAAGCCGCCAACTTTTACAGACCTGACAGTTAATCATTTCCCAACGCTTCAACCTTTAGATCCTGATCGGATCCAGCCGCTGGATCAGATCCTCCTGCTTTAAACTGGCAGGTTCTGATCAGGTTCTGATGAGGTTCTGATTAGGATCTGATTAGGATTTGATCAGGTTCTGATGAGATTCTGATTAGGATCTGATTAGGATTTGATCAGGTTCTGATTAGGTTCTGATGAGGATCTGATTAGGTTCTGATGAGGATCGGATCAGGTTCTGATCAGGTTCTGATGAGGTTCTGATCATGTTCTGATCAGGTTCTGATGAGGATCTGATGAGGTTCTGATGAGGTTCTGATCATGTTCTGATCAGGTTCTGATCATGTTCTGATCAGGTTCTGATCAGGTTCTGATTAGGTTCTGATTAGGTTCTGACCAGGTTCTGATGAGGATCAGATGAGGTTCTGATTAGGTTCTGATCAGGTTCTGATGAGGATCTGATCAGGTTCTGATCAGGTTCTGATGAGGTTCTGATCAGGTTCTGATGAGGATCAGATGAGGTTCTGATTAAGTTCTGATGAGGATCTGATTAGGTTCTGATCAGGTTCTGATGAGGTTCTGATGAGGATCTGATCAGGTTCTGATCAGGTTCTGATGAGGTTTTGATGAGGTTCTGATCAGGTTCTGATGAGGATCTGATCAGGTTCTGATGAGGTTCTGATCAGGTTCTGATGAGGATCTGATCAGGTTCTGATGAGGTTCTGATGAGGATCAGATGAGGTTCTGATTAGGTTCTGATGAGGATCTGATTAGGTTCTGATCAGGTTCTGATGAGGTTCTGATGAGGATCTGATCAGGTTCTGATGAGGTTCTGATGAGGTTCTGATCAGGTTCTGATGAGGTCCTGATCATGTTCTGATGAGGTTCTGATGAGGTTCTGATCAGGTTCTGATGAGGTTCTGATGAGGATCTGATCAGGTTCTGATCAGGTTCTGATGAGGTTCTGATGAGGATCTGATGAGGTTCTGATTAGGTTCTGATGAGGATCGGATCAGGTTCTGATTAGGTTCTGATGAGGTTCTGATCATGTTCTGATCAGGTTCTGATGAGGATCTGATGAGGTTCTGATGAGGTTCTGATCATGTTCTGATCAGGTTCTGATTAGGTTCTTAGCAGGTTCTGATCAGGTTCTGATTAGGTTCTGATTAGGTTCTGACCAGGTTCTGATGAGGATCAGATGAGGTTCTGATTAGGTTCTGATCAGGTTCTGATGAGGATCTGATTAGGTTCTGATCAGGTTCTGATGAGGTTCTGATCAGGTTCTGATCAGGTTCTGATTAGGTTCTGATCAGGTTCTGATGAGGTTCTGATGAGGATCAGATGAGGTTCTGATTAAGTTCTGATGAGGTTCTGATGAGGTTCTGATCAGGTTCTGATGAGGTTCTGATGAGGATCTGATCAGGTTCTGATCAGGTTCTGATGAGGATCTGATGAGGTTCTGATCAGGTTCTGATCAGGTTCTGATGAGGTTCTGATGAGGATCTGATCAGGTTCTGATTAGGTTCTGATGAGGTTCTGATGAGGTTCTGATCATGTTCTGATCAGGTTCTGATGAGGTTCTGATGAGGTTCTGATCAGGTTCTGATGAGGTTCTGATGAGGATCTGATCAGGTTCTGATCAGGTTCTGATGAGGTTCTGATGAGGATCTCCTGGTACCGAGGAGTCCGTCAGGAGAAGGTCCAGGGTTCTCCTGCCTCCTCAGGTCCAGAACCGGATGGAATCCTTCACCATGTTCTGAGTTTCTGTCTCTGAGCTGTCAATCAGCAGCGTTCAGGTCCGGTTCTGTTCAGGTTCTGGGAGGTCAGTGACCGTCTGCTGCAGCAGCCAGTTAAAGTTCAACCTCTGTCTGATGAACCAATCAGAGAGCAGGGAGGACGTCAACAACAACAATCAGAGCAGGACCTCAGCTACAGCAGTCAGGTTTCACTCAGGAGGACGTTTCTACCTCAACTAACCTCAGACACGACCAGAAACCAGAACCAGGTCCCCTCTGAGAACACCTGCTCTGGTTCTGGTGTCTTCAGAGGAACCAGAACAACACCAGGTGTCCCCTGAAGACACCAGAACCAGGTATCCTAATGAGGAACCAGAACCAGGGTCCCGTAGAGACCAAAGCGCCCTCCAGGTGTCCCCTGAAGACACCAGAACCAGGTATCCTAATGAGGAATCAGAACCAGGGTCCAGTAGAGACCAAAGCGCCCTCCAGGTGTCCCCTGAAGACACCAGAACCAGGTATCCTAATGAGGAACCAGAACCAGGGTCCAGTAGAGACCAAAGCGCCCTCCAGGTGTCCTCCACCATCTCTGGGAGGTCAGGATGGAGAAGAAGTCACCTGATCTGTAATCAGATGTTTGGAGGTTTGGACAGAAGACTGTCTTTCTCAAAGACCGTCTGTTGGAGGGACCGTCTCCCCGCAGGACGCCGTGGTTTCCTGAAGGTAGCGTATAATTCAGATGTTTCCCGGTTAGACTGGAACCAATTGACCTCTGGGCCCTAAAAGCAGCCGTTTGTCTGAGCGGCAGTGAAGGCATCAGCAGTTAGAAGGTGTGAGCCCCCCAGGATTAGGAACGCTTCACGGATGTCCTCCTAAACCCACCGTGTCTCTGCTCCTCAGTGGGCCTCACAGGAACCAAGCTGGGCTGCGCCGAGGGCGGCTGCGGCGCCTGCACCGTCATGCTGTCCAGATACACGCCTCACAGCCAGCGGCTGCTGTATCCTTCCACCGCCTTCCTGAGGCGGCGTGCCTCGGCCGCCGTCATGTGCCTCCATATGACTTCTGAAGCTTTCAGCGTCTCCAAACTGATTTCACAGCAGCTCAATGAGCGTTTGTCTTAACTTTGCTGAGTCATTACTCCGTCAACGCCTGCCTGGCCCCCCTGTGCTCCCTGCACCTGGTGGCAGTGACAACCGTGGAGGGCATCGGTAGCGTGGCGAGGAAGCTACATCCTGTCCAGGTAAAGAACGATAACCTGTAAATGGAGGAAACCGTCCGACAGGCGGAACCTTCCAGTATATAAACGCTCGTCTCTGTGCTCAGGAACGAATCGCTAAGGCTCATGGGTCGCAGTGCGGCTTCTGCACGCCGGGGATCGTCATGTCCATGTACGCCCTGCTGAGAAACAACCCAACGCCAA
>CM060085.1:22764845-22909845 GCA_030533445.1 Cyprinodon diabolis
TCATCCATCCATCATCCATCCATCCACCCATCCATCCATCCATCCATCATCAATCCATCCACCCATCCTCCATCCATCCATCCATCATCCATCCATCCATCCATCATCCATCCATCCATCATCCATCCATCCACCCATCCTCCATCCATCCATCCATCATCCATCATCCATCCATCCATCCATCCATCCATCCATCATCCATCCATCCATCCATCCTGTGTTTCAGGTATTGAGGTCAAGTTTAAGAACCTGGTGTATCCAGTGATTCTGGCTCCAGGCTTCATCCCAGAGTTGAATGCAGTGAATCACACTGAGGACGGTGAGAACTTCTCAACAAATGTACTAAAACCTTCCTATGAAAGAGCAGATAGGACTGAAACTCTGTCTGGCCCTCAGGCATCGTGTTCGGAGCAGCGTGCACGCTCAGCCACATAGGGGAGGTGCTGAAGGAGGCGGTGCGGAGTCTTCCTCCTCATCAGACGGAGGTCTTCAAGGCAGTCCTGGAGCAGCTGCAGTGGTTTGCAGGACAGCAGATCCGTAATGTTGCTGTGAGTCAGTTTCTAAAGAAATGTTCACTACCCACTGGGAGTACTGGACCTACAGGGAGGTCAGGTGCTCCTCCATCTAAGGGGGCCTTTCCAGGACCGTACCGAGGAGAGCGCCTCTTACAGCTCTACAGGATGAAGGTCGTCTCTGAATCTTTCTGACAGTTTTCTTGTGTTTTCAGGCTGTTGGAGGAAACATCATGACAGCCAGTCCCATATCAGACCTCAACCCCGTTTTTATGGCAGCAGGCTGCAAACTCACTCTGATGGACAAAGGTGAGTACGCTCTGTCTGAGGGCCCCTCTGGGAGCCCGTAGTCCCCTCTATCTGTGAATCTAAGAGCAGCAGCATTTAAACACGCAGAGATCACAGCATCTGTGGGTGTTTACAGTCTGAAATAACCTTTAACCAAAAGTCCAAACCAGATGTTTTCCTTCCTGTAATATAAACAGACTAATATATAAGTTTTCATCCCAAATTGTGCAACAGAAGTTTTAATGTTTTCCAATCAGTTAAGCATCCGGGTGAAACGTTCACCAGTAACTTCAGATCTTTGCAGATCATTAACAGTAAATAAACATTCAGATTGGGAGCAGATTAAAGCTGCAGATTAACTGATGCTTCTCTGTAGAGCAGGACTTTGATGCTCTAGAGCGCTCAGCAGGGCTTGAGCCAAACAATCAAGGTGGAAGCATCTCCAAACCATCTGAAGTCCATCATCCTGCAGGGAGAAATATCCCCGCTGAGAGGAGAACATCTCAGATAGCTGCCAACCTTCCCAGGAGAGAAGGTCCATAGCTCATGGTCAGAGCCTGAAGCTCAGAGAAAGGTTAAAGGTTCCAGTCTGGAACTATTAATGCTGCTCCTCTAGAAACAGGAGGCCAGCAGGGTTAAGGTCAGCAAAGCTGCACCTGGATGAAAGACAAGACTTCTGGAAAAGTCTCTTCTGGGACAATGACATAGTTGACATAGACAATAGTTCTGCTGCTATAGGCTTAGACTGCTGGAGGACATCTATGTCTGCTTGTGTCTCCTTGAACCCCAGTGGGCCTCAGCAGATGGCCGCTCACACTGAGCCTGGTTCTGCTGGAGGTTTCTTCCTGTTCAAAGGGAGTTTTTCCTCTCCACTGTCGCTACAAGCATGCTTAGTGTGAGGGATTGCTGAAGAGTCAATGAGTCGATGCAATCAGCTGGTTTTCCTTAGATAGAAAACTTTGAATCAATCTGACTGGATGATCTGGTGAACTGGATCTATAAAGTGACCTGAGATGATATGATGTGAATTGGAGCTATAGAAATAGACTGAATAGAATAGAATTCACACCAGAGTTGGACCATGACTGGAGAAATCAACACCTGGTACCATCTGGTAAAGTTATCAATTGGTCAAGAGATGGAGATTTAGGCTAGATAGCAGCTAAAGGACCTTCAGGGTCTGATTGAGGGGATGTTGGTCACGACTCCTTTTACTGTGATGGGAGAGTCTGATGGGGAACCCCATCAAAGGGCCCTACTGAGTGTTTGAGGGTGGAGGCTTTCTCCATCACTACGTCCTCATTCTGGCTCCTCCTTCCTCTAGACGGCAGTCGGGAGGTTCAGATGGATGACGGCTTTTTCACGGGTTACAGGAAGACGGCTGTAAGACCTCAGGAGATCCTGCTCTCTGTGCACATCCCCTACAGCAAGAAGGTGGGTCCAACTGCTCCACCCGCATCCTAGCTGGGGTCTCTCACCAACCCCCACCACCACCTGTCTCTTTAACCTCCACCTATCACCAACACCTCCTTTCTTTATGCACCAAATAACATTTTGGTGTCGTTGCCATCATTCCATCCCTCCACAGTGCCAGTTTGTCTCAGCCTTCAAACAGTCCCCCCGCCGTGAGGATGACATCAGCATCGTCACCGCTGCGATGAGCGTCACCTTCTCTCCCGGGAGTGACATCGTCAAAGACCTGAGGCTGAGCTTTGGCGGCATGGCGCCAGTGACGGTGCTGGCCAAAAAGACGGCCAACAGACTGCTGGACAGGTAAAAACTCAACCGTACAGATGGACTGTCAGAGTAGGACTGGATAGAATAAGTTTCTGGGTCCTGCAGACAGTGGGGGGAGGAGCTTCTTCAGGATGCTTGCTGCTCATTGGCTGAGGAGATGCGCCTTGATCCGTCTGCACCTGGTGGCATGGCGGCATACCGCCAAACCCTCACTCTAAGCCTTTTCTACAAGTTCTATCTGACGGTTCTGCAGAAGCTCAGATTGCAGGTGCGTCTTATTGATCCCACATCGTACATCTATGGAAACTGACCAACGTTGAAGACAACTGATTGATGGTTCTTTCAGGGTGTCGGAGTGCAGGAGGTTAGCTCAGACTGTCTGAGTGCCACAGAGGTTTATCACCCAGAAACCCCGTCCAGCGTCCAGGTCTACCAGGTACAACAAACACTGCAGCTAAGACACAAACACATGAGCGGTCCGGGAGCGTCATTCTCTGCTTCTCCTCCAGGCGGTGCCAGAGGGGCAGAGCAGGGACGATGTGGTAGGCCGTCCCCTAATGCACCTGTCGGCCTTGAAGCAGGCCACAGGTGAGGCGGTTTACTGTGACGACATACCTCTCTATGAGAATGAGCTCTATCTGGCACTGATCACCAGCACCAAGGCACACGCCAGGATACTGTAAGATCCGCCTCACACACACCTGGACAGCGGCGCTCACCTGTCCAGTCTCACCTCCCGTGTGTTTGTTGCAGCTCTGTGGACACATCAGCAGCAAAGCGGTGTCCTGGAGTCGTCTCCTTTCTTTTTGCCAGCGATATTCCCGGCAGTAACATCACCGGACTGGGGCATGACGAGACGGTCTTTGCCGACAGCGAGGTGCGTTTCTGTTAGGCCGACCTATCAGGTTGCCCCGTCAGGTTCAGGTTGGTGACGTGCCTGTTCCCATTGCAGGTAACCTGTGTGGGTCACATCATCGGTGCCGTGGTGGCCGACACCCAGGTTCACGCTCAAAGAGCTGCCAAAGCTGTGAAGATCCAGTATGAAGAGCTGAAGCCTGTGGTCACCATCCAGGTAGGACCAGCAGCTCCTGGAGCTCAGGAAGAATTCAGGTAGAACTCACCGGAGCACGTCCCGTTCTGACTTTCATTTTGTGTTCTTTGGCAGGAAGCCATCGCCACCCAGTCCTTCTATGAGACCATCAGAAGCCTACAGAGCGGAGACCTGGAAACGGGCTTTAAACAAGCAGACCACATCCTAGAGGGTAGGGATGAGAGCCTGCGTCTCAGTCTGGAGGCTTTATCAGACATTAACCAGCCATCTATCTCTTAGGGGAGATACATATCGGAGGTCAGGAGCATTTCTACCTGGAGACACACGTGACGCTAGCGGTTCCCCGAGGAGAAGATGGAGAAATGGAGCTCTTTGCTTCGACCCAAGCCCCTTCTGATACTCAGGTAGCATTCCCAGGAAATGGCCATACCAGAAAACTAAGACACCATCTCTTCCACTGTGAACTAACATCAACCTCATTTTGAAGTAATCCTCGCCTGTTTTACATAAATCATCCCACAGCTTCTAGTTTCTGAATACATCAATGAAAAATGGGTAAAACGCAGCCTGTTATAGAGACATGGTTGAGAATAGTCATGTCTCATTGTATTACATTTGTTCTACATCATGTCAACCACTAATGCAGAAAATTTCAGTCCTCTGGCCCCAACAGTTCCAGAGCTGTGGGGCTTTAAACTGTTGGTGTCACAGTGTCTCCAAACATCTCCAAATGTGCCAAATGCTTTTACGCAACTATTTGACCCATAAAGTAACACTGAAGCATTTTAATGGCATTTTTAAATCAGTGTATATACCAAAATGTAACTTTTATAAACCTAATACAACATAAAAATCTATAAAAATAGTGAAACGGCTGCTTTTTAAGCTAAAATAAGCCCCAGTGCCTTTTCTGAGCTGTGTTTTGTTTTATTTTTCGGCCTTAGGCTTTGTAATAAAACTAAATCTGCATCTAAACGAAAAAAAAAAACAAAATCAGACCGTTGTTATTATTCAGCTTGGAGCAGCGCACTGATCCAGCCTCAGCTGTGTGTTTCACACGTATGCAGGCCGGTAACACGGCTCTGCTTTATGGAACCCAGCCATGTCTACCCTTGTTTGAAACCTTATTTCATCGGCTACAAAGCCAAACAGCCCACATGGTCTCGACCAATAACTGCAGGACTCTATGATGCATAATATCGCGCTACTCGGGGGGTCATTGGCTGACAGGTAAGGAGCGCTTGTGAGACATCAACGACTGTCCCTGACTCAGTCAAACGAGTCATACAAAGAAATGAACTCGGTGTTTGAATTGTGGAGAATCTAAGCTTTCCAACGACGTCTAACATCTCTATAGTGGGAAAAGTTTTATCGGTGTAATTTCCATTTACTCTGAGTTATAAGTTGTAAATGCTTTAAAACGGGTCGCTGGCGATCCAGTGGGTTTGGAGAGGAGATCATGTGACACCAGGAACCGATGAAGAGTCAATAGTGAACTCCCTGTTTGTCTTCTTCTTTAGTCCCATGTTGCAAAGGCCCTGGGGGTTCCAGAAAACAGGGTGCTGGTGCGAGTCAAGCGGCTGGGCGGAGGGTTCGGAGGGAAAGAAAGCCGAAACAGCTTGTTGGCCACTGCTGTCGCCTTGGCAGCAAACAAGTGGGTGTTCCTTCCTCTTATGTTTTTAAAATCTCCTAAACTACGTGGATTTAAAGAGGTTGGTTTGTTTCAGGCTGAAGAGACCTGTCAGATGTATGCTGGACCGAGACGAGGATATGCTGATCACTGGCGGTCGACACCCCTTCTACGGAAAATACAAGGTACATGGGCAACCCCAGTTCAGCGGGGGCTCCTGACGCTGAAGTTCTACATGGATTTTAGCTTCACTCCCAGTTTTCTTTTGTAGGTTGGTTTCCTCCAGAGTGGTAAGGTGGTCGCTCTGGATGTGGATCTCTACAGCAATGCTGGGAACTCTATGGACCTGTCTCTGGCGGTGAGGATCGTCCGTAAGGACTAGTTTTGAACTCTATCACAGTATGTTGATGATACTTTACTTCTCTCGCTCATTCAGGTTATGGAGCGGGCTTTGTTTCACGTGGAAAACTCCTACTGTATACCAAACTTTCGCTGCCAAGGCTTCTTGTGTCGCACCAACCTGCCATCCAACACAGCTTTTAGGGGCTTCGGAGGCCCGCAAGGCATGATGGTTGCTGAGAACTGGATAACAGACGTGGCTCATACTCTGGGCCGCTCAGCCGATGAGGTCTGTAGATGAAGGAATGTATGAGCATCTGACCTCTGGCGTAAGAGAGGCTAATCTGTGCTCTGCTGCAGGTACGCCGGTTGAACCTGTACAGGAAGGGTGACGTAACACCATACAACCACGTCCTGGATGCGCTCACCCTGGATCGCTGCTGGGACGAGTGTCTTTCAAGGTCTGAATACGAGAAGAAACGAGCCGCTGCCGATCGCTTCAACAGGTGAGGCTGAGTACCGTTTGGGAGTAAATTCGTTTATGACCAGATAGTTAAATCACCTGAACTGTTTGACCTGGGAGAAAAGCCCCTTAACCTCATCCCTCATTTGAAAAGACTTAAACAACTTCTAAAAAATGAGGAGAGACCAGAAATAGTGTGGAAGGTGGTACCTACCAGCAGTTTTTGTGTTTCCGTTCCAGAGAGAATCGCTGGACCAAGCGAGGACTCGCCATGGTGCCCACCAAGTTTGGCATCAGCTTTATAGCCACCTTCCTAAATCAGGTGAGCTCTGCTGGACATCCAGCTGTTCTTTATGGAACTAGATTCGTTTGTTGACCTATTAATAAACTAGTTTGACTAACCATGTTCTTTGGCCTTCAGGCTGGTGCTTTAGTTCACATCTACAAAGACGGCTCTGTGCTCTTGACTCATGCAGGAACCGAGATGGGCCAGGGACTCCACACCAAGATGATCCAGGTATAAAACACACCTGTTGGGAAAAAAACAATTCTACACCATCCTACACCCCACTGCACCTACACTACACTGTCCTACACCCCACTGCATCCTCCTACACCATCCTGCACCCCACTGGATGCTCCTACACCATCCTGCACCCCACTGCATCCTCTTACACCATCCTGCACCCCACTGGATGCTCCTACACCATCCTGCACCCCACTGCATCCTCCTACACCATCCTGCACCCCACTGCATCCTCCTACACCATCCTGCACCCCACTGCATCCTCCTACACCATCCTGCACCCCACTGCATCCTCTTACACCATCCTGCACCCCACTGGATGCTCCTACACCATCCTGCACCCCACTGCATCCTCCTACACCATCCTGCACCCCACTGCATCCTCCTACACCATCCTGCACCCCACTGCATCCTCCTACACCATCCTGCACCCCACTGCATCCTCCTACACCATCCTGCACCCCACTGCATCCTCTTACACCATCCTGTCCCCCACTGCATCCTCCTACACCATCCTGCACCCCACTGCATCCTCCTACACCATCCTACACCCCACTGCATCCTCCTACACCATCCTACACCCCACTGCATCCTCCTACACCCCACTGCATCCTCCTACACCATCCTGCACCCCACTGCATCCTCCTACACCCCACTGCATCCTCCTACACCATCCTGCACCCCACTGCATCCTCCTACACCCCACTGCATCCTCCTACACCATCCTGCACCCCACTGCATCCTCCTACACCCCACTGCATCCTCCTACACCATCCTACACCCCACTGCATCCTCCTACACCCCACTGCATCCTCCTACACCATCCTGCACCCCACTGCATCCTCCTACACCCTCCTGATCATCACCATTTCAGCTGGCCATCAGATAATCAGTGACTTCCTGTGATGTATAAATAGTTTAAAGAATAAAACCTGCGTGTGGATTGGTTAGTCAGGCCCTGCATAGGAACTGAACGGTGCTGGACTGTCCCCAGGTGGCCAGCAGGGTTCTGGGTATTCCCTCTTCAAAGATCTTCATCTCAGAGACCAGCACCAACACGGTGCCCAACACCAGCCCCACGGCCGCCTCCTCATCTTCAGACCTCAACGGGGCGGCCGTGCAGCTCGCCTGCGAGACTCTGCTGAAGCGCCTGAAGCGCTACAAGACCAAAGACCCTGAAGGATCCTGGGAGGACTGGGTGAGCACAACCAAGGATGCTAACTGCTAAAGTCTGAGCACCCCCACCGCCCCTCACTGTGGTTCTTGTATGGGGCACTGTTATTACAGTTAATCAGTCAAACATTAGTGGCGTTTGGAGCTAAATATTTATTTAACAAAGTAATATTTTTATAAATGAATCAATAACATAGTGAAACAAAAACCTCCTTATTTTTCTCTTCAAACGCTAAATAACCATAAATACTGCTGCTAACTTTAAACCGCTGAACGTTATAAATATTCTGAGGCTTCCTGGGTTGGTGCGTTTCCAGGTGGAGGCGGCGTACTTTGACCGAGTCAACCTCAGCGCCAACGGCTTCTACAGGTGAGCCTTCAGAACCAGTTTGACTTTAATCAACCAGAACTGGTCCCACAGTTTGGTTCTGCTCGCTCAGGACTCCGGACCTGAACTACGACTTCGACACCAACACCGGCAGAGTCTTCAACTACTTCAGCTACGGCGTGGCGTGCTCAGAGGTGGAGATCGACTGTCTGACTGGATCGCACAAGGTACAGACCCACCAGAACCGCAGGTCCACTCTGAATGGACCCGGGTCTGAAGTCTCTGACCCGTTTCCTTTGGCAGAACCTGAGCACCACCATAGTGATGGACGTGGGTCACAGCCTGAACCCGGCCATCGACATCGGACAGGTCAGTCATCCTCCTGGGTGTTGGCCACGCTGACCCAAAGGAACGCCCTAAATGTTCTCCTCTGGATGCAGGTGGAGGGGGGCTTCATGCAGGGTCTGGGGCTCTTCACTCTGGAGGAGCTGCACTACTCCCCAAGCGGGGTCCTGCTGACCCGGGGTCCTGGCTCCTATAAGATCCCAGGCTTTGGGGACATTCCCTCGCATCTCACCGTCTCGCTGCTCCGTGACTCCCCCAACGACAAGGCTATCTTCTCCTCCAAGGTAACGCCCTGACCCTGCTCCC
Source organism: Cyprinodon diabolis (assembly GCA_030533445.1). NCBI lineage: Eukaryota > Metazoa > Chordata > Actinopteri > Cyprinodontiformes > Cyprinodontidae > Cyprinodon > Cyprinodon diabolis. Next base: position 22,773,544 of record CM060085.1, read on the forward strand.
ATTGGGGGAGGGGGGGACACCCTTTAACCAGATGTGATCTCCTTCAGGCGGTGGGGGAGCCTCCTCTCTTCCTGGCCTCTTCTGTGTTCTACGCCATCAAAGACGCCATCAGAGCCGCCCGGGCGGAGTCAGGGATAACCGGAGCGTTCCGGCTGGACAGCCCGGCTTCGGCCGAGAGGATCCGCACCGCCTGCTGCGACCAATTCACCAAACTGGTACCAGAACCTCCAGAAACATCCGGAAGCTTCCTGTTTTTACTGCCTGGTTCTGACGGTCTGCTGCTCTCCCTGCAGTGTCCTCCTGCCGAGCCGGGGACCTTCTCCCCCTGGTCCGTTCGGGTGTAGCAGAGGAAGCTGGTGGTGCTCAGAGGAACGTCTGGGCGGAGTTTCACCCTCGATTTGTAGAAACGCAGATCTGATCAGCTCTGATTCCTGGATGAATGTGAGGAACTGCTGTTGGGTTCTGGTTCTGGTTCTGGTTCCAGCATTTGGGCCGCCGTTAGTAAAGTTCAGCAGTCCGACATCAGGAGAATATTTATGGTTATTAAGTGTTTTAAAAATATTTTATTCCATTTTATTTTATTTTCACTATGTCATTCATTTATGAAAATATTACTATGTTAAACTAATATTAAGCTGCAAATTAAATATTAAATTTTTAAACTAAATAGTTTTATAAATGAATGAATGACAGTGTAAACATGACTTTAACCTTATTTTTCTCTTAAAACGCTAAATAACCATAAATATTGCTGCTAATGTTGGACTGCTGACCTTTAAAAATGGCGCCCCCTACCTGCCAGCGGTAACCTCTGCGGTCCTGAGGTTTTTTCTCTTCAGTATTTTATCACCATAGATGCTGTTGATCAACCTGTGAGCCACATGATTCCACCTGAATAAAGAAAGTGAATGAAACCAACCTGAGCTCAGTGTTTTCCTTTCCACCGTCCCTCTATGCTCTGCTGTGGGTTGATCTGACCAGCAGGGGGAGCCGTCATCTTAGGAAACAGGTCAGCCTGGTTTCTAGTCACCATTCCTGCTGTGCTCCCTGGGTTACGGTTCCCAGAGTCTCCTCCTTCCAGGGTTCTGTTCCAGGTCCAGGATCAGAGATCAATCCAGACTCTTTCTAATCTAATCTGAGTTTCCTGGATTCCTTAATCCAGGTGTCAGCAATCAAACTAAATGCAGGTCTGCAGCTTTCCTCAACAGACCATGAGGTCGATCACAGATCCATGGATTCAGCAAACAGATCGACTAACTCTGACTGAATCATCATTACAGGAGCTACTTCTCATTTCTATCAAATAAACACAGAAAAAAAGAACTAAAATGGTGACAAATGCAGATCTGACAGCTGATGGAGTTTGATTACTTTTATAGTCCCCCCCCCCCCCCCCCCCCACAGATACTCTGAGGCGTAGTAGTCTTTTAATCCTGTTACTAACGCTCCCTTAAAAAAAATAAACTGTCTGTATTCAGAAACACAATCAGGTTCTAATTTAATTCAATTCTATTCAGTTTATTTCTATAGCTCCAATTCCCATCATGTCATCTCAGGTCACTTTATAGATCCACATCATCCAGATCATCCAGTCAGATTGATTCAAAGTTTCTATCTAAGGAAAACAGATTCTGCAGAGTGGGAGAATAGAGATAGAATGAAGCAGAATGATGAAATGGGGGTCCCTATGTCCTCCAGCAGTCTGAGCCTATAGCAGCAGAACTATAGAGATAGATCAGGATAACCTGAGCCACTCTAACTAGAAGCTTTATCAAAAAGGAAAGTTTCAAGCCTAGCCTTAAAAGTAGACAGAGTGTCTGCCTCACGGACTAAAACTGGTAGTTGGTTCCACAGGAGAGGAGCCTGAGAACTAAAAGATCTGCCTCCCATTCTACTTTTAGAAATTCTAGGAACCACTAGTAAACCTGCAGATTGAGAGCGAAGTGCTCTGTTAGGAACATAAGGAACAATCAGATCTCTGATATCAGATGGAGCTTGGCCATTTAAGGCTTTATATGTGAGAAGGAGGATTTTAAATTCTATTCTGGATTTAACAGGAAGCCAATGAAGAGAAGCCAGGATAGGAGAGATATGATCTCTCTTTTTCATTTTCATCAGAACTCTGGCTGCAGCATTTTGGATCAGCTGAAGGCTTTTAACTACAGTTTGTGGACTTCCTGATAGTAAAGAATTACAATAGTCCAGCCTTGAAGTAACAAATGCATGGACTAGTTTCTCAGCATCACCCCTGGACAGGAGATTGCTCATTTCTGCAATGTTCCTCAGATGAAATAAGGAAATTCTATAAACCTCTTTGATCTGGGATTTAAATGACAGGAATTTTAACAGAGGTTCTTATTGGGTCGGGAGCTGAAGGAGGACAAGGAGGATCTGTCCCCACGCCGTCCTGAAGCAGGATTTTCCAGGAAGACGTCTGGATGTTTGCCGTAGGTGGTGTCTGGTCAGCAGATGGATGAGCATCAGTCACGCTGCACACAGAGACCCCATTCTCCCCCCATCAATGCAGATTCTGCTTTATGATGCGTTCAGAATCGCTGCGTTAACCTCGTTTAGAACTGGATCCACTGGTGGCGCCGTGGGACCACGGTGGTTCTGTAACGTTCCTCCCAAACATGAGAGGAGAAACAGGGAGGCTGGAGGTGCTACGTCCCATCATTGATCAGTCAGTTCATCCCTGGTTCTGCTCTGATTATCCTCCTGCTTTAGAACCTCTGATCAATAGTCCATCATTTAGCCTTTAGCATCATTAGCTTCTCCTCCTTGTTTCTGTGGTTCTGACACTACGGCCTTTAATAGACAACTACTGTGTGGATCAGAGGAGCCATCAGGAAACATCTTCAGAACAACCACCCACAGCAAGGAGGAGGAAGGAGGCTCCACAGAGCAGAACATCCTGGGTTCTGGTTCTGATCCAGGACATCCTGGGTTCTGGTTAGTCTCCATCCATTTATAACCAACATTGAATAACCTGAACACACCTGATGGCTTCAGGTGATCTGGAATCCTGCTGACATTAGGAGTTCATGTCTTTTATTGAGTGAAATGATCAAATCATTTAAATCAAACTTGATTTAAATGATTTGATCATATCTCTCCTATCCTGGCTTCTCTTCATTGGCTTCCTGTTAAATCCAGAATAGAATTTAAAATCCTCCTTCTCACATATAAAGCCTTAAATGGCCAAGCTCCATCTGATATCAGAGATCTGATTGTTCCTTATGTTCCTAACAGAGCACTTCGCTCTCAATCTGCAGGTTTACTAGTGGTTCCTAGAACTTCTAAAAGTAGAATGGGAGGCAGATCTTTTAGTTATCAGGCTCCTCTCCTGTGGAACCAACTACCAGTTTTAGTCCGTGAGGCAGACACCCTGTCTACTTTTAAGGCTAGGCTTAAAACTTTCCTTTTTGATAAAGCTTCTAGTTAGAGTGGCTCAGGTTATCCTGATCTATCTCTATAGTTCTGCTGCTATAGGCTTAGACTGCTGGAGGACATAGGGACCCCTTTTTCATCATTCTGCTTCATTCTATCTCTATTCTCCCACTCTGCAGAATCTATTAGTTCAATCTCTAACGTTCTGCTCTCTCTGCTTTTTCTCATAGTAGCTTCATCTGGTCTGTTCCTGTTTGGCTGTGACTCCATCCTGGAGAGAAATATCAGCTGTGCTGCTGCCATCAACACCTTTGTTTCTAGATGTTGGAGCTTGGCCTGTTTTCCAGTGTAGTCCTGTTTCTCTGACTGTGACTAACTGGATGTGCTCTCTTCATCCTCTGACATGGGAGCTGGCTCGGAGCTCGTCTGCCTGGCTGTGTGTTTCCTGGACGGGGCCGCCTGTGGAGCTGGTTGACAGTTGCCTTTTGTATCTATGCTTCTTTTTCTATGTCTGCTTCTGTCTCCTTGAACCCCAGTGGGCCTCAGCAGATGGCCGCTCACACTGAGCCTGGTTGTGCTGGAGGTTTCTTCCTGTTCAAAGGGAGTTTTTCCTCTCCACTGTCGCTACAAGCATGCTTAGTGTGAGGGATTGCTGAAGAGTCAATGAGTCGATGCAATCAGCTGGTTTTCCTTAGATAGAAAACTTTGAATCAATCTGACTGGATGATCTGGATCTATAAAGTGACCTGAGATGACATGATGTGAATTGGAGCTATAGAAATAAACTGAATAGAGTTGTTGGTTCTGCTGGAGCAGCAGGAGAAGAACCTGTTCCTGAACAGACCAACAGCTGGGAGGCATGGCGGTGGCAGCATCAGGCTGTGGGCCCGCTCCTCAAACAGGACCGCTGAGGGTTAAAGTTAAACTTTGATCCAACAGAACCGTGGTTCCACCCACAGATCCAAGCAGCTTTGCTGGATCCATCAGAACCAGCCTGGTTCTGTGACAGAAACCGGTCCCAAAGGACCGGTTTCTCTACGGAACCTCTGAACCAACAGATTATCAGAGCAGATTCTGATTCTGGTGTGAACCTCCAGCGGGTCATGTGGACCGTTGGGTTTGTTGGCGGTTTTCAGTCTGCCTGAAGGCTCAGCCATGGGACCAGCACCACCCCCCCCCCCCACACACACACACACACACACACACACACACACACACACACACACCGTCCACAGCAGCCACACCCCCTCAGAAAACTCCCACCTCCAGCCGCTTGGATCCAGAACCAGCCTCACTTTGACCAAACTGATCCTGAAAGGCGGAGAAGAAGGAAAAGCTTGAAGGCAGAAGAAGCTGCAGTTCTAGTCGGACCCAGCAGGGGGAGCTTTTACCCCTCAGCTTATAGAAAGACAGAGAAGAGCAGCAGGAGCTCCAGTTAAAGTCAGAGGATGTCTCCCAGGAGGATGGAGACCAGGCCGGTGATCTTCTTCATGAAGATGCTGCTGCTGCTCTACTCCTTCATCTTCTGGGTGAGAAACCTCCTCCTCCTCCTCCTCCTCCTCCTCCTCCTCCTCCTCCTCCTCCTCCTCTCAGACCTCCAGAGGAAGAAGCAGTGAGTTTTTCCTCAGATCCTCCAGCAGGTAACTCCTGGTTTCTACAGGCAGGAGGTGAGTGATCATGACCTTTAACCCGGTGGAGCTCTGATCCGGTCCTGCAGAGGTTCTGATTGGAAACCAAAGTGTCTCCAGGAGAAGGTCCTGGATGGGTCAGCAGCTGAGGAATGAGGAGGAGGAGGCTGCTGGTCTCACAGGGAGGTGATAATGAAGAGCGGTGAGGTCTGAGGAATCTCCCAGGTTCCTGTGACCCGCCTCAGGTTCTGGGTTCAGGTCTCACTCTGAGTCCACTTCTGGATGTTTGCATTTCCTACGGATTGATGCCTATTTTACATTTTATATATTAAAATCAGATCAACTGGAAAAAACACAAATCTCATTGAATCATAACCGACTTCTGGGTCGATCGGCACCAGAACCTCCTTCTGACCCGTAGAACTAAGTAATCCTTTACAGGACAGGAAGTCTCTGTCTCAGCGTTTCTGATTGGTTGACGCTGCGGCATCCAGCGGCTAAAGTTCATTTACTGAACTCCAGCGTTGAGCGCTCAGATGCTCCTGATGCTCAGACGCGCCACTGGACCCCTCAACGCCATCGCCGCCATAGACTTTCCATGTAAATTACACTTTGACACCTAAACCGCGCCCGGTTTGAACGCAGCATCCATCAGTCTAGAAAGATCTCAGAATCATTACCAAGGTTTTGGACTTCAGAGAACCAAGGTCAGACCCATCATCTACAGACGGAGAGGCAGACCGTCCAACATCAGCCAGAAGGTCCAAGAAGAACATCTAGATCTCTGCAGGCCTGACTAACTGCCTCAGTTATGACAGACATCAGGATCCAGAAGGTTTCAAGACCAGAACCACTGCTGACCCAGAAGAACCCAAAGGCCCGGCTCACATTCACATCTTGATAAAGTTCTTAGGTCGGTGGTTTGGTTTGCAGCTAGCTTGTTCTGTCGCTAGCTAGGTCAGTGGGAGGCTAGTCCAGGTCCTGAGGGCCGGTATCCTGCAACGTTTAGATGTTGCTTTGGTTCAACACACCTGGGAAGGTAACTCAGTGATGGGATCCAGGTGTTTTGAGGTAGGGGTGGATCTAAAAGTTGCAGGATACCAGCCACCAGGAACTGGAGTAGTCCACCCCTGAGCTGGGTGGTTCTGTTACCGAGATGGTTCTGCCGTTAGGTTGGTGATTCTCTCAGTAGTTAGTTGGTTTAGTCAGCAGTTAGTTGGTTGGTTATTAGTTAGCTCCATTCCTATCATCCTTCCTATCGGCCAGGTGTGGTTGGTGTTAGCAGACATGTTCAGGTTGTTCAATCGGTCTATAAGCTGATGTCAGACTATCAGCGAGTAAGGAGACCCTTCCTGAACATCCCCACCTGCCTCCTGGTTCCTCTGTAGATGTTAGCTGATGATCCAGGCTAAGTGTCTCTACCTTGCTGAGGCCTGTAGCTGCAGGTCAGCAGAACGGTGAGTCCAGGTCATGGAGACCGGACTGGGATGTAGCCCGGATCCTGGTACCAGTTCTGGTTGGTGCTTTAAATCCAGTCCAGCACAGATGATGGAGACCTGTCCGTCATCTGGAGCTGATCTCCATGACTGACAGCTGGAGGCTCCACGTTCTGATCACATGGAGCTGATTCTTTATAGATCCACTGTCCTCTTCTGAGGTTTGGTGTCTGAAACCCTTTCGGCCATTTTTCCAGAGACACTGATGGAAAACCATGAAGCCACATGAGACGGTTGGTGGGAAGATGGATAGAGAAGCTCCTTTGATAAGTGGAGCAGATCGAACCGCAGCTGATCTCCTGTCCCACACAGACTGACCTCTGATCAGCCGCCTGCTGGTTCCTCTGAGAGGCTGGAGCAGGAGGCGCAGAAACAAACCTGACGATGGCTTCCTTCAAAGAAACGGGTGACATCTACCCAGAAACATCTCAGCTGATCTAAGGCTCTCATTGTCCCTGCTTATAATAACCTTCATTTAGACGTTATGTGTTTCTGAGGCGATAATTTCTGAACCTTGAGGCAGAATCTTTGGTTTTAATCTGTGGCCCTTCGAGCAAACCTGAATGATCTGGTTTAGTCAGCCCACCCTCGGTCTCAGACTGCTGAGATGTTTGCAGCGAGCCTCGCTACCTGCATCTCTTCTCATCTGTTTGCTACTTTGTCACTCTGCTGCCACCGTCCGCTGTCAGCCACCAGCTGCTGAATCATCAGTCCTTCCTGTGACTCCGTCTGTCTGCTGATGCTCGGATCTAAGAGACAAAGAGAAACAAGCAGACCCTCTGAGAGCAGCTCTGGTCGTCCTCCATAATCTGGGGGATTATGGTTGAAAATCAGATCCAGTTGGGTCTGAACCATGATTTCTAAAGCCGGGCAAACACTGTGCGATATTTTAAAGTCATAGGGAAACCATATTTAAATGTCAAATCATTCTGGTTTAAACATGTATGTAAATGTTTTTTTTATCAGACCATATTGTCCCAAAAGTTAGAAAATGTATATTTAAAAAAAAGTCCTGTCTTAAAATCTGTGTTTTTTTCCGTTATCTTCTGCAGGCCAGTTAGTTCTACGGCAGCCTGAACACCTAAATTCGGCCAATCATATATCAACGGTCATCTGTCAATCAAATGTTTTCGGTCATAGCATCCTGATTCATATGTCGCAGCTAATATACGCAACGGTTGAAACCAGAATCCTTTCCTTTCCCATTGAGTTGCGTCCCAGTGTTCACGGGGATGGACGTCTGTGTCTTCGGCAGGCGTAGAGCTAACAGAACTGGCAGCGTTGCGAGGCAAGGGCTCAAACATGTACGGCTGGAAGCCTTCTACACCAAACCAAGCTTCTGCCGCCCTGGCGTCCTCTTCCACAACATCTTCGTCCCCGCTTTCCTCCTCTAAATAAAAAATGGATGACGGAGGAGACTCATCCACGACCTCCGACACTAAACTCTCCTCCTCTTGCATGTTTCTGCTGTCCATAGCGTTCCTTGACAGCGTCGTTTCTAAGTCACCAATTTAGTGCTACTTGGTCCCAATGGAATTTCCCATTGGGAACCTGCTAGCACTAAGTTGCTAACTGGTTAGCAAGATGCTTCCGACAAGCCGGCCACAACCAAACAGAGCCGGTTCTGGAATGGAGGAATCAGGTTGAGTCCAAGAATATCTGAGATGTGATTGGCTAACAATCTGACCACTGGCTCCTCCCCCTCAGGTGACAGGTGTGGTCCTGCTGGTGGTGGGTCTATGGTGGAAGTTCATGTTGGGCCCCTACATGTTGCTAATCTCCAACAGCCCCTCCAATGCTCCCTACGCCCTCGCAGGTACCGGCGCCGCTATCATCCTGTTCGGACTCTTCGGATGCGTCGCCACCTTCAAGGGCCGCCCCTGGATGCTGAAACTGGTGGGAGCTCTCCTCCGAGTCAGTTCCATCTGAAGGCATCAGGCATTGACTGATTCTTGACCTCTGACCTCTCCCCAGTACGCCCTGTTTTTGTCTCTGGTCTTCATTACTGAACTCATCGCTGGAATCTCTGGATTCATCTTCCGTCACGAGGTGGGAACCATTTCTGCTTCCCTTCCCAGCCTCCACGCAGCAACGCGGGGAACTGACGGACCGCTGCTCTGTTCACAGATTAAAGGAACCTTTTTAACCTCCTTCTCTCAAGCCGTGATGTGGTACAACGGATACGATGAAAGAAGCATGGCTGTGGACGGCGTCCAGCGCACAGTGAGTATCCCAGTTCCAACCCTGAACGGCTGCATATGAAACATGAAAGAAATGCCTCAGGTCGCGATAAAACCTTAGCATGGCGTCCCTCAGGGTCCATTTCTCTGCCCTATTCAGTTTCACTCTTTTTCTTTTCCTCCAGATCAAACTTCTGAAGAAAAACATCCATATTGATCCTGTGATATGCAGACGATGCACTAACTTATGTGTGGTCTGAAGCAGAAGGGCCGTCTCGCTGCTCTCTCATCTTCTCTCTGGGTTTTTCTTCGTAGTTGAAATGCTGCGGAGTCCATAACTACACCAGCTGGTTCAGCAGTGTGTACTTCCCTGTCAGCGGGATCCCTGCCAGCTGCTGCGCTACCTTCACCGAGTGCAGCGGTGCCGACCTGAAGAACGCAACTCTGGCTCCACGCAAGGTCTACAGACAGGTCAGGCCCTCACCTTCGACCCCAACAGGTTCTGGTCAACCTGAAGAAGGACAGGTGGACTGACTGAGGACCTGTCTCCGTGTCTCTGCAGGGCTGCTATGAGCTGGTGGTGTCCTTCATAGAGAGCAACATGGGGATCATTGCAGGCGTGACCTTTGGCGTGGCCTTCTCCCAGGCACTGAACCCCCCCCATCATCTCAGAGATGCTGAGGTAGGTCTGTTAGTGAGGCGGTGGTCCTAATGAAGCTCTCCTGTCTCAGGTGGTTGGAGTGTCTCTGGCCTGCTGCTTGTCTCACCTCATCAACACCAACCAGTATGAGATGGTCTGACGGCTGAGCTGTGTCCTTCACCCGCCTCATGGGGGGTTCCTCTGTCTGACCTCCTGCTGTCTCCGCCCATCCGATGAGGACTGGGGCGTCACCATGGAAACCCACAGGGACAAACACTGTCTGGCTGTTTCCTGTATTCATTCTGTTTTAAGTGCAGTATTTAAATGTGCCCAGCAGGGGGAGCCACAGTTCTGGTGGTCTTCCTGCTCAAACTGTGGACAAACTGCAAGAGTTTCAATGTTTGTGTTTAGAAAATAAAGGTTTTCTGAAGCTGAGCTGATGAATCACAACGAATCAGGCCTCTCACCTGGCCAGGCTCACCTGGTTCCTTCAAAATAAAAGCCTACTAAGGCTAAGGCAGGAGGGAAAGCAGTCATCCAAGAAAAGAATTCAAAAGTAGCTGGAAAATGGCTGAAAGTATCTGATTTAATACTGAAGTAATCAGATTAGAGGTTCCAGTTAGAACACCTGAATGTTCCAGTTAGAACATCCGGATGTTCCAGTTAGAACACCTGGATGTTCCAGTTAGAGCACCTGGATGTTCCAGTTAGAACATCCGGATGTTCCAGTTAGAACATCCGGATGTTCCAGTTAGAACACCTGGAGGTTCCCGTTAGAACACCCGGATGTTCCAGTTAGAACACCTGGAGGTTCCCGTTAGAACACCCGGATGTTCCAGTTAGAACACCTGGAGGTTCCCGTTAGAACACCCGGATGTTCCAGTTAGAACACCTGGATGTTCCCGTTAGAACACCTGGAGGTTCCCGTTAGAACACCCGGATGTTCCAGTTAGAACACCTGGAGGTTCCCGTTAGAACATCCGGATGTTCCAGTTAGAACACCTGGATGTTCCAGTTAGAACACCTGGAGGTTCCAGTTAGAACATCCGGATGTTCCAGTTAGAACACCTGGATGTTCCAGTTAGAACACCTGGAGGTTCCCGTTAGAACATCCGGATGTTCCAGTTAGAACACCTGGATGTTCCAGTTAGAACACCCGGATGTTCCAGTTAGAACACCTGGATGTTCCAGTTAGAACACCCAGATGTTCCAGTTAGAACACCTGGATGTTCTAGTTAGAACACCTGGATGTTCCAGTTAGAACACCTGGATGTTCTAGTTAGAACACCTGGATGTTCCAGTTAGAACACCCGGATGTTCCAGTTAGAACACCCGGATGTTCCAGTTAGAACACCTGGATGTTTCCGTTAGAACACCCGGATGTTCCAGTTAGAACACCTGGATGTTCCCGTTAGAACACCTGGATGTTCCAGTTAGAACACCTGGATGTTCCCGTTAGAACACCCGGATGTTCCAGTTAGAACACCCGGATGTTCCCAATAGAACACCCGGATGTTCCCGTTAGAACACCCGGATGTTCCCGTTAGAACACCCGGATGTTCCAGTTAGAACACCCGGATGTTCCCGTTAGAACACCCGGATGTTCCCGTTAGAACACCCGGATGTTCCAGTTAGAACACCTGGATGTTCCGGTTAGAACACCTGGATGTTCCAGTTAGAACACCCGGATGTTCCCGTTAGAACACCCGGATGTTCCCGTTAGAACACCCGGATGTTCCCGTTAGAACACCTGGAGGTTCCAGTTAGAACATCTGGAGGTTCCAGTTAGAACATCTGGTTGATAGAATAACAGAGACTAACACCTCAGAGAACCCAAACCATGAAGACAGAGATAGCAGAACATCTGGTAAATGAGAAAACATCTGCTTCACATTTTCTACATGTAAACATTCGTTTTTTAATGTAAAAGAAAATAAATGAACAAAAAAAAGAATATTTATGAATATTAAAACTCAACAACTGAAGTTTAGAATAAATGTATTCTATACTAACACATGAAAACATCTGGTGGAGGGCTGAATGTGGCCCAATGACGGACAGACTGACTGACTGAGGGACTGACTGAGGGACAGACAGTCAAAGGGAAACCTGAGGGACAGATGGATGGAGAGACTGACTGAGGGACTGACTGAGGGACAAACTGACTGAGGGACATTTTTTGAGGGACCAAATTCCCTCCATTTTGTGTCTAGCAGCTGATAAAATGTGAAACACGTCATAAATCTCTGAGAACCAATCAGAGCAAACATCAATCATAAACAATGATAAAATATAAATGTTTAAATGAATGAATCTGATAAAAACTAATTCATTAGTTATTTTCCATCTGACGTCATGCCGCCTCTGATTGGCTGGCTGCAGCATGCCTCCCTGTGATTGGCTGAGGCTCCTGCTTCCTGAGCCTCTAAGCTCCTCCCACACCGCTGCTCCGCTGCTCACCTCTCTGGACTCCTCGGATCCCGGACCGCCGAACCACCAGAACCCGGAACACCATCCGACTCAGCTTCCGGTAAGAGTTCGGTTCGGTTCCAGCGGGGAGGGTTCGGCTAGAGGGGCGGAACCGGTCCGGATAGCGGGACCCGGAATTAGCGCCGCCTGGGGCGGAGGTGGGACCGCCTGGTTCTGACCCACTGGTTCTGACCGGCTGGTTCTGACCCATTAATCCGTGTTAGGTTCGGTGGATCAGACCCGGAGGTTCTGCCGAACTTCTGTGCTGTTCTGCTTAGTTCGCCCTAAAAACACAGCAGGAGATGCTGGTTCCATTGTCGGACAGTTCCTGTATGTCGTCACCTTGCTGCCATTAAAGGAGCTTCCGGTTCCGACCGGTTCCGCTCACTGTAGTGGACCGAACCTAAGGTTTAACAGCTGGTTCCAGATGTTTGGTTCTGGGTCCAGTCTGCTGGGCGGTACCATCCTGGATCGGACCTTTTCCTCAAACTTTTCTCTGCTTCTTCCAGGTGGAGACCTGCTTCCTGGGCCGGACCCGCTGGAGCGTCCAGGACCGGTTCTGATTGGACCCAGGAGGGTTCTGATTGGGCCCAGGACCCGGTTCTCATTGGACCCAGGACCCGGTTGTGATCGGACCCTGGACCCGGTTCTGATTGGACCCAGGACTGATTCTCATTGGACCCAGGACCCGGTTCTGATTGGACCCTGGACTCGGTTCTGATTGGACCCAGGACCGGTTCTGATCAGACCCTGGATCAGGCTAATCGGCGCTAATCCTCCAAAGAGCATTAGCGTCATTAGCGGCTAATTCTGCTCCTGGAGGCCACCTGTCCTCCATGATGCAGACGCCGGACTCCTTCAACCAGAACTCCCTGTTCAACGCCATGAGCCGCTTCATCGGCGCCGTCAACAACATGGACCAGACCGTCATGGTGCCCAGCCTGCTGAGGGACGTCCCGCTGGACCACGGCGAGGAGCTCAGGGCGCCGCAGGCTAGCGGCTACTTCCAGGACGGGGACATGTACAGCTCCTATGTCCTGCTGAAGTCCATCAGGAACGACATGGAGTGGGGCGTCCTGCAGGGGGACGGGTGCCCTAGGGAGGACCGAGACAGTGTGGAGAACCGGGACAGTGTGGAGAACCGGGACAGTGTGGAGAACCGGGACAAGGTGGAGGATGTGCAGCCAGCGGAGGCCGAGGGCGACGACCTGGAGAAGCAGTTTCATTTCCATCTGAATGGACTCCACGCAGTGTTGTCCAAGCTAACGCTGAAAGCTAACACGCTAACAAACCGCTACAAGGAGGAGATCGGCTGCAGAAACTGACAACAGCATGCAGGCACTCTTAGCTCCTCAGCTAACAGAGCTAGCAGCCACTCCTTAGCTCCTCAGCTAACAGCGCAAGCCACCACTCCTTAGCTCATGAGCTAACAAAGCTAGCATCCACTCCTTAGCTCATCAGATAACAAAGCCAGCATCCACTCTTTAGCTCATCAGCTAACAGAGCTAGCATCCACTCCTTAGTTCATCAGCTAACAGAGCTAGCATACACTTCTTAGCTCACAAAGCTAGCATATACTTCTTAGCTCATCAGCTAACAGAGCTAGCATCCACTCCTTAGCTCATCAGCTAACAAAGCTAGCATCCACTTCTTAGCTCATCAGCTAACAGAGCTAGCATCCACTTCTTAGCACATCGGCTAACAAAGCTAGCATCCACTCCTTAGCTCATCAGCTAACAGAGCTAGCATACACTTCTTAGCTCATCAGCTAACAAGACTAGCATCCACTTCTTAGCTCATCAGCTAACAGAGCTAGCATACACTTCTTAGCTCATCAGCTAACAGACCTAGCATACACTTCTTAGCTCATCAGCTAACAAAGCTAGAATCCACTTCTTAGCTCATCGGCTAACAAAGCTAGCATCCACTTCTTAGCTCATCATTTAACAGAGCTAGCATACACTTCTTAGCTTATCAGCTAACAAAGCTAGCATCCACTCCTTAGCTCATCAGCTAACAGAGCTAGCATCCACTCCTTAGCTCATCAGCTAACAGAGCTAGCATCCACTCCTTAGCTCATGAGCTAACAAAGCTAGCATCCACTCCTTAGCTCATCAGCTAACAGAGCTAGCATCCACTCCTTAGCTCATCAGCTAACAGAGCTAGCATCCACTCCTTAGCTACTGCCAGGAAAGCTGGAAGGTTCTGGGACGGTCTGGTTATCCCTGAAAGCTAGCCGGTTAGCTGCAGGACCTGATGATGTCAGGAAAAGTTACTTCCTTTTTTTATGTCAAAGAAATTAAATTGTAATTTATTGGACCAGAACCTCCAGGTTCTTCCTCTGGTTGTCATGGCAACGATTCAAACCAAGTGTCCTTAACTGTAGCATCGGGCTCCTTCCTTAAGCTCCTCCAGCTGGACCAGAGCAGCTTTTGGAGCTAAAATCTAAGAAGCTAAAAGCTAACATGAGCTAGCTACTAGAAACAGAAGCTAGCTTCTAGAACATTAGCTAGCTACCAGGAACAGGAGCTTCCAGCTGGACCAGAGCAGCTTTTGGAGCTTAAAGCTAAGAAGCTAACAGGCTACAGCCAAAAAGCTGAAACCAAAGAGCAAACGCTAAGATGCTAAGGCTGATGCTAAGAGCTAACTGTCGTACCTGTGAGTCGGTTCTCCTCCATCTGAACCCGACAGGACGCTGATGGTTCCTCCTGATGGTTTGGACTCTGCTGCTGGCTGGTTCTTCACCTTGACCCGGTTCTGGGGTTCTGTTCATCCCTTCATTTCTCTCCATCAGCTTCTTCTAATGCTGCAAACCTTAAACTATGCAAAGATGCTGACGGCACCACAGGCTGGGCTGAACCGGACCAGAACTGTCTGTTCTGGAGGACTTCATCTAACCGGTTCTGTTTGGGTTCCACGTTAGATGGGCAGGGTTCTGGTTTCACTCCTGGTTCTGATCCAAATATGTGTTAACACTTTGAAACCTGCTGTAGAACCAAGACAATCTGCAGAACCTGATGAAGAACCTGAAGGGGAACCTGATGGAGAACCTGAAGGGGAACCTGATGGAGAACCTGAAGGGGAACCTGTTGGGGAACCTGATGGAGAACCTGATGGAGAACCTAATGGGGAACCTGAAGGGGAACCTGATGGGGAACCTGATGGGGAACCTGAAGGGGAACCTGATGGAGAACCTGAAGGGGAACCTGATGGGGAACCTGATGGAGAACCTAATGGGGAACCTGAAGGAGAACCTGATGGGGAACCTGATGGAGAACCTAATGGGGAACCTGAAGGAGAACCTGAAGGGGAACCTGATGGAGAACCTAATGGGGAACCTGAAGGGGAACCTGATGGAGAACCTAATGGGGAACATGATGGGGAACCTAATGGGGAACATGATGGAGAACCTGAAGGGGAACCTGATGGGGAACCTAATGGGGAACATGATGGAGAACCTGATGGAAAACCTGAAGGGGAACCTGATAGAGAACCTGAAGGGGAACCTGATGGAGAACCTGAAGAGGAACCTAATGGGGAACATGATGGGGAACCTAATGGGGAATATGATGGAGAACCTAATGGGGAACATGATGGAGAACCTGATGGAAAACCTGAAGGGGAACCTGATAGAGAACCTGAAGGGGAACCTGATGGAGAACCTGAAGAGGAACCTAATGGGGAACATGATGGGGAACCTAATGGGGAATATGATGGAGAACCTAATGGGGAACCTGATGGGGAATATGATGGGGAACCTGAAGGGGAACCTGATGGAGAACCTGAAGGGGAACCTAATGGGGAACATGATGGGGAACCTAATGGAGAACCTAATGGGGAATATGATGGGGAACCTGATGGAGAACCTAATGGGGAACCTGATGGGGAATATGATGGGGAACCTGATGGAGAACGTAATGGAGAACCTAACCGGGAACATGATGGGGAACCTAATGGGGAACCTGATGGAGAACCTAATGGGGAACCTGAAGGAGAACCTGAAGGGGAACCTGATGGAGAACCTAATGGGGAACCTGAAGGGGAACCTGATGGAGAACCTAATGGGGAACATGATGGGGAACCTAATGGGGAACATGATGGAGAACCTGAAGGGGAACCTGATGGGGAACCTAATGGGGAACATGATGGAGAACCTGATGGAAAACCTGAAGGGGAACCTGATAGAGAACCTGAAGGGGAACCTGATGGAGAACCTGAAGAGGAACCTAATGGGGAACATGATGGGGAACCTAATGGGGAATATGATGGAGAACCTAATGGGGAACATGATGGAGAACCTGATGGAAAACCTGAAGGGGAACCTGATAGAGAACCTGAAGGGGAACCTGATGGAGAACCTGAAGAGGAACCTAATGGGGAACCTAATGGGGAATATGATGGAGAACCTAATGGGGAACCTGATGGGGAATATGATGGGGAACCTGAAGGGGAACCTGATGGAGAACCTGAAGGGGAACCTAATGGGGAACATGATGGGGAACCTAATGGAGAACCTAATGGGGAATATGATGGGGAACCTGATGGAGAACCTAATGGGGAACCTGATGGGGAATATGATGGGGAACCTGAAGGGGAACCTGATGGAGAACGTAATGGAGAACCTAACCGGGAACATGATGGGGAACCTAATGGGGAACCTGATGGAGAACCTGATGGGGAACCTGAAGGAGAACCTGATGGGGAACCTGATGGAGAACCTAATGGGGAACATGATGGGGAACCATCTAAACTCCATCAGAACCTGGAGGTTCCTCTGGTTCTTCTCTGTAAATGAATTTCTGTTTTTATCTGATGTTCATCTTGGTAATAAAAACCTTTGAAGTTCTCCGTCTGCTGCTTCATTGAGGAGGAGACCAGCTGCTCCAGATGTTCCAGATGTTCTCATATCAGGAGGTTCCTGCTTAGAATCACTGTAGGACAGGTTCTATGTATGTCTATCTATGTTTCCTGACGGATACATTCAGGGTGCTCTAGTTCTATACCTCACTGATTCACTCTAACTGAGCTCAGAGCTGCAGAACCGTTTGGACTTTATACAGAATCTATAGAACTAAATGGATCAGAACCTTTGATTGGCTGAGGTGAAGCCACCAGCCGCCATGTTACTACTCCCTAGTTCGACTGCCGCCATATTGGTACTCCCTAGTGGGACCGGCTACTGAAACTAAACTAGTACATATATATCAGGACGTTGGGCCCCTGGCCCCCGGTGGTTCTTCCTGTCTCTCAGGTTCTGCTGTAAATCTGTTCAGGAGGTTCTATCTGCTGCAGATCTACAGCTCTGAGGATCATGTGACCTTTGGGTCGCTGCAGCTTTCTGAGCTGCTCTGCCAAAACCCAAAGTGGACCAGAACCAGAACTGCTGGACCTGCTAAGGCTGCTGGGATAACTGGAAACCAGTTCAACGCTCTGATTGGTCAGACCTGGTTAACAGGCTGACCAATCAGGGAGCAGGTTACAGCTGGGATTGGTTTAACTGGTTTCCAGTTTGCTGTCACAGAAAAGATCAAAGCAACAGAAAAAGAAAAACTTTTTAAATGTTTGACTAAGAAAAAGTTTTTATAATCAGATTAATTTAGATTTTAAAAATAGAATTAGAAAATATATTTTCCAATTCCAGAATTTAATAACTGATTAATAAATACAATTAACAATTCCTCTTTAGTAATTCAATCTAAAATCTGCAATTAGACATTTTTTTCAAATGACTGATTTGAAACGTGGCGGTTCTCCTCAGGGTCAAAGGTCACAGCTGCTGATCTGCTTCTAGCTTTATGTTGGTTTCCTGAAGGAAGGAAGGAAGGAAGGAAGGAAGGAAACCAAACCAGTCTTTTTTCCAATCAATTAATCAATAATCAGGGAACCAAAGGTTCCTTAAAGATTTTTTTTACTAAATGAAAGCAGGTGAAACTTTTCCTTTTTTAGGAGTTCTGGATTATAGAACAGATTGACAGATGGAAAAGTTATTTTTAATCTGAAATGCTTTAATGTTTCTACAATCTTGATATAATTCCTGCTCTCCGTGGGACGCTCTGTCAGCTGAAGGCGTCTCTATAATCCAGTTAACGAATAGATTATTTCAATAATCGATTAATTGTTTCCTACTGGGAACCAATACTTTTTAACTTTTCATTAATATTTCCTATTCAGCTGCAGAAGCTTCCTCCTTAAGCCCCTCAAAGTGTTCTAGAAATGAGGGCGTACCAGATGTTTCTCTACACCATAGTCATTTCCTGATGTGCAGCATCATGTCCTCCTGTTGGGTGCTATAAAAATGGCCGCCCTAACCGTGAGCAGTGAACTTTTAATCATCTGCCAGTAGAGCTGAGATTATGCCACAGTGGATGCCCAGATTACAGCAGGGAGATTACCAGCCTGCTCCACCAGGGGGAGCTGCTGCTCCACTGCAGATGTAGAGCTTGTAGATGTAGAGTATGTAGATGGACAGTCATGGCCAAAAGTTTTGAGAATGATTCAAATGTTAATATTTCCAAAGTCTACTGCTTCAGTTTTTATAACAGGAATCTGCATACAGTCCAGAATGTTCTAAAGAGAGATCAGCGTAGCAGCAATTAATTGCAAAGTCAACATTTCCTAGAAAATAAACTTTATCCCCTAAACACATTTCATGGTCACTGCAGCCCTGCCTTAAAGGAGCAGCTACCATGGCTTCAGTGATTGGTCCATTAACAGGTGTGGGTGGTGATGAGGACAGGGCTGCAGATCAATCTGTCAGGATTCAGTCAGAATGACGCCACTGGACACTTTAAAAAGAGGCTGCTGCTCGGCATCATTGGTTCTCTGCTGGGAACCATGGTTATCTCTAAAGAAACACCTGCAGTCATCATTGCACTGCACAAAGATGGCCGAACAGGAAAGAGAATGGCAGCTAGAAGGATTGCACCTCAGTCAGCAATCTATGGCATCATCAAGGACTTCAAGGAGAGGTTCCATTGCTGCCAAAAAGGCTCCAGGGCGCCAAGAAAGACCAGCGAGCACCAGGACCGTCTCTGAAGTGTAGCAGCATCTGGTCCAGCTCTGTGGGTCTGGATGGCGGAAGGTTCCAGTGATTCTTCCCCTTCAGAGGCATCAATAAAAGATGGCTGCTCTGCCTGTTCCTGGTTAAAGATTCATCAGCAACATCGCAGCGCTGCAGCCCCCCCACCAGCGGTTCTATATGCTGCCCTCAGCACGGCCTCCCTTCCCCGTCACGGCGTCCCTTCCTCAGCACGGCGTCCCTTCCCCATCACGGCGTCCCTTCCTCAGCACGGCCTCCCTTCCCCGTCACGGCGTCCCTTCCTCAGCACGGCGTCCCTTCCCCATCACGGCGTCCCTTCCCCATCACGGCGTCCCTTCCCCAGCACGGCCTCCCTTCCCCGTCACGGCGTCCCTTCCTCGGCACGGCGTCCCTTCCCCGGCGCGCCGTCCCTTCCTCGGCACGGCGTCCCTTCCCCGGCGCGCCGTCCCTTCCTCGGCGCGGCGTCCCTTCCCCGGCGCGGCGTCCCTTCCCCGGCGCGCCGTCCCTTCCTCGGCGCGGCGTCCCTTCCTAGGCGCGGCGTCCCTTCTTCGGCGCGGCGTCCCTTCTTCGGCACGGCGTCCCTTCTTCGGCACGGCGTCCCTTCCTCGGGACGGCGTCCCTTCCTCGGGACGGCGTCCCTTCCTCGGGACGGCGTCCCTTCCTCGGGACGGCGTCCCTTCCTCGGCGCGGCGTCCCTTCTTCGGCGCGGCGTCCCTTCCTCGGGATGGCGTCCCTTCTTCGGCACGGCGTCCCTTCCTCGGCACGGCGTCCCTTCCTCGGCACGGCGTCCCTTCCTCGGGACGGCGTCCCTTCCTCGGCGCGGCGTCCCTTCTTCGGCGCGGCGTCCCTTCCTCGGGACGGCGTCCCTTCTTCGGCACGGTGTCCCTTCCTCGGGACGGCGTCCCTTCCTCGGCGCGGCGTCCCTTCTTCGGCGCGGCGTCCCTTCCTCGGGATGGCGTCCCTTCTTCGGCACGGCGTCCCTTCCTCGGCACGGCGTCCCTTCCTCGGCACGGCGTCCCTTCCTCGGCACGGCGTCCCTTCCTCGGGACGGCGTCCCTTCCTCGGCGCGGCGTCCCTTCTTCGGCGCGGCGTCCCTTCCTCGGGACGGCGTCCCTTCTTCGGCACGGCGTCCCTTCCTCGGCACGGCGTTCCTGTCAGATTTCATGATCAGTCTTTGGTCTCTGAGCCACATGGGGGGTTTCCTGCTGAACGCGGCAGGAAGGTTTTGGTGGTTCAGTCACTACTGATGAAGTAGGTCAGAGGAAGCGGTCAGATCCAGCCCAACAGAGCGCCTGCCCCGCCCACGGATCAGAACCACATTCTAGATCGGGGTGGTAGGCGGTGAAGGAAACCACAGACAGTTCCTGCTTTCCTCTGAACAGAACATCCACCTGAGCCATGGCTGTCTGTAGCTCCCCCACAGTCACCATGGTCTACCTGGCTGCTGGTCCAGCCTGGCGGTCTGAGAGTCCACCTGAATCAGGAAGGACTCTTCAGCCAATCAAACGCCTCAGTGGTCTCCATGGTTAGGACTGTCTGAATAGTACTGGGAGGAAGAGGAATTAGGATGCTTCCTTCCATGGTTCCTTTAGCATAGGGACCTCCAGACATTCCTACCTGTTTCCAGGTGCTAAACCGTATCCCAGAATCCTTTGCTAACAGGAAGTACCCGCCCACTCTGCCTCATAGAGCTGAACAGATGATTTCCTTCCTGTTTTCTGTGACAAGATAAAATTTCCACCTTCGGATGTTTTGGTTTCTATAATAACTTCAGCTGATTGTTCATTTGGGGAACTTTGGTTCTTGTAGTTCTTTTTCTAAAGGTTGTAGTCCAAATGTGACGACCATATCATCAATTCATGCTATGTACCACACTGATACTCAAAGTATTGAAGTACTCGCTTATTGAAAATACTGCAGTATTTATAAATATTAATTCAGAACATTTCTGTCTAATTTTCAGAGTAATTTTAAACAACCTGTAACTTTCAGAAACCACCTGATGTATTGATGCGTAGAACCGCCTAATATAGATTCTACACCACCTGGAAAGAACTACAGCATAGAAATACCACAATAAAACAAGGACAGATATTATTTATTATATAAAATCAAACCAAAAATCAAACAGGAGAGTTTTAATTCTCTCTATAGAATAGAATCTATTAGAAATTAGAACTTAATAACATAAACTACTAATAATAATAACAGTTTCATCTGTGGAACGTCATTAAACCGTAGATCAGCAGCGTCCAGATTGAGTCTGCTATCTGCCATGATGGATGAAAAACAGCAGCAGAGGATTGAAAAGGAAGAAGGAAAGTTATCAGTCATGGTGGACCTTCATCTCCATGCAGCCATGATGGATCATCAGAGCTCTGAGACCCGTTCCTACCTGCAGACGGCGTTGGGTCTGAGACCAGGTCCACCTTGGACTCGTCTTCAGTCCATCACAGGACAAAGATCCTTCCACAGGCTCACCATCTACCGTTCTGGAAGCTTGAGGAGAACTGCGCAGAAAAAAGGAAAGAAGAACGATCAGACCTGAAAGCAGGAGGTTCTGGTGACCCAGCAGGAGGTTCTAGTGGTTCTGGTGACCCAGCAGGAGGTTCTGGTGGTTCTGGTGACCCAGCAGGAGGTTCTAGTGGTTCTGGTGACCCAGCAGGAGGTTCTGGTGGTTCTGGTGACCCAGCAGGAGGTTCTAGTGGTTCTGGTGACCCAGCAGGAGGTTCTGGTGGTTCTGGTGACCCAGCAGGAGGTTCTGGTGGTTCTGGTGACCCAGATGTCAGAACTAGAGCTGGTTGGTTGAAGCTGGAGGCAGAAGCCGTCAACATGGCGGCTCAGAGCGTAAATGTGAGGGAGACCCTGAACAGATGAAGTCACAGCAGCAATGAGAGAAACAGCTTTCTATAGGAGGCTGTGATGTCATTGTGACATCACAGCGGACACAACAGCGGCTGGTAGACGTTACTGGACCACAGGCTGTTCTCCATCATAGAGACCTGATCCCAGTGAACCCATGAGGAAACCATGACACATCAGGATACGGAAGCTTCTGGAGCTGCTAGCTGCTCATTTAACGCATGTTAGCATGCTAGCGTGTTAGCGTACGTCTGGAAGAACGGGTCACATGACAGTCAGGTTAGCATTGACCCATCTTTAGCCTCAGGAACGACACAGGTTCAACTTTTTTGTCTTTGTTTTTCGTTTATTTCGTGAGAAACGCCAACAGGAAGTGGCTAGCCCTCATGCTAACGGGTCTGGGAAATAAAAACTCGCTAACGCTCAGAGAATACTAACTTTACACCATCACTGTCCACCATTGTCGCTTCAGGACCTTGTTTGGACTCTGGCCGTCTTTCCCGCCACCCTCTTGGCGTCTCTCTGGATGTTAGCGATCTTCACCCCCAGGTCTCTGAGGTGGACTCTGACGCTGGTCAGGTTCCTCTGCCAGGCAGCGTCCGCCATGACGCCAGTGGTGTCCCTTTGGTTTGCGGCGGTTCCAGAGGTTCTCCTTGCTTCCTGAGGATCCCTCAAGTCTAGCTTATTTTCAATTCAGTTTATTTATATAGCGCCAAATTCACAACACATGTCATCTCAAGGCACTTTACAGTTCAACCAGATCATACAGTCAAATTGATACAAAGTTTTCTATCTAAGGAAAACCAGTTGATTGCATCGACTCATTGACTCAAATACAATCCCTCACACTAAGCATGCTGGTAGCGACAGTGGAGAGGAAAAACTCCCTTTTAACAGGAAGAAACCTCCAGCAGAACCAGGCTCAGTGTGAGCGGCCATCTGCTGAGGCCCACTGGGGTTCAAGGAGACAGAAGCAGAGATACAAAAAGCAGCTGTAAAAGGCGGCCCCGTCCAGGAAACACACAGCCTGGCAGACGAGCTCCAAGGCAGCTCCCATGCCAGAGGATGAAGAGAGCACATCCACCCAGCCACGGCCAGAGAAACAGGACCACACTGGAAAACAGGCCAATCTCCAACATCTACAAACAAGGGTGTTGATGGAAGCAGCACAGCTGATGTTTCTTTCCCGGATGGAGTCACAGCCAAACAGGAACAGACGAGGCAAAGCTACTCTGAGGAAAAGCAGAGAGAGCAGAACGTTAGAGATTGAACTAACAGATTCTGCAGAGTGGGAGAATAGAGATAGAATGAAGCAGAATGATGAAAAAGGGGTCCCTATGTCCTCCAGCAGTCTAAGCCTATAGCAGCAGAACTTTAAAGACAGCTCAGGATAACCTGAGCCACTCTAACTAGAAGCTTTATCAAAAAGGAAAGTTTTAAGCCTAGCCTTAAAAGTAGACAGGGTGTCTGCCTCACGGACTAAAACTGGTAGTTGGTTCCACAGGAGAGGAGCCTGATAACTAAAAGATCTGCCTCCCATTCTAGTTTTAGAAGTTCTAGGAACCACTAGTAAACCTGCAGATTGAGAGCGAAGTGCTCTGTTAGGAACATAAGGAACAATCAGATCTCTGATATCAGATGGAGCTTGGCCATTTAAGGCTTTATATGTGAGAAGGAGGATTTTAAATTCTATTCTGGATTTAACAGGAAGCCAATGAAGAGAAGCCAGGATAGGAGAGATATTTGGGGAGTATTTGATGATGAACCTTGAGGTGTTGAAGGTGAGTCTGCTCAGGAAGTGTTTAATATGATGAATAGAGACTTTGATCCACATAACCAGAGGCCTAAACCCCAAAGCAGGATTACTGGATTAGCCAGATAAGGTTTAGCCAGGTTTAATCCTGACTTTTCAGCATTAATTCTGAAGAGAAGCCAGGATAGGAGAGATATGATCTCTCTTTTTCATTTCCATCAGAACTCTGGCTGCAGCATTTTGGATCAGCTGAAGGCTTTTAACTACAGTTTGTGGACTTCCTGATAGTAAAGAATTACAATAGTCCAGCCTTGAAGTAACAAATGCATGGACTAGTTTCTCAGCATCACCCCTGGACAGGAGATTTCTCATTTTTGCAATGTTCCTCAGATGAAAGAAGGAAATTCTAGAAACCTCTTTGATCTGGGATTTAAATGACAGGTCCTGATCAAAAATAACACCAAGATTTTTTACTTTATTATCTGAAATCAGTTTAATCCCATCCAAATGAAGTGACTGGCTAATCAGCTTCTTTTTCAGAGACTCTGGTCCAAAGACTATAACTTCTGTTTTGTCTACATTCAGAAGCAGAAAGTTAAGAGTCATCCAGGTTTTTATGTCTTCAAGACATGCCTGTAATCTATGTAATGGGTTAGCTTCATCTGGATTATAGACAGATATAGCTGGGTATCATCAGCATAACAGTGGAAATTAATCCCATGCTGTCTAATAACTCTACCAATTGGGAGCATGTATAAAGTAAAGAGAATTGGTCCTAGCACTGATCCCTGTGGTACTCCACAGGTAACCTTTGAGCGTGTTGAAGATCTATCATTAACATAAACAAACTGAATTCGATCAGATAGATAAGATTTAAACCAGTCTAGTGCTGTTCCTTTAATTCCAACAAAATATTCAAGTCTTTCTAAAAGAATATTATGGTCAACTGTATCAAATGCAGCACTAAGATCCAACAGGACGAGCACAGATACAAGTCCATTATCTGAGGCCATGAGAATATCATTAGTGACTTTCACCAGAGCTGTTTCAGTGCTATGATGAGCTCTAAAGCCAGACTGAAACTCTTCAAAAAGTTCATTATGGTGTAAGTGATCGCAAACTTGTTTGGCAACTACTTTCTCAAGAATTTTGGATAAGAAAGGAAGATTGGATATAGGTCTATAATTGAACAAGTCATCTGGGTCAAGAGACGGTTTCTTAAGCAGAGGTTTAATTCCAGCAACCTTAAAAGCTTTAGGTA
The DNA here is from genome assembly GCA_030533445.1 of Cyprinodon diabolis. Classification (NCBI taxonomy): domain Eukaryota; kingdom Metazoa; phylum Chordata; class Actinopteri; order Cyprinodontiformes; family Cyprinodontidae; genus Cyprinodon; species Cyprinodon diabolis. The sequence goes on from CM060085.1 coordinate 22,798,262, forward strand.
CATATCCCTGTAACAGAGATAGATTAATCACATCTAAAATGGAGGAGGAGATCAAAGGGAATACCTCCTTAAATAACCTGGTTGGAACTGGATCTAACATACAAGTTGAAGGCTTAGATGAAGACAATAATTTTGCTAATTCAGAAAGTTCAACTGGATCAAAGCAGTCTAAACCCGGTTCAGATTCCATGACTACCTCAGGTACAATCGCGGATAGAGGAGTGCTTATGATCTTATTTTTAATAAGATCAATCTTATTTATAAAGAATCCCATAAAATCATTGCTGCTAAGAGCAGGTGGAATGGACGGTTCAACAGAGCTATGGCTCTGGGTGAGTTTGGCAACTGTATTAAAAAGAAATCTCGGATTATTCTTATTCTCCTCTATTAATGAGGAGAAGTATGCTGCTCTTGCTTTACAAAGGGTCCTCTTATACAGCAGTAAACCATTTTTCCAGACTAGGAAGGACTCCTGCAGGCCTGTGGAGCGATATTTTCTCTCCAGTTTCCTAGCATTTTGCTTCAAAGTACGCAGCTCTGCATTAAACCAAGGAGCAAGCTTTCTATTTTCAACGGTTTTCATTTTCAAGGGAGCTGCGTTGTCTAAGGCAGTACGCAGAGAACTAGCAACCCCATCAACAAAATCATCAACCTGTGAAGGGGAATAAGCTATGCTTTTGCACTCTGCAGCACTGCTCAGCGACACAGAGGAGAGAGAAAGTGAAGCCGATTCTTTAAAATTTATAACTGCACCATCTGATAAAGATCTACTAAAATGTAACCTTCTTTTGGGGTAGGAGAACTCTGTTAAAGTAATCCTGAAGGTTATTAGAAAGTGGTCAGAGAGGACAGGGTTGTGAGGAAATACTGTTATTTCTTCACATTCTATGCCATATGTCAGCACAAGATCCAAAGTATGAAGATGAGAATGTGTGGGACTATTCACATTTTGAACAAAGCCAATAGTGTCTAAGATAGCATCAAAGGCTGCTCTTAAGCTATCGCCTTCAATGTCAGCATGGATGTTAAAATCTCCCACTATGATGACCCTGTCAGTATTTAATACCAAATCAGAAAGGAACTCTGAAAACTCATCTAAACATTCAGAGTAAGGACCTGGCGGACGATACAAAGTTACAAGAAGAAGAGGTTTTCTTGCCTTGAAATTTGGATGAGGGAAATTAAGGGTTAAATGTTCAAAAGAGTTGTAGGTATTAACTGTTTTGGGAGTAATCAGTAAGTCAGACTGGAAGATTGTTGCTACTCCTCCTCCTCGCCCAGAACTTCTGGGGATGTGAAAATTTAAATAGCTTGAAGGAGTTGCCTCATTTATGCTCACATAATCCTCTTGCTGCAGCCAGGTTTCTGTAAGGCAAAACAAGTCAATGTGATTATCACAAATCAAGTCATTAACTAGCAGACTTTTAGAGGAAAGCGATCTTATGTTAAACAGACCACATTTAATTGTTTTAACTTTTTCCCCAATTGGAGTTATTTTGATTTTAATTAGATTATCATGATTTACTCCTTTGGGAATCTTTGCTAATTTATTAGATTTTGGTCGTGGGCAAGACACTGTCTGGATGGAGTAAAGAGTGGGTAACAGTAGAGAAGCTGCAGAGATGTGTGTTAAACTACAACTCTGCTTCCTGGTCTGCACCCTGGGTGGTCAGGGTTTTGGAGGACTAATAAATGTGGCCAGATTCCTAGAAAGAAGAGCTGCACCATCCAAAGTGGGATGGATGCCGTCTCTCCGAATCAGACCAGGCTTTCCCCAAAAGGATTGCCAATTATTAATGTAGCCCACGTTGTTTTCAGGACACCACCTAGACAACCAGCGGTTGAATGACGACATGCGGCTAAACATGTCATCACTGGTCAGATCAGGGAGGGGACCAGAGAAAATTACAAAGTCCGACATTTTTTTTGGCAAACTTACACACCGAAGCAGCACTAATTTTAGTGACCTCCGATCGGCGTAACCGGGTGTCATTACCGCCAGCGTGAATAACAATCTTACTGTATTTAACCTTATCCTTAGCCAGCAGTTTCAGGTAGGATTTGATGTCGCCCGTTCTGGCCCCCGGCAAACATTTGACTATGGTCCCTGGTGTCTCTAATGCCACGTTTCTGACTATGGAGCTGCCAATCACCAGAGTGGGCTTCTCAGTGGGTGTGTCACTGAGTGGGGAAAACCGGTTAGAAACGTGAACGGGTTGGTGGTGACCAGTGGGCAGAGATCCATGACTACGCTTTCTGCGTACAGTTACCCAATCGCCTGGCTGCTCAGGCACTTTTGGAGGACAGCTACGTGGGGGGCCTACTTTAACTCCTGGATGTTCAACAGCCTGAAGCCTGGATTCTAACTCTGACACCCTCGCCTCCAAAGCTACAAAAATACTACACTTATTACACATCCCATTATCACTAAAGGAGGCAGAGGAATAACTGAACATCTGACACAGAGAGCAGGAGAGAGCAGAGGAAGAAGGAAGAGTTGGAAAAGAGAGGGAGGGAGAGAGAGAAGCCATAGCAATGCTAAGCTAGCGCTAGCCTAGGCTAGCTACTCCTTGCTATCAGAAATAAAACTGTGTGAAACTGACAAGTGCTCAGTAGAAAAGTGCAGCAGAAGGTGCTATGTTTTAAAGTAGTCAGTTAGAGTTACTTAGATACAGAGATATCACAGAGAAAATAACTTAACGTCAGATGGAGTTCCTCTGGACAGCTGCAGCAGCTGCACACTCAGTTAATCCAAACAGGAAGTGAACAGGTCCAAACAGGAAGCAGGTCCAAACAGGCATATAGCGGCATCGGTTCTCAGACGTTAGCCGCGGTGCTTCGGTCGCCTCGCCTGCTGCTCGGTTCTGGACGTTTCGGTTGGTTTCGTCTTTTAAATGTTCAGGATTTAAACTTCCTGCCTCCTGACTGGGAACCAGAGCTGGTGTGGGATCTCCATGGGATCTAAAGGAGGAGAGATGGGAGAGTTTAACGGGAAGAGGCCCAGTGGTCCTCCTTCCTTTGGACCTCTGTTGTGGCTTTGCTGGGTCTGGATCAGCCGACCCGTTGGTTCCATGGTTCTGACCACGGCTCCACCAACCAGCCGCCATTGCTGCCTTTGGAGCCTCGTTCTTCTGCTTCTCCCACGAGCTGGAATCTAATGGACCAACAGGAGGAAGACCAACCAGATGTCCCGGTGCTGGAGAGCTCTCCATGGTCCTGCTCTTCAGCACTGGAGGGAAGGACTGTGTGAGACACGAAGGAGGTCCCAGCGGTGGTGGTGCAGGGGGACGGGAAGCATCCCAGCGACTGTCCATAAACTCATGGGAGGAGCCCAGCATGGGTGGCCTCCACCAGCTCCACCCACTCCTTCACCTCTGACCTGAGGGAGGCCAGTTCCTGCTCATCTGGACCCGTCAGCAATTGGGACAGAGACGCCTGCCGGTAGAACTCGTCTGCAGGGACGGACTGAATGTTGAGCTGAGGGAAGAGGCGCCGAAAGGAGCGGGAAGTCATCTGGAGACGGCCGAGGACATCCTCCAGGAGGAGCCAGTTCCTGGGCCTGAAGAGGAAAGAACATCAGCATGAAGTAGGAGAGCTAACAATGGGGGACGCTGTTAGGAGACGCTTCCTGCCTGGATCAGGACGCTCTCTGCACGGCGGACCCTTTAGGAGACGCTTCCTGCCTGGATCAGGACGCTCTCTGCACGGCGGACCCTTTAGGAGACGCTTCCTGCCTGGATCAGGACGCTCTCTGCACGGCGGACCCTTTAGGAGACGCTTCCTGCCTGGATCAGGACGCTCTCTGCACGGCGGACCCTTTAGGAGACGCTTCCTGCCTGGATCAGGACGCTCTCTGCACGGCGGACCCTTTAGGAGACGCTTCCTGCCTGGATCAGGATGCTTCAACATGGCTGAGATGAGAAACATTTATGTTCATGTTTAGTTTTCTAGATTTTTTCCTCAGTTTGAAAAACAGACGGAAGAACGGACCGACGGATGGATGGACAGACAGACGGGCAGACAGAGACACTGTCTGTCCATCTATCTTCTTCCTCTTTATCCGGGTTCCGGTCATTGAGGCAGCAGTCCAAGCAGAGATGCCAAGACTTCCCTCCTCCAGCTGCTCCCTGAGGGGACATCAGGCCAGCTCAGAGACATCGTGGCTGCACTAGCTAGGCTCCAAATGCACTAGCTAGGCTTCAAATGCACTAGCTAGGGTCCAGGTACACTAGCTAGGCTCCAAATGCACTAGCTAGGCTTCAAATGCACTAGCTAGGCTTCAAATGCACTAGCTAGGGTCCAGGTACACTAGCTAGGCTCCAAATGCACTAGCTAGGCTTCAAATGCACTAGCTAGGGTCCAGGTACACTAGCTAGGCTCCAAATGCACTAGCTAGGCTTCAAATGCACTAGCTAGGGTCCAGGTACACTAGCTAGGCTCCAAATGCACTAGCTAGGCTCCAGATGCACTAGCTAGGGTCCAGGTACACTAGCTAGGCTCCGAATGCACTAGCTAGGCTTCAAATGCACTAGCTAGGGTCCAGGTATACTAGCTAGGCTCCAAATGCACTAGCTAGGCTTCAAATGCACTAGCTAGGGTCCAGGTACACTAGCTAGGCTCCAAATGCACTAGCTAGGCTCCAAATGCACTAGCTAGGGTTCAAGTACACTAGCTAGGCTCCAAATGCACTAGCTAGGCTCCAGATGCACTAGCTAGCATCCAAATGCACTAGCTAGGGTCCAAGTACACTAGCTAGGCTCCAAATGTGCTAGCTAGGGTCCATATGCACTAGCTAGGGTCCAAATGCACTAGCTAGGGTTCAAGTACACTAGCTAGGCTCCAAATGTGCTAGCTAGGGTCCATATGCACTAGCTAGGGTCCAAATACACTAGCTAGGCTCCAAATGTGCTAGCTAGGGTCCATATGCACTAGCTAGGGTCCAAATACACTAGCTAGGCTCCAAATGCACTAGCTAGGCTCCAAATGCACTAGCTAGGGTCCAGGTGCACTAGCTAGGGTCCAGGTGCACTAGCTAGGCTTCAGGGATGTTAGCTAGGTTCCAGGTGCACTAGCTAGGCTTCAGGAATGTTAGCTAGGTTCCAGGAATGTTAGCTAGGCTCCGGGTTTACTAGCTAGCATACCAGCGTTTCCAGTTAGCTCCCAGCTAACCCCTCCATGGTGGACCCGGCTGACTCACCCCTCAGATGACGACACCTTGATGTTGTAGCACGGCAGCAGAGGTCGATCTGAGAGCTCAAACTCAAACACCTCCCTCCTGGCTCCCTGCTCCTCATCCAGGTCTTCCTCTTGGTCCTCCTCATCCTCCTCTGGTCCAGGTGGGTCAGCCAGAATGTTGTACGCTCCCTCCTGATTGGCCGGTTCTGAGGAGCAACAGCAAATCTTTGGTTGTTGGTTCATCCAGTGGTCTACCTTCTGTCCTAGTGGAACCCTGACCACCCTTCCCTTCTACAGGGGAGGGTCTTCCTCACTTTCTACTGGCTTCTGAGAACTTACCGCACACAGAGCTGCCATGGAACTCCCAGCAGATCCCCGGATCGCCCTCCGACCTTCCCTGGATGTCTGACAGTCTGCAGGCAGAGAGGCGCAGAGTTAAGGCCCATTAGGGAGGCGACCAATCAGAGCGCTCGAAGGCAGCCTGATAGAAACAATGGAGCCACACATTGGGGGGGTGGGGGGGTTATGTGTGTTCAAACGGTGGCGGCTCGTCACGGTGGCGCTTAGCGCTGAGCAGACGGATGCTGGCAGGACGGTGCGTTCACAGGAAGCTGTTCTGGGATTCAGAACAGAATCCCAGAACTGGAGAGGAAGAGATACGGGCAGGGAATGGAAATCAGGGCGCCTGCCGCCGCCACACACACACATGTTGTGTCACAATATCCTTGTGGGGACCCTCCATTTACTTCCATTCATTTCCCACTAATTTATATGCCCTAACCATTACCGACACATACCTATCCCTAAACCTAACCTAAACTCAATTCACACCTTAGTCCTAAACCTAACCCCCACCCCAAGAAGAGAAACTTTCCTTATGGGGACCAGTTGTTGGTCCCCATAAGTACCTATGAGTCCCCAAAATGTAGCATATTCCTAGGAAATTGTCCCCAGCAGGTATTAAAGACATGGCCAAACACAAACACACACAGAATCACACTCTGACTGCTTCCATCTCCCATATTTCCAACCCAGCATTTATTCATTCCCAGAAACAAACGCTCCTCTTCTTCACATCTAGAGATTTTCCTATAAACTGGAAGCGGCACGTCTGGACGTGACCTCGGGAACGTTACCCCGTGTGCTCGCTCTAATTAGGCCGCCAGACGCCGCCGTACGGCACATTTCCAGCTGTTCTACGTTCTCCCAGCTCAGAGGAGCTGGACCCTTCGCTCCGCCGCTCCGCCGCCGCTCCGTTCTCAGTGTCTTACCTTCCAGGAAGGTTGCCATGGCAGCGCTGTGGCTCATGCTGAGCGGCCCTCGCCCGGAGTAAGTGGTGAGGGTGGGGTCGGTGCCGCAGGCCAGCAGGAAGCGGACCACCTCCACATGGTCGTTTTCCACCGCGTCGTGAAGCGGCCTGAAGAGAAAAACCAGTTCGTTAACCCGTCTGATTCTAGGAAACAGTTAAACTTGAATCGGAGGTTATTCCTCAATATGCTGACGACACTTTTCTCTCTGCAAGAAACTGATCCCAAAGCGAATGGAGTTTAATTTCTTTTACAGTTGATATATAAACGGATAATAGATGCGTTCCTATATGCTGATGATACAGTCCTTCTATCCTAGATCTATAGTTCTGTCTCAATATGTCCTCATTCTAGGTAAACCAGATCTATACAAACAGGTCGACCCTAACCTGGTTCCGTCCTGAGAGCTGCAGTTGACGTCGGCCCGGTGGCGGATGAAAAGCCGTGCGATGGCGAGCCAGCCGCGGGCGCAGGCCTCATGCAGGGCGCGGTACCCGCCGTTGTCTCTGTGGTCGACCTCACAGAGCTGCTGCTCCAGGCAGCGCAGCGCCACTTCCTGGAGATCAAAGCACGCAGCCAGTCAGTTCAAAACCAGCCAGAAGGTTTAAAGCAGCGCAGAAGAACTCTGATCCTCAGGGATTCAAACCTACGACTCTCTGCAGCCAGTAGCCCCTCCCACATCCTGACGTTCCCAGGTCCTTCCAGCTCCGGGAACTCCAGAGAAGCAGGAATGTTTCTCCACAGCTCCTCCTGCTGCTGCCAGGAGCGTCTGAATACCAACCGCCTGGGTGACTGCTTCTCCTCGGAGAGAGGAAACGTCACAGCGCTTCTATCTAGCCGGTAAACAGCCAGTAAACTGCTAGTAACCAGCTAATAAACAGCTGGTAAACAGCCAGTAAACTGCTAGTAAGCAGGCAGTAACCACCTTGTAAACAGCAAATAAAAAGCCAGTAAGCAGCTAGTAACCAGCTAATTAACCAGCTAGTAAACAGCCAGTCTGATGGAAAGGAACCACCTGGTTCTGGTCCAGCAGTGAAACGGTTCTGAGAACCGGAGCTAGAACCTCTGCAGGTGAAGATCTTCTCCATCCTCAGATTAGAACCATGGAGAAGATCCTCTACTCCGTCTGCAGCAGGAACCGCAGGGTGTTTGTGGGTGTGTGTGTGTGTGTATTTGTCTAGCCCTCACAGTGAGGACCATTTGTCCAGTTTAACCATCACAATGAGGACCAGCTGTTGCAAAGTGAGGACGTTCTGCTGTAATTCACAAGCTATTTAAGAGTTAATGTTAGAGCTAAGGTGTTATTGGGTTAGGGTGAGGCATGCATTCCTAATGGTTAGCTTTAGGGTTAAAAATGACTGATAATCAATGGGTCCTCACTACATATAGCAGAACGAGTATGTGTGTGTGTGTGTGCAGACGGCTTCATTTGCTAACTGAGCTCGTTAGCTTCAGGCTAACAGTCTACTAGCTTTAAACTAACAGTCTGCTAGCTTCAGGATAAGTATTCTAGCTTCAGGCTAACAGTCTGCTAGCTTTAGGCTTACAGTCTCCTAGCTTCAGGCTAACAGTCCCCTAGCTTTAGCTAACAGTGTCCTAGTTTTGGGCTACCAGTCTCCTAGCCTCAGGCCAAAAGTTTGCTAGCTTCTGGCTAAAGGTCTCCTAGCTTCAGGCTAAAGGTATCCTTGCTTCAGGCAAACAGCTGTTAGCTTCAGGCTAACAGTCTACTAGCTTCAAGCTAACAGTCTGCTAGCTTCAGGATAAGTCACCTAGCTTAAGGCTAACAGTCTACTAGCTTCAGGCTAACAGTCTCCTAACTTCAGGCTTACAGTCTCATAGCTTTAGGCTAACAGTCTGCTAGCTTCAGGCTTACAGTCTCATAGCTTCAGGCTAACAGTCTGCTAGCTTCAGGCTAACAGTCTTCTAGCTTCAGGCTAAAAGTCTGCTAGCTTCAGGCTAACAGTCTCCTAGCCTAAGGCTTACAGTCTCCTAGCTTCACGCTAACAGTCTCCTAGCCTAAGGCTAACAGTCTCCTAGCTTCAGGCTAAAGGTCTGCTAGCTTCAGGCTAACAGTCTTCTAGCCTAAGGCTAACAGTCTCCTAGCTTCAGGCTAAAAGTCTGCTAGCTTCAGACTAACAGTCTCCTAGCCTAAGGCTAACAGTCTCCTAGCTTCAGGCTAAAAGTCTACTAACTTCAGGCTAAAAGTCTACTAGCTTCAGGCTAACAGTCTCCTAGCCTCAGGCTACCAATCTCCTAGCTTCAGGCTAACAGTCTCCTAGCCTCAGGCTAACAGTCTCCTAGCCTCAGGCTACCAGTCTCCTAGCTTCAGGCTAACAGTCTCCTAGCCTCAGGCTACCAGTCTCCTAGCTTCAGGCTACCAGTTTCCTAGCTTCAGGCTAAAAGTCTGCTAGCTTCAGGCTAAAGGTCTCCTATCCTCGGGCTACCAGTCTCCTAGCTTCAGGCTAACAGTCTCTTAGCCTCAGGCTACCAGTCTCCTAGCTTCAGGCTAACAGTCTCCTAGCCTCAGGCTACCAGTCTCCTAGCTTCAGGCTAACAGTCTCCTAGCCTCAGGTTACCAGTCTCCTAGCTTCAGGTTACCAGTCTCCTAGCTTCAGGCTAAAAGTCTGCTAGCTTCAGGCTAAAAGTCTCCTAGCCTCGGGCTACCAGTCTCCTAGCTTCAGGCTAACAGTCTCTTAGCCTCAGGCTACCAGTCTCCTAGCTTCAGGCTAACAGTCTCCTAGTCTCAGGCTACCAGTCTCCTAGCTTCAGGCTACCAGTCTCCTAGCTTCAGGCTAACAGTCTCCTAGCTTCAGGTTACCAGTCTCCTAGCTTCAGGCTAAAAGTCTGCTAGCTTCAGACTAAAAGTCTCCTAGCCTCGGGCTACCAGTCTCCTAGCTTCAGGCTAACAGTCTGCTAGCTTCAGGCTAACAGTCTCCTAGCCTCAGGCTACCAGTCTCCTAGCCTCGGGCTACCAGTCTCCTAGCTTCAGGCTAAAAGTCTGCTAGCTTCAGGCTAAAAGTCTCCTAGCCTCGGGCTACCAGTCTCCTAGCTTCAGGCTACCAGTCTGCTAGCTTCAGGCTAACAGTCTGCTAGCTTCAGGCTAACAGTCTCCTAGCTTCAGGCTAACAGTCTCCTAGCCTCAGGCTACCAATCTCCTAGCTTCAGGCTAACAGTCTCCTAGCCTCAGGCTAACAGTCTCCTAGCCTCAGGCTACCAGTCTCCTAGCTTCAGGCTAACAGTTTCCTAGCCTCAGGCTACCAGTCTCCTAGCTTCAGGCTACCAGTTTCCTAGCTTCAGGCTAAAAGTCTGCTAGCTTCAGGCTAAAGGTCTCCTTTCCTCGGGCTACCAGTCTCCTAGCTTCAGGCTAACAGTCTCTTAGCCTCAGGCTACCAGTCTCCTAGCTTCAGGCTAACAGTCTCCTAGCCTCAGGCTACCAGTCTCCTAGCTTCAGGCTAACAGTCTCCTAGCCTCAGGTTACCAGTCTCCTAGCTTCAGGTTACCAGTCTCCTAGCTTCAGGTTACCAGTCTCCTAGCTTCAGGCTAAAAGTCTGCTAGCTTCAGGCTAAAAGTCTCCTAGCCTCGGGCTACCAGTCTCCTAGCTTCAGGCTAACAGTCTCTTAGCCTCAGGCTACCAGTCTCCTAGCTTCAGGCTAACAGTCTCCTAGTCTCAGGCTACCAGTCTCCTAGCTTCAGGCTAACAGTCTCCTAGCCTCAGGTTACCAGTCTCCTAGCTTCAGGCTACCAGTCTCCTAGCTTCAGGCTAACAGTCTCCTAGCTTCAGGTTACCAGTCTCCTAGCTTCAGGCTAAAAGTCTGCTAGCTTCAGACTAAAAGTCTCCTAGCCTCGGGCTACCAGTCTCCTAGCTTCAGGCTAACAGTCTGCTAGCTTCAGGCTAACAGTCTCCTAGCCTCAGGCTACCAGTCTCCTAGCCTCGGGCTACCAGTCTCCTAGCTTCAGGCTAAAAGTCTGCTAGCTTCAGGCTAAAAGTCTCCTAGCCTCGGGCTACCAGTCTCCTAGCTTCAGGCTACCAGTCTGCTAGCTTCAGGCTAACAGTCTGCTAGCTTCAGGCTAACAGTCTCCTAGCCTCAGGCTACCAGTCTCCTAGCCTCGGGCTACCAGTCTCCTAGCTTCAGGCTAAAAGTCTGCTAGCTTCAGGCTAAAAGTCTCCTAGCCTCGGGCTACCAGTCTCCTAGCTTCAGGCTAACAGTCTGCTAGCTTCAGGCTAACAGTCTCCTAGCCTCAGGCTACCAGTCTCCTAGACTCAGGCTAACAGTCTAACTAAACTTCCCATGATTTTAGTGATTAAGAATGAGAAGCAGATGTGAACCAGCGCTGCTCCAGGTTAAACTCAAAGAAACAGGAAGCAAACTGACCTTCCCCTTCTGCTCCTCATAGTCACCTCCTTCCTCCTCTCTCTCGCATCCTGCGTGTTTCATCTTGATAGATAGTTTACCCTTCGTCATCTCGTTTCCATGGCAGCCAAACAGACGACGTTCTGCTGAGGAGGAAGGCCGGGGAGGCGTGGATGGACCAGAGACTGTATGGTTCTCCCGGAGGCGCTGATGTCTGGAGGAGGTGGGCGGGGCTTGTTGGTGGGGGGCCAAGCTGATTGGTTCCTGGGCCGGATGAGCATCAGAAGAGGGCGGGGCCACTTGGAGATCTGAAAGGAAGCACAGAGCTCCTCTGAGGCTGCGTTCAGACCTTCATCTCAGGACCACTGAGGTGTTTCCAGGTAAACCCAGAACCACAGAGAACCTGACAGCCAATCACGTTTCAGGACTCTCTCACCTGTGGGACTGACCCGCCTCAGGAAGCTGGGCTCCCTGCAGCCCCCAGTGACCTCTGAGCTCTCCCTAACAGGGAGCCACTTCCTGTCCCAGGAGGGCAGCCATTGGCTCAGCTCTCTGGGGAGGCGGGGCCTGTTCAGTTGGAGGCCGTTTAGCTCAATGCAGACCTTCAGCTTTTTCACGTCCTCCAGAGTCGAGTCTGTAGAGACAAGCAGAAAATGGGAATCACCTGAGGTTACCTGAGATCACCTGAGATCCTAGTGGCTCCCTGACGGAGCTGAGAAACTGTTGTTCTCCGACTTAATGACTCAGATTAAACACAAACTAAAGGAGAATATCGGTCAGATTTAGAACGATGCCGTCGACTGAACTTGGAAGGAACACAGAGGTCACTGCTCCTTCTGGACAGGTAAGGTAAATGTTTGCTAATGCTATAGCATCGGCAGCAACAGTAGAATAAAAAGCTGGAATGAGAGAGAGCGCCACCTACTGGCAGAGAGGAATTCAACTATAACCTTTGAACTCAGGTCACATCTCTAAATGGCCGACCGACAATCACTGGACCTAAACTGCTCTTCATCCTGACTGATGCTGTGATGCAGTAGAAACATCAGGCTACAAACTCACAGGAATCATGTTGGGATCTAAAATCTCCAAATCAATCCAATCTGTTCTGTTCTGAGTCTTAAAGGAGGCGGTCGTATTTTCCTGGTCGTCCCCGCTCTGTCCCTGCTTTGCTGTTTCTATGGGGACCCATCCTGTCCTGCTGGGACATACTTGGTGGGACACCATGGACTCCTGGAAGGCTTGCAGGATGCTGTCAGTGGAGGGTTAGGGTTAGCTGATGGCTCTAAAACCACAGATGGCGGCGGCATTCTGGGCATTGATCAGGCTGCCGGCAGCGGTTGATGTCCTCAGAGGCTGAACGAGCAGGACCAGGAGCTGAGCCGTGTCTAATTCTAAATCTAAAGTTTGAAAAAAGGAAATTCTTTTGTAACCATGAAGACGATCTATTGTTTCTACCTCCAAAGAATGAGTGGATCGGTTGTTACAGGTTTCTGCTGAACAGGAAGCCTGGAGGAGAAAACATGGAAGGATCTAGAAGCAGACGTCTGTCTATGGACCCAGTGGAACGCCAAATCAAACACGGCTCTCCTTTGATTAGAGCCGCTGGGAAGGAAAAGTCATGATCCTGCAGAAATATATTCACCTCTTCCTGCGCTTGATTTATATTTCATTTCTCTTTCTGTAACAAACTTTATTTTCTTAAATATTGTTTACAGATTGGAATCCAGCAGAACAAGAGACGTTCTAAGGTTCTACCGTTGGCGGCTTTGACTCTCTTGTTCGGGTTTGCGGTCTCCTCCTCATCCTCTCCTTCATCATCCCTCCCTCTCTTCTGTCGGCGGCTGATGATGCTGCTCTGATGAAACGGCTCCAGGCGGAAGATTCGCCGCCGGTTTACAGGATGTGACCTCAGGGGGGAGCGGTTCCCCTGAAACGGACCTCTGGGTCCCGAAACAATGGCTTCAGGCGGCTTGTGGCTTTTCTGCTCGCCCTCATGTTTTGCTTCTTCATCCCTGCCATCATCTTCATCATTCTGACTGAGGACAGGAGGGCGGAAGACTCCATGTTGGATCGAGGAAGAAACATTCAGACCTGAACAGAGAAAACAAATCTATTTGTCTGTTTACACAAACTGGAGAGGAGAAATAAAAAACTTTCTATATGTTTCAATGTGAATAATAGTTCCAAGTAATGAGCATGTAGGAGCATCCAGTGGGGTGCAGGATGGTGTAGGAGCATGCAGTGGGGTGCAGGATGGTGTAGGAGCACCCAGTGGGGTGCAGGATGGTATAGGAGCATGCAGTGGGGTGCAGGATGGTGTAGGAGCATCCAGTGGGGTGCAGGATGGTGTAGGAGCCTCCAGTGGGGTGCAGGATGGTGTAGGAGCATCCAGTGGGGTGCAGGATGGTGTAGGAGCATCCAGTGGGGTGCAGGATGGTGTAGGAGCATCCAGTGGGGTGCAGGATGGTGTAGGAGCATCCAGTGGGGTGCAGGATGGTGTAGGAGCATCCAGTGGGGTGCAGGATGGTGTAGGAGGATGCAGTGGGGTGCAGGATGGTGTAGGAACATGCAGTGGGGTGCAGGATGGTGTAGGAGCATCCAGTGGGGTGCAGGATGGTGTAGGAGCATCCAGTGGGGTGCAGGATGGTGTAGGAGCATGCAGTGGGGTGCAGGATGGTGTAGGAGCATGCAGTGGGGTGCAGGATGGTGTAGGAGCATCCAGTGGGGTGCAGGATGGTGTAGGAGGATGCAGTGGGGTGCAGGATGGTGTAGGAGCATCCAGTGGGGTGCAGGATGGTGTAGGAGCATCCAGTGGGGTGCAGGATGGTGTAGGAGCATCCAGTGGGGTGCAGGATGGTGTAGGAGCATCCAGTGGGGTGCAGGATGGTGTAGGAACATCCAGTGGGGTGCAGCATGGTGTAGGAGCATCCAGTGGGGTGCAGGATGGTGTAGGAGCATCCAGTGGGGTGCAGGATGGTGTAGGAGCATCCAGTGGGGTGCAGGATGGTGTAGGAGCATCCAGTGGGGTGCAGGATGGTGTAGGAACATGCAGTGGGGTGCAGGATGGTGTAGGAGCATCCAGTGGGGTGCAGGATGGTGTAGGAGCATCCAGTGGGGTGCAGGATGGTGTAGGAGCATCCAGTGGGGTGCAGCATGGTGTAGGAGCATCCAGTGGGGTGCAGGATGGTCTAGGAGCATCCAGTGGGGTGATGAAAGCAGGCGTTGCGTTAACTCTAAGAAGCAGAACTGTTCTGTTCTCTGTTCATCAAAGCTGCTCTGCTGGTCAAAAGGTCCAACTGGTCCAACTCTCTACTTCCAGACATCAGCAGAGATCACCAACCCTGACCTCCCAGAAGAGCTCATCGCTGGGATTGGATAATTCTGCAGGTCCTAAGCTGAGGTTCTGATTGGATGAGACGGTGGTTCAGATTATCTGAGCGTCAGACAAACACCTTCATGACCCAGAGCTTATCGTTATTTCAAAAGGAGGACATTTCCTAACTACAGGACATTTCACTGACCGTCTCCCTCCAGCCCTCTAGGTGGCGCTGATACTTTTTAAAATAGGCCCATTGCCACTCAGAAGGAAACACTGAGCTACAGAAAGTTCCTCCATGAGGTTGTCTCTGGATCAGCAGCTTTCTTAAAATAACTGAACCTGAAAGACAGCAGATGTTCTATGGAAACCTGGGAACAGGATGTGGGCAATACCAACGCTTTAGCACAGCGCGGGTTTAAGCTAACAATCGCACTTTTGGTGGTCGACACCAGAGGAGGCTAGGCTACAGAAGAATAGTTTCAACCAAATCCAAAAAGTCTAGAAGGATGAATCCCATTGTCCATTAATATGAGGAAAACCAGGCTGAACTGTTGCTGCACACAAACACATCGGATCACCAGGTCCTTCCATCACACAGCAGGTGACCAAAGACATTAGGTCAAGGGTTTTATGTAATTAATGGAGGAATGAGGTGATAAATGCTCCTACCTGCTGAGCACTTTGCTCGCTGCTGACAGACAGATCGGGGGTCACTTCTCCCATCATGCCTTGCAGGTTTTCGATCTGCCTGATGAAGTTGGACTGTCCTGTTCTGCAGGAATCGAGGTCTTTAGCATCACAGTGGAGGAGACTGACATCGTGTTGGATGTTCTCCCCTTCATTTCCACAGCTGGCATTGGTGTGAAGGTCTTTGTCCACTTGTGGCGATGGATCATCATGGACTCTGCTGTCATCTCCGTTTGTAGCAAAAATGTTCAGACCATGAAGAGGGAAACTGGGATCAACGACAAAGGGAGTCTTTCCACTGGTAGGACTGGGAGTTGTGTTGACATCATTGTGATGTTCCCCATTAGAAAATTGGTCATGACTGTTTTTACACATTGAGTTCCCATTTTTACCAATTAAAGAACTCCCATGGTCACTCGCTGATGCCGTCAAACTCTGATTTCTGCGACAGAAACGGCTAACATTCGGACATTTACCGTCTCTGGTACATGTGGGTTCTTTGGGGTTAAGTCTAGAACAAGATGAAGGTAGAGAATCAAGTTCTTCTTCGGCCAGGAATCTGGGACTGAACATGCTCCACCCTGGGAACTCAGGACTTGGTCTCTTTCTGGAGCAACCTGCACTTCCTGATGGATTCCCACCTCCACATGCTGGACTCTTTGAGTTTGCGACTGCATCATCATCTGTAAGGTCACCAGAACTACTCATATCACTATTTGGAACCAGTGATATCCTATTTTTGGGAGGACTTTGCTGAGGATTGTCTCCTTTATTCCAAGATTCAGAGTTTGCTTCCTGTATGGAATGTTTTATATCAAAAGCACCTAATGCCACTGGCTTATCATCTCTAGGTTTAGAGTTTCTTGAGAACTGCCATGGAGATGTTCTGGCACATTGCATTGTTAGTTCTTCTGGGATGTCTAGGAATGGGCTTTGTGGGTTTTCCTCCTCTGTGATCTCTTGGCTACTACTAGGGACTGATGAAGAAGTGCAGTGAGGTGGAGTTTGGCTTAGTGAGGCTACACTCTGCCTGGCATTCCAGATATGACGAGGAGTTTCTAAAAGCAATGCCCTCTTTCCCTGGAATTGGTTCAATCTGTTGTTGCAGTATTTGGGGAAAACAGCCACAAAATGTGTGTAACTGTTTTCTGCAGTATTTTCCTCATCACGCACCGAGTCAGAACAAACTTTTTCACCCCGACCAACAGATTCATCTGGAGCAGCTTTAGAAGCTGGATTTATAGTTTTATCAATGTCATTGTCCGTCTTTTGACAGGGGTTAGCATCTTGCCTTTTTTGGTCCATAAATTGTTCTTTATTTCTGACTTCATGGGTCTCAGACAAACAATGATTTTTCTCT
This sequence comes from Cyprinodon diabolis, assembly GCA_030533445.1. Classification (NCBI taxonomy): domain Eukaryota; kingdom Metazoa; phylum Chordata; class Actinopteri; order Cyprinodontiformes; family Cyprinodontidae; genus Cyprinodon; species Cyprinodon diabolis. Next base: position 22,814,465 of record CM060085.1, read on the forward strand.
TTGTTTTGAAGGCCTGAACAGGTTGACATGGAGGCCATCTTCTCAGAGCTCTCATAAGTTAATCTACCAAACGGGAGGCCATGTTTGACTGCAGTACCTGACTGGTAGAAGCTGTTGTTGCCTAGCAAAACAGGATGAGGATAGACATTATTTGGCACTGACATTCGCTGCATTGACATAGTGTCTGGTACAGAGTACCGGACGTAGCGTTTACTGTGACCTAAACCATGAGGTAGGTGAGAGTTCTTATAAATCTGACTGGAGGAGTTTTTATTTTCTTGATTTAACCGTTGGTAATGTAACAGACCAGGTTGACTATCATTACTGTTGGCATTTGACGGAGTTTTAATATGTTTTCTTGAGAAGTGGTCCTCTTTGCTGCTTTTACTAGAGTCAGGAGGAGAAACTTGGGGCTCTTCCGCCTTTGTTTTGGGGATATTTGTAGAACCGTTTGCTGCGGAGACGGTACTCTGGGTAGCGGTTTCCTGTCCGATCGTAGATTCAGTTGAAACTAACTGAATATTGTCGGCTGCTCTACTTGTGGCTTGGGAGCAAAGATCTCGGTTAGAGCTTATAGCTGAGGAAGAGCCTCCGGTAGAGGTTACGGTACAGATGGTCTCATGATTTGGAGTCTTGTTCAAAGAGCTGACAGCTAAAGCTTGAGCCTCTTTCAGGTCTTGCTTCTGATTGGGTACCAGCATATGTTGAGATGGTTGTAAATACTCCAGATTGACCAGCGCCTGGGATTGGGATGGAATTCAGGAATTCAGCGGCCTCTTCAGTAGAATTCCCCTTTTCTTCGCGGTTTTTGGTGGCTTTCTGAGGTACAGCAGTGCTCAGGGATTATTTGCGTGTGTTGAATGTTTGTCAGTGTTACTGATGGTATCTCTGGTACTGCCTCTGCCTGTGTCCGTGGAACAGCTTTGCTGGGAGCTACTGTAGAAATGATGGGAAGCAGCCAGAACGGTTAAAGTTGAGGAGAGACTCTGGTAGTAGTGCTTCTGGAGCGCTGTACTGGGACTGCTGATGGACTGGGATTGAGGAAAAGAGCCTGACGGTTGGGAACCATGAGCTCCACTGTCAGCACTGCCTTCGGTAGAGGTGGATCAACATGCGGAATCACTGTGGAATCTGTCCTCTTGCTGACATTCAGATGGCTCCTTCTGCATCTGCTGAGTCTGGGAACTGGTCCTAACAGCAGAACGTTCTTCAGGCCGTTGTTGTCCAAAGCCCTGCAAGGTCTTTTCCTGGCCGTGGGGCAGAGGTGAGAGGACAGAGCGGGTGGGGTTTGCTGGGGGCGTCCTGCTGGGAGCAGCCAGTGAGGAGACGAGCTGAGCTGCTGAGTACGGAGAAATGAAGAAAAATCTTTCATCTCTAGATGTACTACGGCCATTTGCACACAAAGACTGATATGCTAGAGGCTTAGGGGTGAAAGGCAACGCAGACAGGAGGGAGGTTCTGTATGCCATGTCCAAGAAGGGGTAAGATGAAGGATCTGTGGACTGACCCATGGCAGGCTGAAAAAGCTACCAGCACCATTTAAACTCCCTTCTGACTGCTTGTCAATGACTGCAGGCCCGTGGTTCAGCCCGAGGCCGTTAGTCTCTGCCGCGGAGACGAGCAGAGCTTCCTGCAGCTCTGGAGTTGGGCTTCTGTAAAGTTCAACACTTCCAGATTTCTGGTTTTCTAAAAGGGGCACAGTGGGCTTACGCTGCAAGTCAGAACCACGTTGGAGGGACGAGCCCGGCTGCTTTTGTGTAGAGAGAGAATGGACCCCAGTCAAGATCATTCCTCTGTGGGGGGGAGCGGTTCCTATAACCAGAGTGTTTGGGTCCATGCTGAGAGCTGCTAGAGGGTTCATCATGGCAGCTGCTGTAACCTGAAAGGGAAAAGACAAAGAAAGCTGGATTCCTGTATGCAACAAAATTATTCTCTGCTCAGTTACATTCCCATTCAGACTGAGTAAATATTCAGTTAGCACATTTTAGAAAAGACCCGGGTACGATGCTGGTGGACTGGTCCTCAGACTCTGGGACTGGTCCACAGAGTCTGGAACTGGTCCAGAGTCCAGCAACTGACTAAAGGTCCATCAGTCTCCAAACGGTTCTGGAGAGGAAAGCAGAACCTCGGCTCCAGGAGGAGCAGTGAGCTTTGGACCTGCTCTACATCTACAGAAGGATGTAGATCACCTGTAGAAGGTATTGGACCGTGTCCCTCATGGTGGCCAGTGGGTGGCACTCCAGGAGTACGGTCACTAATCTGGATCAGGGCCCAAAGAACCAGATCCTGGATCCCAGCCTCCTCTGCAGGGAGGCTGGGTTCTCCCTCAGAGAGAGGGTGAGGAGCTGGGTCATCAGAGCTGCTGCTCCTCCAGAGGATGAAGATCTGCAGCCTGAAGCTTTTTAACCTTTTCCTGATTTATTGAGTTAATCTGCTGCTAAATATGAAGAAATATTCCTGATAAAGTTCAGAAATTAATGAAGGGAAGAAATTATCTGTTAGGAAATTAAACAGAAATAAAGTCTTAATATTTCTGGGTTTTTATTCATTTCTACAAAAGATTAAATTCAGATTTTTTATCTGTATTTTCTAGTTTTTAACCTTAAAAAGTGAATCAGGAGAAAAAGCTTCAGACAGAAGAAGCAGCAGAACCTCTCAGAATCTCTGACTTTATCCAAATAGTAAAAACTTCAAAGCGGGCAGTGACGTCACAATGTGTTAATAAATGAACCAAAATGTTTTTCTTCCAATTAGAGATAAAATGTTTGAAGCAGGAACAGACCTGAGCTTCTGAGCTCAGAGTCTGAATCAAACCCACACTTCCATCCATCCACGCGTGGAGGCGTGCACGCGCTCAGCCGCCGCCGTGAACGCGCCCTCCATGTAAACACAAAGGGATGCTGATCAGTTACCTGCGGTCACCTGGGCGCGCTCTGTGCACGCGCAGAGTTCCGTCACAGACAGTTTTTCTTCCTGAAGCTGAAAACACGCAGGACAATCCACGCCACGTGGCGTCTCCTTCTCGCTCCGTGGACTCACCTTCCCTCTCCAGCCTTCATCATCCTCCTCATCCTCCTCCACGCGGACTCTGCCTCCTTCTGTCTCCGCCGCTCACGCGCGCATGGATCAAATGACTTCAGAGGATCGATGACGTTTGCTGCGGGAACCTTTCAGAATAAAAGCCGCACCTGTCTGCAGGTTGATGCTTCCCATTCAGGAAGTCCTCCTGATATTTGATCAGAAATTCAACAAATTCTTTATTTCATTCAGATGATGGGATTAAAGGTCATTTTCCTTTGGGTTCCACATTTAGACTAAAGGGAAATGAAACGCCTGATTAAAAAAAGCAAAAGAATCTACAAACAGGAGTGAAAATGATATTAGAGTTGCAATTAGTAAACCAGAAACTAAGAGCATAATCTGGAAGAAAATTCATTAAAATGGGAAAAACTGCGGGAAGAAGATCTTAGAGGAAGATGGTTTTATAGAATAAAAGGGAAGCCTGGAGAAATCAGAAGTATTGGAAGAAACAGAATTCAGGAAAATATAATAACTAGATTAAGGTTGGGTCACACAGGACTTAACATTAGTTATAATGGGAAAACATGAAACAGGAAGAAATGATTTCTGTGGGGAAAACGAGACAATAGAACATGTAATAAATAACTTATATATTACATGTTCTATTGTCTCGTTTTATTATAGTATATAGTTTATAATATAACTGTTATATAATATAACTGTAGGAAATATTACAAAGACTGGAATTGATGAGGCGTCTTAAAAAGGAAAAGGTTCAATTAAACATTGGAAACATTAAAAAAAGATTCTTTTGACATGAGTTATAAATTTTAGTTTCATTACTTGTGGGTCGCTGGTTTGGGAAGAAGAGTTTAGGAAAGGAAATGACTTTATATATATATATATATATATATATATATATATATATATATATATATATATATATATATTTATTTTAACTTGTTAGTCTTGGTCCACACTCCTTACTGGTTGGTGGCGGTAATGCACCAAAATGCTGTTTGCCAACCGCCATTAAAATCAATAGAAGAAGAAGAAGGTTGATGCTTCAGGGAGAATGGGTCAGAACATTAGAATGGGTCAGAACATCAGAATGGGTCAGAACATCAGAATGGGTCAGAACAGCAGAATGGGTCAGAACATTAGAATGGGTCAGAACATCAGAATGGGTCAGAACAGCAGAATGGGTCAGAACATTAGAACGGGTCAGAACATTAGAATGGGTCAGAACTTTAGAATGGGTCAGAACATCAGAATGGGTCAGAACATTAGAATGGGTCAGAACTTTAGAATGGGTCAGAACAGCAGAATGGGTCAGAACATCAGAATGGGTCAGAACTTTAGAATGGGTCAGAACAGCAGAATGGGTCAGAACATTAGAATGGGTCAGAACAGCAGAATGGGTCAGAACATTAGAATGGGTCAGAACATTAGAATGGGTCAGAACATCAGAATGGGTCAGAACTTTAGAATGGATCAGAACATCAGAATGGGTCAGAACATCAGAATGGGTCAGAACTTTAGAATGGGTCAGAACTTTAGAATGGGTCAGAACATCAGAATGGGTCAGAACATTAGAATGGGTCAGAACAGCAGAATGGGTCAGAACTTTAGAATGGGTCAGAACATTATAATGGGTCAGAACTTTAGAATGGGTCAGAACAGCAGAATGGGTCAGAACATCAGAATGGGTCAGAACTTTAGAATGGGTCAGAACAGCAGAATGGGTCAGAACATCAGAATGGGTCAGAACATTAGAATGGGTCAGAACTTTAGAATGGGTCAGAACATTAGAATGGGTCAGAACAGCAGAATGGGTCAGAACATTAGAATGGGTCAGAACTTTAGAATGGGTCAGAACTTTAGAATGGGTCAGAACAGCAGAATGGGTCAGAACATCAGAATGGGTCAGAACAGCAGAATGGGTCAGAACATTAGAATGGGTCAGAACAGCAGAATGGGTCAGAACTTTAGAATGGGTCAGAACTTTAGAATGGGTCAGAACAGCAGAATGGGTCAGAACAGCTGAATGGGTCAGAACATCAGAATGGGTCAGAACAGCAGAATGGGTCAGAACAGCAGAATGGGTCAGAACTTTAGAATGGGTCAGAACAGCAGAATGGGTCAGAACTTTAGAATGGGTCAGAACAGCTGAATGGGTCAGAACATCAGAATGGGTCAGAACAGCAGAATGGGTCAGAACATCAGAATGGGTCAGAACAGCAGAATGGGTCAGAACTTTAGAATGGGTCAGAACATCAGAATGGGTCAGAACAGCAGAATGGGTCAGAACATTAGAATGGGTCAGAACATCAGAATGGGTCAGAACATTAGAATGGGTCAGAACTTTAGAATGGGTCAGAACATTAGAATGGGTCAGAACATTAGAATGGGTCAGAACTTTAGAATGGGTCAGAACAGCAGAATGGGTCAGAACATCAGAATGGGTCAGAACATCAGAATGGGTCAGAACTTTAGAATGGGTCAGAACTTTAGAATGGGTCAGAACATTAGAATGGGTCAGAACATCAGAATGGGTCAGAACATCAGAATGGGTCAGAACTTTAGAATGGGTCAGAACTTTAGAATGGGTCAGAACATTAGAATGGGTCAGAACTTTAGAATGGGTCAGAACATTAGAATGGGTCAGAACATTAGAATGGGTCAGAACTTTAGAATGGGTCAGAACAGCAGAATGGGTCAGAACATCAGAATGGGTCAGAACTTTAGAATGGGTCAGAACTTTAGAATGGGTCAGAACATTAGAATGGGTCAGAACTTTAGAATGGGTCAGAACATTAGAATGGGTCAGAACTTTAGAATGGGTCAGAACAGCAGAATGGGTCAGAACATCAGAATGGGTCAGAACAGCAGAATGGGTCAGAACATTAGAATGGGTCAGAACATCAGAATGGGTCAGAACATTAGAATGGGTCAGAACTTTAGAATGGGTCAGAACATTAGAATGGGTCAGAACATTAGAATGGGTCAGAACTTTAGAATGGGTCAGAACAGCAGAATGGGTCAGAACATCAGAATGGGTCAGAACTTTAGAATGGGTCAGAACAGCAGAATGGGTCAGAACATCAGAATGGGTCAGAACTTTAGAATGGGTCAGAACTTTAGAATGGGTCAGAACAGCAGAATGGGTCAGAACATCAGAATGGGTCAGAACTTTAGAATGGGTCAGAACAGCAGAATGGGTCAGAACATCAGAATGGGTCAGAACTTTAGAATGGGTCAGAACTTTAGAATGGGTCAGAACTTTAGAATGGGTCAGAACAGCAGAATGGGTCAGAACAGCAGAATGGGTCAGAACATTAGAATGGGTCAGAACAGCAGAATGGGTCAGAACTTTAGAATGGGTCAGAACATTAGAATGGGTCAGAACAGCAGAATGGGTCAGAACATTAGAATGGGTCAGAACAGCAGAATGGGTCAGAACTTTAGAATGGGTCAGAACTTTAGAATGGGTCAGAACAGCAGAATGGGTCAGAACATCAGAATGGGTCAGAACATTAGAATGGGTCAGAACAGCAGAATGGGTCAGAACTTTAGAATGGGTCAGAACTTTAGAATGGGTCAGAACAGCAGAATGGGTCAGAACATCAGAATGGGTCAGAACTTTAGAATGGGTCAGAACAGCAGAATGGGTCAGAACATCAGAATGGGTCAGAACTTTAGAATGGGTCAGAACATCAGAATGGGTCAGAACAGCAGAATGGGTCAGAACATTAGAATGGGTCAGAACATTAGAACGGGTCAGAACAGCAGAATGGGTCAGAACATTAGAATGGGTCAGAACAGCAGAATGGGTCAGAACATTAGAATGGGTCAGAACAGCAGAATGGGTCAGAACATTAGAATGGGTCAGAACATTAGAACGGGTCAGAACAGCAGAATGGGTCAGAACATTAGAATGGGTCAGAACATCAGAATGGGTCAGAACATCAGAATGGGTCAGAACTTTAGAATGGGTCAGAACATCAGAATGGGTCAGAACAGCAGAATGGGTCAGAACATTAGAATGGGTCAGAACATCAGAATGGGTCAGAACAGCAGAATGGGTCAGAACATTAGAACGGGTCAGAACATTAGAATGGGTCAGAACTTTAGAATGGGTCAGAACATCAGAATGGGTCAGAACTTTAGAATGGGTCAGAACATTAGAATGGGTCAGAACTTTAGAATGGGTCAGAACATCAGAATGGGTCAGAACTTTAGAATGGGTCAGAACATCAGAATGGGTCAGAACATCAGAATGGGTCAGAACAGCAGAATGGGTCAGAACATTAGAATGGGTCAGAACATCAGAATGGGTCAGAACAGCAGAATGGGTCAGAACATTAGAACGGGTCAGAACATTAGAATGGGTCAGAACTTTAGAATGGGTCAGAACATCAGAATGGGTCAGAACATTAGAATGGGTCAGAACTTTAGAATGGGTCAGAACAGCAGAATGGGTCAGAACATCAGAATGGGTCAGAACTTTAGAATGGGTCAGAACAGCAGAATGGGTCAGAACATTAGAATGGGTCAGAACAGCAGAATGGGTCAGAACATTAGAATGGGTCAGAACATTAGAATGGGTCAGAACATCAGAATGGGTCAGAACTTTAGAATGGATCAGAACATCAGAATGGGTCAGAACATCAGAATGGGTCAGAACTTTAGAATGGGTCAGAACTTTAGAATGGGTCAGAACATCAGAATGGGTCAGAACATTAGAATGGGTCAGAACAGCAGAATGGGTCAGAACTTTAGAATGGGTCAGAACATTATAATGGGTCAGAACTTTAGAATGGGTCAGAACAGCAGAATGGGTCAGAACATCAGAATGGGTCAGAACTTTAGAATGGGTCAGAACAGCAGAATGGGTCAGAACATCAGAATGGGTCAGAACATTAGAATGGGTCAGAACTTTAGAATGGGTCAGAACATTAGAATGGGTCAGAACAGCAGAATGGGTCAGAACATTAGAATGGGTCAGAACTTTAGAATGGGTCAGAACTTTAGAATGGGTCAGAACAGCAGAATGGGTCAGAACATCAGAATGGGTCAGAACAGCAGAATGGGTCAGAACATTAGAATGGGTCAGAACAGCAGAATGGGTCAGAACTTTAGAATGGGTCAGAACTTTAGAATGGGTCAGAACAGCAGAATGGGTCAGAACAGCTGAATGGGTCAGAACATCAGAATGGGTCAGAACAGCAGAATGGGTCAGAACAGCAGAATGGGTCAGAACTTTAGAATGGGTCAGAACAGCAGAATGGGTCAGAACTTTAGAATGGGTCAGAACAGCAGAATGGGTCAGAACATCAGAATGGGTCAGAACAGCAGAATGGGTCAGAACTTTAGAATGGGTCAGAACATCAGAATGGGTCAGAACAGCAGAATGGGTCAGAACATTAGAATGGGTCAGAACATCAGAATGGGTCAGAACATTAGAATGGGTCAGAACTTTAGAATGGGTCAGAACAGCAGAATGGGTCAGAACATCAGAATGGGTCAGAACATCAGAATGGGTCAGAACTTTAGAATGGGTCAGAACTTTAGAATGGGTCAGAACATTAGAATGGGTCAGAACATCAGAATGGGTCAGAACATCAGAATGGGTCAGAACTTTAGAATGGGTCAGAACATTAGAATGGGTCAGAACATTAGAATGGGTCAGAACTTTAGAATGGGTCAGAACATTAGAATGGGTCAGAACATTAGAATGGGTCAGAACTTTAGAATGGGTCAGAACAGCAGAATGGGTCAGAACATCAGAATGGGTCAGAACATCAGAATGGGTCAGAACTTTAGAATGGGTCAGAACTTTAGAATGGGTCAGAACATTAGAATGGGTCAGAACTTTAGAATGGGTCAGAACATTAGAATGGGTCAGAACTTTAGAATGGGTCAGAACAGCAGAATGGGTCAGAACATCAGAATGGGTCAGAACAGCAGAATGGGTCAGAACATTAGAATGGGTCAGAACATCAGAATGGGTCAGAACATTAGAATGGGTCAGAACTTTAGAATGGGTCAGAACATTAGAATGGGTCAGAACATTAGAATGGGTCAGAACTTTAGAATGGGTCAGAACAGCAGAATGGGTCAGAACATCAGAATGGGTCAGAACTTTAGAATGGGTCAGAACAGCAGAATGGGTCAGAACATCAGAATGGGTCAGAACTTTAGAATGGGTCAGAACTTTAGAATGGGTCAGAACAGCAGAATGGGTCAGAACATCAGAATGGGTCAGAACTTTAGAATGGGTCAGAACAGCAGAATGGGTCAGAACATCAGAATGGGTCAGAACTTTAGAATGGGTCAGAACTTTAGAATGGGTCAGAACAGCAGAATGGGTCAGAACATTAGAATGGGTCAGAACAGCAGAATGGGTCAGAACTTTAGAATGGGTCAGAACATTAGAATGGGTCAGAACAGCAGAATGGGTCAGAACATTAGAATGGGTCAGAACAGCAGAATGGGTCAGAACTTTAGAATGGGTCAGAACTTTAGAATGGGTCAGAACAGCAGAATGGGTCAGAACATCAGAATGGGTCAGAACATTAGAATGGGTCAGAACAGCAGAATGGGTCAGAACTTTAGAATGGGTCAGAACTTTAGAATGGGTCAGAACAGCAGAATGGGTCAGAACATCAGAATGGGTCAGAACTTTAGAATGGGTCAGAACAGCAGAATGGGTCAGAACATCAGAATGGGTCAGAACTTTAGAATGGGTCAGAACATCAGAATGGGTCAGAACAGCAGAATGGGTCAGAACATTAGAATGGGTCAGAACATTAGAACGGGTCAGAACAGCAGAATGGGTCAGAACATTAGAATGGGTCAGAACAGCAGAATGGGTCAGAACATTAGAATGGGTCAGAACAGCAGAATGGGTCAGAACATTAGAATGGGTCAGAACATTAGAACGGGTCAGAACAGCAGAATGGGTCAGAACATTAGAATGGGTCAGAACATCAGAATGGGTCAGAACTTTAGAATGGGTCAGAACATTAGAATGGGTCAGAACATCAGAATGGGTCAGAACTTTAGAATGGGTCAGAACATTAGAATGGGTCAGAACAGCAGAATGGGTCAGAACATTAGAACGGGTCAGAACAGCAGAATGGGTCAGAACATTAGAATGGGTCAGAACATTAGAATGGGTCAGAACTTTAGAATGGGTCAGAACATCAGAATGGGTCAGAACTTTAGAATGGGTCAGAACATTAGAATGGGTCAGAACTTTAGAATGGGTCAGAACATCAGAATGGGTCAGAACTTTAGAATGGGTCAGAACAGCAGAATGGGTCAGAACATCAGAATGGGTCAGAACATCAGAATGGGTCAGAACTTTAGAATGGGTCAGAACATTAGAATGGGTCAGAACATTAGAATGGGTCAGAACTTCAGAATGGGTCAGAACATTAGAATGGGTCAGAACATCAGAATGGGTCAGAACATTAGAATGGGTCAGAACAGCAGAACGGGTCAGAACAGCAGAATGGGTCAGAACATCAGAATGGGTCAGAACATTAGAATGGGTCAGAACTTCAGAATGGGTCAGAACATTAGAATGGGTCAGAACATCAGAATGGGTCAGAACTTTAGAATGGGTCAGAACAGCAGAATGGGTCAGAACTTTAGAATGGGTCAGAACAGCAGAATGGGTCAGAACATCAGAATGGGTCAGAACATTAGAATGGGTCAGAACATCAGAATGGGTCAGAACTTTAGAATGGGTCAGAACAGCAGAATGGGTCAGAACTTTAGAATGGGTCAGAACATTAGAATGGGTCAGAACATCAGAATGGGTCAGAACAGCAGAATGGGTCAGAACATCAGAATGGGTCAGAACAGCAGAATGGGTCAGAACATCAGAATGGGTCAGAACAGCAGAATGGGTCAGAACTTTAGAATGGGTCAGAACAGCAGAATGGGTCAGAACATCAGAATGGGTCAGAACATCAGAATGGGTCAGAACTTTAGAATGGGTCAGAACATCAGAATGGGTCAGAACATTAGAATGGGTCAGAACAGCAGAATGGGTCAGAACATTAGAATGGGTCAGAACATCAGAATGGGTCAGAACATCAGAATGGGTCAGAACTTTAGAATGGGTCAGAACATTAGAATGGGTCAGAACATCAGAATGGGTCAGAACATTAGAATGGGTCAGAACTTTAGAATGGGTCAGAACTTTAGAATGGGTCAGAACATTAGAATGGGTCAGAAAAGCAGAATGGGTCAGAACATTAGAATGGGTCAGAACATTAGAATGGGTCAGAACAGCAGAACGGGTCAGAACAGCAGAATGGGTCAGAACATCAGAATGGGTCAGAACATTAGAATGGGTCAGAACATCAGAATGGGTCAGAACATCAGAATGGGTCAGAACATTAGAATGGGTCAGAACAGCAGAATGGGTCAGAACATTAGAATGGGTCAGAACATCAGAATGGGTCAGAACATTAGAATGGGTCAGAACAGCAGAATGGGTCAGAACATTAGAATGGGTCAGAACATCAGAATGGGTCAGAACAGCAGAATGGGTCAGAACATTAGAATGGGTCAGAACTTTAGAATGGGTCAGAACAGCAGAACGGGTCAGAACAGCAGAATGGGTCAGAACATTAGAATGGGTCAGAACATCAGAATGGGTCAGAACATCAGAATGGGTCAGAACATCAGAATGGGTCAGAACATCAGAATGGGTCATGTTTATTATTATGTTTTTATACCTCAGATAGTTTCAGCTCTTATCTCTGAGGAACATCTTCATCTGTAGCTGCTGGACTCCACCATGGGGAAGAGAGAGGAGCTTCACCAACATGGAGATTATCTTCTCCTTCTGCACCCAGAGGCCACTTTATCATGCAAAGCTGGTTAGCTCCAGTTAGACCTGTTAGCCTTCAGAACTGGACGATTCTACAGGGTGAGATCGTCCCTCAGATATCTGGTTCCAGGTGGACATGCTGGGATCACTGGTTCTCTCCAGAGTCCTTGTGGGAACCAGCTGGATGTTCTCAGTGAAGTGGACCATCATCCTGCTGGGAGGAACCATCAGGAGATAATCCACTGAGGTCTGAGACGACTCCCAGGCAGACTGAGGTGGTACTGAACCTGTTCCCCTCACCAGCAGCCAGAACCAAGGTTCTGTTCTGCTCCAGTTCTGGATGGATTCAGTTCTTTAGCAGACAGGAATCTGCTTGAAGGCCCCACCTCCTCAGACAGGTCTTACCTCAGACCTTGCTACCTGCTGGTAGCTGCTGGGTCTTTATGGTCGGGACCCAGTCGGCCGGTTCTCCTCTGACCCCGGCAGAACCTCCCTAAATGGACCGGCTGCTATCTAAGCTGATGTGTTGAAGTGTACCTAATAAAATGGCCAAAGAGTGTTGGTTTGATCTGGGCTGGGAACCATCTGGGATCCTCCAGGAGGAGCTAGGGCGACTCGTTGGTCCGGGTCCAGCTAACGTCGCTAACTGATGGCTAACGGCTGTTTCTGCATCTTGATGTTTGTTCAGACCTGAAACCTGCTTCCTCCGCCTGTCGGACGTCGCTGACCAGCAGATAAAACATCGGATCTGATCAGCAGAACGTTTATTTAGGGAATATTTGCATCATTTCCTGTTTCATGATAATTTCACTGACCTCTGACCTCTGGCTTCCAGAGAAGGGAGTCATCAAAGTGATTAACTGGAAAAAAAAGCAGCTGACCAACAGCTGATGGTAGAAAACATTTTCCCTGCATTAGACTGAGCCTTACTTTAGATAAACAGCCGGGGAGTCAAATTAAATACAGTAAATAAGAAGTTAGTTTGTTCTCAGCCACAAAAAGCAGGTATGAAACATGCTTGAAGGTTTTCTTCAGCCTGCAGACAGAGAAGAGGAAGTGGTTTCAGCATGTTTTCTAGAATACAACTCAGTGATGATCATAACCTTCGCTGTGGTTAGACGTGTCCCTATTTCTGCTCTCGCTCTCTTACCAAACTGCTTTGTCTTCATTAACAACTAGATTTTACTTCCTCATTCTGACTTAATGCTTAAAGAAGCAGCTTTGAAAACATCAGTTTGCTGTTTTTTACAGAAGCATGTAAATAATTTCAATATTCAGCACTTAGGACAGTTTTTATGTTCAAATGATTGGATCATTTAAACTTCTTTAGGTAAAAACTGTTAAACGACTGAAAATATTCAACTTAAATCACTGAGCTGCTTTTCTAACCAAAATATCTCACTTTGTCGCGATGAATGTTGACGCCTCAACCTCCACCTATGTGTTTGACTTTCTATATAAAGACATAAAAACACATTTAGAAATAAATCACTGCGTCCAACAGGAACATATCAGAATAGGATCATAGATCCTCTGCATGCAGATAAACAACAGTATCGTCTGCGTACGTAGAAATCGAACATGTTCCGACTCTGGCTCCTGTCGCTGAAGTTAAACCAAACTGGTGCAGGAATGGAGACCAGTTGTTGTTACAGTCTGCAGAGGCGTTAGCGGTCGGGTTGATCTGTTTGGGGGAGAAAGCTGAGACTAACAACAGTGTGGTCAGATGGTGGGAAGACAGAGAAACTGCTCCTCTGCAGACGCCGTCACCAAACACACCTCTGTACTGTTCAACACCCAGAGTCTTCATGCTGGAGTGGGTAGGTGGAGGGCTGCATGCAGCAGGGATTCCTCATTAAAATCTAGAAAACTAAATAGTTTAGATGTTTTTAGGAGGCTTTGCAGGCATACGACTGAGGTCAGCGTTTCATGTCGTTAGAATCAGGTATAGCTACGCCGCTAACGCTCTGATGGTTAGCTGCACCTCCTGCTGCGGTTCTGCAGTTGTTGTTTGGAGCTCAGCTACAACCAATGTGAAACCACTGCTGTTCAGTCTTACATGCTTCTGTTCAGAAATGACTGATTTATGTGGAAAACATTTAAAATGTAGATAGAAAACCAAATCCAGAGCGAAAAACAGAGAAATGATCTATTTTTCTGCATTTCTGTTGTAACCACACTGACATGCTAACAGTCCAGAACATCTTCTGATGTTGATGTTTAACCACTGAAACCAAGAGCTTTGCTTTTAGGCCCAGTTTTGTCCGTCCGCCATGACAGACCGGAACAGTACTGACTACTGCGGCCAAAGGTTCCGACCCGCATAAAAAGGCTTCGTGTTGAGGAAGCAGAACTGGGTCTGGCTTTGGTTGAACAAGGACCAGGAACTCTTTGATACCCGTCTAAATTCTCCATTCTGCCAGGGGAACCAACAAAGTGCCTTGGGGTGCACCGCTGTGACCAGCCGACCAAGCCCCCAGGGACGCCTCAGCAGGTCTGGTCCACAGTTCTTCTAGAGGACTGTAGACCCACTGCTCCACCCAGACCAGAGGTCAGAGTCTCTTCCTAACATCCAGGCAGGGTGGGAGGTTTGGATCGTTTGGTTGATGGAAGATTCTATCTGGTGGGGGGTGCAGCCATCCCTATGCCTGCCCTATCCCAGTGATCTGGGGTGCCCTGGATATCTTGGGCTCCCATAGCCTCTTTTCCTGTCCAGGGTTCTGTAGGGTGCGTCTGGGGCCGCCCACACCTGCTATTGAGCACATTTTCCTTCTGAAGAAGCTTTGGGAATCCTTTATACACGACATGCCCATGCATGGATACCACAGGAGTTTGGTTACAGAAATATGACCCCTGCTGGACAAGCTAAAAGAGGCTAACCTGTTAGCTACTGATGCAGCTAGCCACAGCTCGGCCCTCCTTTAAGTTCTATCCATCTGGTAAAACTTCATCGATCATTAAACACGTTAACACTACAGATGCTTCCGTTGCCAGGTAAGAAGAGTAGGATTATCATAGAGACATAAAATAATCGCATTTTGCGAATAAACTCAGACAGAAAGTTGCGACATGTAGAAAACAACAGATTATGAGCACACATTCATGGAAAGGTCAAATTATCGTACATTTGGCCTTTTTTGGGATTATTGATCCTACAAATACGATTACTATCGCACACCTGGCAACAACGCTACCGACTCAGCCCATGGACTCAGCGTTATGTTATTATCGTCCAGAACAACCAGAAGGTTTTACGTCATCGTGGCAACGTTCAGCCAATCATATGATGTAACGTCACCGACAGGAAGCCAGAGCACATCTGGTTCTTATAGCGGTTCTCAGGTGGAGGTCTTTGGACCAGAACTAAACCCAGGGTTCTCCCAAAGACCTGAATCTGTGGTTGAGTTCAAAGAGCAGCACCAAGCAGGACATTAGGTGATAAAACCATTTAGAAATGAATCACTGCGTCCAACAGGAACATATCAGAATAGGATCATAGATCCTCTGCATGCAGATAAACAACAGTATCGTCTGCGTACGTAGAAATCGAACATGTTCCGACTCTGGCTCCTGTTGCTGAAGTTAAACCAAACTGGTGCAGGAATGGAGACCAGTTGTTGTTACAGTCTGCAGAGGCGTTAGCGGTCTGGTTGATCTGTTTGGGGGAGAAAGGTGAGACTAACAACAGTGTGGTCAGATGGTGGGAAGACAGAGAAACTGCTCCTCTGCAGACGCCGTCACCAAACACACCTCTGTACTGTTCAACACCCAGAGTCTTCATGCTGGAGTGGGTAGGTGGAGGGCTGCATGCAGCAGGGATTCCTCATTAAAATCTAGAAAACTAAATAGTTTAGATGTTTTTAGGAGACTTTGCAGGCATACGACTGAGGTCAGCGTTTCATGTCGTTAGAATCAGGTATAGCTACGCCGCTAACGCTCTGATGGTTAGCTGCACCTCCTGCTGCGGTTCTGCAGTTGTTGTTTGGAGCTCAGCTACCATCCGTGTGAAACCGGATATAGTTAGAAAATCAAACATTTACTCCAGCTTCTCACCCTTTCCTCCTTCTGTTTTTTCAATCATTTTCATCTATAGAAATTAATATATAGACGCTCCAATGGATGGAAGCGAGGCCGACCGGCCTAGAGGGTGGCCATCTTGGGTCAGACCACAGTTCCGACAGCTGTTGTCAGGATGAATAGCAGGCGCCTCGGATCTCATTTAAACACATGGAAAACGAGTCAAAGAAAATATTACAATAATCTCTCCCAGTTATATAGAGCTATAGATATACATGCTCCCAATCGGTAGAGTTATTAGACAGCATGGGATTAATTTCCACTGTTATGCTGATGATACCCAGCTATATCTGTCTATAATCCAGATGAAGCTAACCCATTACATAGATTACAGGCATGTCTGAAGACATAAAAACCTGGATGACTCTTAACTTTCTGCTTCTGAATGCAGACAAAACAGAAGTTATAGTCTTTGGACCAGAGTCTCTGAAAAAGAAGCTGATTAGCCAGTCACTTCATTTGGATGGGATTAAACTGATTTCAGATAATAAAGTAAAAAATCTTGGTGTTATTTTTGATCAGGACCTGTCATTTAAATCCCAGATCAAAGAGGTTTCTAGAATTTCCTTCTTTCATCTGAGGAACATTGCAAAAATGAGAAATCTCCTGTCCAGGGGTGATGCTGAGAAACTAGTCCATGCATTTGTTACTTCAAGGCTGGACTATTGTAATTCTTTACTATCAGGAAGTCCACAAACTGTAGTTAAAAGCCTTCAGCTGATCCAAAATGCTGCAGCCAGAGTTCTGATGAAAATAAAAAAGAGAGATCATATCTCTCCTATCCTGGCTTCTCTTCATTGGCTTCCTGTTAAATCCAGAATAGAATTTAAAATCCTCCTTCTCACATATAAAGCCTTAAATGGCCAAGCTCCATCTGATATCAGAGATCTGATTGTTCCTTATGTTCCTAACAGAGCACTTCGCTCTCAATCTGCAGGTTTACTAGTGGTTCCTAGAACTTCTAAAAGTAGAATGGGAGGCAGATCTTTTAGTTCTCAGGCTCCTCTCCTGTGGAACCAACTATCAGTTTTAGTCCGTGAGGCAGACACCCTGTCTACTTTTAAGGCTAGGCTTAAAACTTTCCTTTTTGATAAAGCTTCTAGTTAGAGTGGCTCAGGTTATCCTGAGCTATCTCTATAGTTCTGCTGCTATAGGCTTAGACTGCTGACTTAGATTACTCATTTTTATTCAGATTAAAATGAACTGGAAGAAATATATAAATGCAGTTATTTATTTTGCAATAAGTACTAACATGATAATTACAGAGTTGTGGAAACATTTCTACTGTATTTTAATGACTGAGGTCTTTGATCAGGTCTGCGGTATAAAGACCACAGCGACCGTCAGTAGATGTTCCTGATTCTTATCATCAAACACGTCTGAAAACAGATCAGAAAGGAACAAAAACTAAACCAGAAATAATCCCTGAAGATCAGGCAGCTCAGACGCCATCTTCCACCCAGGAGGGAATCCAGAACCTTCTAAAGCTTCACATCCAGGAACAGGAAGTCCTGCAGCCTCCTTTATGTTCAGCAGGTCTGAAGCTCCTCAGAGTCCCATCAGTCCAGAAGCTCCACTTCTCCATCAGGTGGAGCAGAAAAAGACATTTTCCCTGAGAGGCTGGTCCTTTCTGGGACCTGCTGTGGTCTACCTGTCCAGGTGAGTCAGTAGTGAGGGTGCATGGAGGCAGGCTGCCAAGCTTTGGAGTAGATGCACTCTGAGGACGCTCGGGGCAGCTGGATCTCCTCGTACTGAAAGCAACACAGAGGAATCATTAACAAGCTAGCTAGCTTAGCTTTGCTCACATGGGCGGGACATAGGCTGTGTCTGAACGTCCGCCCCTACACCCCCCCATCAATATATAGAGCGGGTGACCTTTATGGTGAACACAGTTTACTGCCCTTTGGACAAATGATCACTACTGTTTGTTCCCCGTTGCTCCGCCTCCCTGCATAATGCCTGCGCCATCTTTATCACTTGTCGCCATTATTGGCCGCTGTGACAGCAAATCTCTTAATGCTTTTCAAGAAGGGCTCTCACCAAGCATTCTGGGAAATATCTGCTCGTCCAGTGACCACGGATGATCACTACTATTAAAGGTGCATTGTGGGAAATTTCTAGTCCACTACTTTATTATCTACTAGACGTTTGAACAGTCATTTCAAATGGCGTAAGCACTGCAGTGATGAGGGCGACATTCAGACACAGAATGAGATCAGAGAACAGATTTAGAGCTGAAAGAGGAAAATGGCCGAACAGACGGGAGGTCGATGTGAGCTAGTTAGCCTGTTAGCTGGATTAGCTAAGCAGGTATAAAGATGGCTGCTGCTTTTATCCTGGGACCCCCTCTGCTATACCCCCTCTCCTGGGCCCCCTCTCCGGGCCCCCTCTCCTAGGCCCCCTCTCCTGGTCCCCCTCTGCTATACCCCCTCTCCTGGGCCCCCTCTCCTGGGCCCCCTCTCCTAGGCCCCCTTTCCTGGGCCCCCTCTCCTGGTCCCCCTCTCCTATACCCCCTCTCCTGGGCCCCCTCTCCTATACCCCCTCTCCTGGGCCCCCTCTCCTGGGCCCCCTCTCCTATACCCCCTCTCCTGGGCCCCCTGTCCTAGACCCCCTCTACTGGGCCCCCTCTCCTAGGCCCCCTCTCCTGGTCCCCCTCTCCTGGGCCCCCTCTCCTGGTCCCCCTCTCATATACCCCCTCTCCTGGGCCCCCTCTCCTATACCCCCTCTCCTGGGCCCCCTGTCCTAGACCCCCTCTACTGGGCCCCCTCTCCTAGGCCCCCTCTCCTGGTCCCCCTCTCCTGGGCCCCCTCTCCTGGTCCCCCTCTCATATACCCCCTCTCCTGGGCCCCCTCTGCTATACCCCCTCTCCTGGGCCCCCTCTCCTGGGCCCCCTCTCCTAGGCCCCCTTTCCTGGGCCCCCTCTCCTGGTCCCCCTCTCCTATACCCCCTCTCCTGGGCCCCCTCTCCTATACCCCCTCTCCTGGGCCCCCTCTCCTGGGCCCCCTCTCCTATACCCCCTCTCCTATACCCCCTCTCCTGGGCCCCCTGTCCTAGACCCCCTCTACTGGGCCCCCTCTCCTAGGCCCCCTCTCCTGGTCCCCCTCTCCTGGGCCCCCTCTCCTGGTCCCCCTCTCATATACCCCCTCTCCTGGGCCCCCTCTCCTATACCCCCTCTCCTGGTCCCCCTCTCCTGGGCCCCCTCTCCTGGGCCCCCTATGCTGCAGCTCTAGGCGTGTCGTTGGTCCCCTGACTCTGCTCCATCAGTGGCTGTAAAGCTGAAGTCTAGCCTCTAAGCTGCGCTCAGCCTCCAGTGATCTGCCGTGAACAAGCTGTGATGTCACGCCGGGCATTCAGGGTGAACTAGCTGCTAGCAAAGCAGCTCTGCTCAGTTGCAGCAGCAGCTGCAGTGGTTTTGGTTTTAGCGCCTTGTAGTGTGATCACCATCAGTCAGACGGTGGTTTACCTGTGGAATCTGCATCTCCTGGTTCTCTACACTGTACTCTGCAGAGTCCTCGCCCCTGCAGCTGCTCCTCCTGATGCAGGCGGCAGTGAAACCTGCAGATGAAGAGCAGATCAGAACCAACCATCCAAAGAAAAACACAACATCTACCTCTGATCACTGCTTGCTTTGAAGGAACCAGCAGGAAACCAGGAGCTAAAATAAATCTATGCTAAACGATGAATTAGATGTAAACCAGATCCCTCTGCTGATGGATCTACTCTCTCTGGTTCTATCATTTCCCAGGAACTCAACTTTAGGATTTAAAGACTTTCCAGGAGATTCAGTCAGTGAAGAAATTCCTTAAAAACCCTTGAACCCGTCAGACTGGCTGTAAGCAGAGTGGAGACAGAGGACACTGAGTTTACTGAAGGAAAGCTGCTGCTGACCAGGTTAGCTCTGGGAGGATGTTACCATGGCAACAGATACTGAGGATGAGGAAACGGAAAATCAAGAGTTTCACTGATTTCTGTTTAGAAACCTTAAAAGTTTCCAGTAAACCTTTCATGAAACGGAGCCTAGAGCTTCCAACGTAGAAGTTGCTGAAGAACAAAAGATCAAAGCTTTAAGCAGAAATGATGTTTAAGGTGTCTGAGAAAGATTTACGTGTACTGTGGCTATATTATGCCACAGTATGTAAGCGGCTGTATTAAAGTTACTGAACTCTGTTCCTACAGGTGGGGGCAGCCCAGCCTGGATGGGGCCCATAGGGGCCCCTCAGGGTGGTGTATCTGGACTCCATCCCGTTTCTCCTAAAACCGTCCGTGAAATGAAGAAACCTTCTGGTTTCTAAAGCTGATCTGATGAAATCAGATTATTAATTAGATCTTTATTCTAACTGATGTTTAAAACAATCAGATTCTGAGTTTCTCCATAATCAATAAACTGGTTTCCTCCTTTAGACAATAAGCTGGTGATGCGTTTATCTTCATTAGTTCAATAAGCAGAAATACTTTATAAACCGGGAATGTTGGTTTTTCCACCGTAAGGGGAAATAGTCTCCTCTGATTGGTTAAAACTTTTAGCGTCTCAGAGGATGAAGCAATAAACATTAAACATGTTTCTGTTAATAATCATAAAACTCAAGCAGCTTGACTCCAATTATGCTCCCAGTTTGATCTCCTGCTGGTTCCACTGGAGCTGATGGGACTATAAAGCTGCCAGAATACTCACAGAGAACGGCAACGAGCAGGACGACGTTCACAGAGAACGAGGTTAATAAGACGGCGTCTTTCTGTAGCCATGTCACTGCGGGGGTCACTGCGGGGGTCACTGCGGGGGTCCCTGCGGGGGTCACTGCGGGGGGGCGCAGAGTGGAGGAGACATCTGGATTAACCCAAGAGAACGTACAGAATATTAATGTTAGAAGTAATCAGAGATCACAGACAGACATCAGTGGTTGCGTGCGTTGGGGCGACGGTGGCGTTGGATGTAGGAGTTTGCACTATTGCACTAGTTTGTACTATATAAGTACAGGACATTTACCATTTGTGGTCTATAAGATAAGATCTAAGAACAGAGTTTAATTTAGGAGTAAAATAGAAACCTGGATCCATCCATTCATTACCTGCTGAAGCTACTTCATGAAGATAAATCTAAAATAGACCTGCTTTAAGAGGCTTCAAATGAAGGTTCAACCACATCAGTTAGATTAAAATAAAGGTTCAAACGTGTTTTTCCTACCTGTGATGAGGATGAAAGTCCCTCCACTGAAGTCGTTCTCCTTCTTCCCACAGAAATACCTCCTGCTGTCCTCAGCAGAGAAGTTCTGGATCACCAGCTGGTTTCTAATCATCAGATATTTGGTCTCAAAGTCCGGAGAGTCGTACCTGGGAACGGTTAGAGAGAAGATCTGTCCGATTCTTCTTCTGGACTGGTTCTGGACCTCCATGAACCAGTGGATGTCACCAACATTATAGGAGCAGGTTAAAGTAACATTCTGACCCAGAGAGACATCAACATCCACCTGGTTCTGAGCCTCTGAACCGACCAGAACCAGAACCAGAAGCATCCCCAGCAGCTCCATCAGCAGGTTCTACATGTAGATCCTCCAGCTCCGCAGTCGGAGACTGATCTCTACTTCCTCCTTCTCTGCTGATCATATCAGCTCTGCTCTGACGCAAACCACAGATGGTGAGAGAGTCTCAGGAGGAGGAAGTGAAACATTTACATCTCCAGGCTGATTGGAGGCGGAGTCTGGACCACTGAGGATGGATCATCAACCATCCCTCAGAGCAGCCTGGAGGATCCTTCAGGATCCACAGATCGACCCGTACCGGTTCCTGATCATTAGGTTTTAGGACCAGTTCTAGAAGCTGGTGTTGATTCTTCATCCTCCATCCATTAAAACCACAGAGAGATAAATATTACTAAAGTCTCAATTAAACAAAAACCTTAATGAACCAATCAAACAGCAGGTGGAGGGAGCAGCAATGAATGAGCTCCAGTTTAACTGGAGGTCTGGCTGCTGAACACCCTGATGTACTGGTCAGCCTCTAACTGGTACCAGTTCATCACCCAGCAGGGAAACATTCAGCCTGAATGAGGTTCAGGCTGCAGAACGTTAGATTCTTCATGTTTAGCTCAATTATTCAGGCCTCAACCAGACAAGAGAAATATCTGAAGATTCTCAGTCATCCAGGTCAGGATCAAGCTTGGAAAAGTTCAGTTAAAGCTACAGTGTGTAATAATTACAGGGATATACAGTCAGAAATGTAATACATTACACATAACTATGTTATTTATCATCATCTACGAGCTCAGCCTCTTAACCTTAATATTTGCGTTGCCTTAGAATTGGTTATTTATAATTACATAGGAGCGGGTCTCGCAGCCATGGAGGCAGACATCTTTGCACTACGGCAGCGCAGAGCCAACAAACTAGCGATTGCGAGATCGCCCATTACGCTCGAAAGTAACTACGGCAAGTTGAGAGAGATGAACTGAGACGGTACTGAACACACAGACTAATGAAATACTATCTGTAAAATTATCTATGCAAAACAAACCTCATCACTTGAGAAGGTAGGTGATGCGGACGTCGTGGAAGACATTTTGTCCCGTAACGCTCGCCGTACTGTTGGGGGGGGAGATGTTCATGTTGCTGCAGTCTGCAGTCTGACCGCTAGATGTCGCTAAAAGTTACACACTGTAGCTTTAACTGACCACTGTGGCATTTTAATTTCCTTCCAATTTGGCAGGACAAAGACGGTTCCATTTTCTTTATGGAAATTTAATAACAGCCTTTTAGACAAGTCACGTGACATTTGTTGCTAAGACGACATTTTAGGTGGAGAAGGCGTAGTGTAAACAACCGCAGCATAGCTAAACGAAGGACTAAAGGATTGAGTTTGTTTCTCTGACTATATGGAAAAAAGTAAGCAGAATGCGAAATTACCGTACCGGCAAAAACTTAATAACGAGGCCAGGGACCGTTACTTGTCGAAACTGTTGGATATTAACGGCATAGATCCTTATGATCTCCGCAGCAAAGACTGGAGCTCCGACGTCACTTCACTGCCTCCGATCTCATCAGTGGACATAAACTACCTAGTGTTTGGTGTCAGTGCCTACACTTGCGAGGAATTCAAAGCATGTAAGTCACTGGAAGCACACGGACAGTTCACAAATGGCTCCTTTCCACCTAATATGGTGGTTTTCCCACGATGCACCGCGCCCGAGGTAAACAATTGACGTCACCTGGCGGAGACCGATAGATGGCAATATTACCCCCAGATTCCACATACTCCGTCAGCACTCCGCTGACGTACGTCGTGCGGAGCGCTTGTCTTTCATGGAAATCAATGAGAGCTGTTCCACATCCACCGCTACTCCTCCGCACGTCTCCTTCCACGTACGTCTTCTCCGTCCGTCACCGACAAATTACGGAGCCGAGCTATTTTTTGCTCCGCTCCGGTCCGGCCAGGTCAAGATCCGCAATTGCAATCGCACCAAACAGGAAAAAGAACATCGACAAATTCCGGTTCGTCAAATTAAAATATAGCAGCAACAGATCGGTGACTAGAAATTATAGCATAATTCTTATATATATATAAAAAAATAAACTAACACCGTTTATTTAAATGATTGGATGCAAACTATTGGTTATTCACCAACGAGGAAGCAGATTTCTCATCTCCATCAAAATATTTATTTTATACCGAGGGACTTAAAGTTTAATCAAATCCATTCATTTAATTTTCTCTGGTCCCCTCCCTGATCTGACCAGTGATGACATGTTTAGCCGCATGTCGTCATTCAACCGCTGGTTGTCTAGGTGGTGTCCTGAAAACAACGTGGGCTACATTAATAATTGGCAATCCTTTTGGGGAAAGCCTGGTCTGATTCGGAGAGACGGCATCCATCCCACTTTGGATGGTGCAGCTCTTCTTTCTAGGAATCTGGCCACATTTATTAGTCCTCCAAAACCTTGACCCCCCAGGGTGCAAACCAGGAAGCAGAACCCTGACCCCCCAGGGTGCAGACCAGGAAGCAGAGTCCTAGTTTAACAGACCTCTCTGCAGCTTCTCTACTGTTACCCACTCTTTACTCCATCCAGACAGTGTCTTGCCCACGACCAAAATCTAATAAATTAGCAAAGATTCCCATCCATCCATCCATCCATCCATCTTCCTCCGCTTATCCGGGGTCGGGTCGCGGGGGCAGCAGCTTAAGAAGGGAGGCCCAGACTTCCCTCTCCCCAGCCACTTCTTCCAGCTCTTCAGGAGGAACCCCAAGGCGTTCCCAGGCCAGCCGAGAAACATAGTCTCTCCAGCGAGTCCTGGGTCTTCCCCGGGGCCTCCCCCCTGTGGGACGTGCCCGGAACACCTCACCAGGGAGGCGTCCAGGAGGCATCCTAAACAGATGCCCAAGCCACCTCAACTGGCTCCTCTCGACGTGGAGGAGCAGCGGCTCTACTCCGAGTCCCTCCCGGATGACCGAGCTTCTCACCCTATCTCTAAGGGAGAGCCCAGCCACCCTACGGAGGAAACCCATTTCGGCCGCTTGTATCCGCGATCTCGTTCTTTCGGTCATGACCCAGAGTTCATGACCATAGATGAGGGTAGGAACGTAGATCGACCGGTAAATCGAGAGCTTCGCTTTTTGACTCAGCTCTCTCTTCACCACGACGGACCGGTACAACGCCCGCTTCACGGCAGACGCTGCACCAATCCGCCTGTCGATCTCCCGCTCCCTTCTTCCCTCATTCGTGAACAAGATCCCAAGATACTTAAACTCCTCCACTTGGGGCAGGACACCCCCCCTGACCCGGAGAAGGCACTCTACCCTTTTCCGGCTCAAGACCATGGCCTCGGATTTGGAGGCACTGATCCCCATCCCGGCCGCTTCACACTCGGCTGCGAACCGATCCAGCGAGAGCTGCAGATCACGACCTGATGAAGCCAATAGGACCACATCATCTGCAAAAAGCAGAGACGCAATCCTAAGGCCACCAAAACGGATCCCCTCAACACCTTGGCTGCGCCTAGAAATTCTGTCCATGAAGGTAATGAACAGAATCGGTGACAAAGGGCAGCCCTGGCGGAGTCCAACTCTCACCGGAAACGAGCCCGACTTACTGCCGGCAATGCGGACCAGACTCTGACACCGGTCATACAGGGACCTGACAGCCCGTATCAAAGGGCCCGGCACCCCGTACTCCCGGAGAACCCCCCACAGGGCCCCCCGAGGGACACGGTCAAACGCCTTCTCCAAGTCCACAAAGCACATGTAGACTGGTTGGGCGAACTCCCATGCACCCTCCAGGACCCTGCTGAGGGTGTAGAGCTGGTCCAGCGTTCCACGGCCAGGACGGAAACCACACTGCTCTTCCTGAATCCGAGGTTCGACTATCCGACGGACCCTCCTCTCCAGCACCCCTGAATAGACCTTGCCGGGGAGGCTTAAGAGTGTGACTCCCCTGTAATTGGAGCACACCCTCCGGTCCCCCTTTTTGAATAGGGGGACCACCACCCCAGTCTGCCAATCCAGGGGGACTGCCCCCGATGTCCCTGCAATGTTGAAGAGTCGTGTCAGCCAACACAACCCCACAACATCCAGGACCTTGAGGAACTCGGGGCGGATCTCATCCACCCCCGGGGCCCTGCCACCGAGGAGCTTTTTAACCACCTCGGCGACCTCGCCCACAGAGATTGGAGAGCCCAGCCCAGAGTCCCCAGGCCCAGCTTCCTCAATGGAAGACATGTTGGTGGGATTGAGGAGGTCTTCGAAGTATTCCGCCCACCGACCCACAACGTCCCGAGTCGAGGTCAGCAGCACACCATCCCCACTATAAACAGTGTTGGTGCTGCACCGCTTCCCCCCCGTGAGACGCCGGATGGTGGACCAGAACCGCTTCGGAGCCGTACGGAAGTCTTTCTCCATGGCCTCTCCAAACTCCTCCCACACCCGAGTTTTTGCCTCAGCAACCATCCGAGCCGCATGCCGCTTCGCCCGCCGGTACCCATCAGCTGATTCCGGAGTCCCACAGGCCAAAAAGGCCCGATAGGCCTCCTTCTTCAACCTGACAGCATCCCTCACCGGAGGTGTCCACCAACGGGTTCGAGGGTTGCCGCCACGACAGGCACCGACAACCTTGCGGCCGCAGCTCAGATAAGCCGCCTCGACAATGGAGGAACGGAACATGGTCCACTCGGACTCAATGTCCCCCACCTCCCCCGGGATGTGTTCGAAGTTCTGCCGGAGATGGGAGTCAAAGCTCCGCCTAACAGGGGACTCCGCCAGACGTTCCCAGCAGACCCTCACAACACGTTTGGGCCTGCCAGGTCTGACCGGCATCCTCCCCCACCACCGGAGCCAACTCACCACCAGGTAGTGGTCAGTGGAAAGCTCAGCACCTCTCTTCACCCGAGTGTCCAAGACATACGGCCGCAAGTCCGATGAAACGATGACAAAGTCGATCATCGAACTGCGGCCTAGGGTGTCCTGGTGCCATGTGCACATATGGACACCCTTATGCCTGAACATGGTGTTCGTTATGGACAATCCATGACGAGCACAGAAGTCCAACAACAGAACACCACTCGAGTTCAGATCAGGGCGGCCATTCCTCCCAACCACGCCCCTCCAGGTCTCACTGTCATTGCCCACGTGAGCGTTGAAGTCTCCCAGCAGAACAAGGGAGTCCCCAGGAGGGGCACCCTCCAGTACCCCCTCTAAGGACTCCAAGAAGGGTGGGTAATCTGAACTGTTGTTCGGCCCGTAAGCACAGACAACAGTCAGAACCCGTCCCCCCACCCGTAGGCGGAGGGAGGCTACCCTCTTGTTCACCGGGGTAAACCCCAACGTACAGGCGCCGAGATGGGGGGCAACAAGTATGCCCACTCCTGCCTGGCGCCTCTCACCGTGGGCAACTCCAGAGTGGAAGTATGTCCAGCCCCTCTCAAGGAGACTGGTTCCAGAACCAGAACCATGCGTTGAGGTGAGACCGACTATTTCTAGCCGGAACCTCTCAGCCTCACACACTAGCTCCGGTTCCTTCCCCACCAGCGAGGTGACATTCCACGTCCCAAGAGCCAGCTTCTGCAGCCGAGGATCGGACCGCCAGGGTCCCCTCCCCTGGCCGCCACCCAACACACATTGCACCCGACCCCTATGGCCCCTCTCACGGGTGGTGGGCCCATGTAAGGGGGGACCCATGTTTCCTCTTCGGGCTGAGCCCGGCCGGGCCCCATGGGTAAAAGCCCGGCCACCAGGCGCTCGCCATCGTGCCCCCCCTCCAGGCCTGGCTCCAGAGTGGGGCCCCGGTGACCCGCGTCCGGGCGAGGGAACGCTGGATCCAAATATGGTACTCATCATAAGGGTCTGCAAAGATTCCCAAAGGAGTAAATCATGATAATCTAATTAAAATCAAAATAACTCCAATTGGGGAAAAAGTTAAACGATTAAATGCGGTCTGTTTAACATAAGATCTCTTTCCTCTAAAAGTCTGCTAGTTAATGACTTGATCTGTGATAATCACATTGACTTGTTTTGCCTTACAGAAACCTGGCTGCAGCAAGAGGATTATGTGAGCATAAATGAGGCAACTCCTTAAAGCTATTTAAATTTTCACATACCCAGAAGTTCTGGGCGAGGAGGAGGAGTAGCAACAATCTTCCAGTCTGACTTACTGATTACTCCCAAAACAGTTAATACCTACAACTCTTATGAACATTTAACCCTTAATTTCCCTCATCCAAATTTCAAGGCAAGAAAACCTCTTCTTTTTGTAACTTTGTATCGTCCGCCAGGTCCTTACTCTGAATTTTTAGATGAGTTTTCAGAGTTCCTTTCTGATTTGGTATTAAATACTGACAGGGTCATCATAGTGGGAGATTTTAACATCCATGCTGACATTGAAGGCGATAGCTTAAGAGCAGCCTTTGATGCTATCTTAGACACTATTGGCTTTGTTCAAAATGTGAATAGTCCCAAACATTCTCATCTTCATACTTTGGATCTTGTGCTGACATACGGCATAGAATGTGAAGAAATAACAGTATTTCCTCACAACCCTGTCCTCTCTGACCACTTTCTAATAACCTTCAGGATTACTTTAACAGAGTTCTCCTCCCCCAAAAGAAGGTTACATTTTAGTAGATCTTTATCAGATGGTGCAGTTATACATTTTAAAGAATCTGCTTCACTTTCTCTCTCCTCTGTGTCGCTGAGCAGTGCTGCAGAGTGCAAAAGCATAGCTTATTCCCCTTCACAGGTTGATGATTTTGTTGATGGGGTTGCTAGTTCTCTGCGTACTGCCTTAGACAACGCAGCTCCCTTGAAAATGAAAACCGTTAAAAATAGAAAGCTTGCTCCTTGGTTTAATGCAGAGCTGCGTACTTTGAAGCAAAATGCTAGGAAACTGGAGAGAAAATATCGCTCCACAGGCCTGCGGGAGTCCTTCCTAGTCTGGAAAAATGGTTTACTGCTGTACAGTGGGGCAAAAAAGTATTTAGTCAGCCACCAATAGTGCAAGTTCTCCCAATTTTCATCGTAGATATACCTCAACTATGAGAGACAAAATGAGAAAAAAAATCCAGAAAATCACATTGTCTGATTTTTAAAGAATTTATTTGCAAAATATGGTGGAAAATAAGTATTTGGTCAGTTACAAAAGTTCATCTCAATACTTTGTTATATACCCTTTGTTGGCAATGACAGAGATCAAACGTTTTCTGTAAGTTTTCACAAGGTTTTCACACACTGTTGCTGGTATTTTGGCCCATTCCTCCATGCAGATCTCCTCTAGAGCAGTGATGTTCTGGGGCTGTCGCTGGGCAACACGGACTTTCAACTCCCTTCAAAGATTTTCTATGGGGTTGAGATCTGGAGACTGGCTAGGCCACTCCAGGACCTTGAAATGCTTCTTACGAAGCCACTCCTTCGTTACCCGGGCGGTGTGTTTGGGATCATTGTCATGCTGAAAGACCCAGCCACGTTTCATCTTCAATGCCCTTGCTGATGGAAGGAGGTTTTCACTCAGAATGTGACGATACATGGCCCCATTCATTCTTTCCTTCACACGGATCAGTCGTTCTGGTCCCTTAGCAGAAAAACAGCCCCAAAGCATGATGTTTCCACCCCCATGCTTCACTGTAGGTATGGTGTTCTTTGGATGCAACTCAGCATTCTCTCTCCTCCAAACACGACAAGTAGAGTTTTTACCAAAAAGTTCTATTTTGGTTTCATCTGACCATATGATATTCTCCCAGTCATCGTCTGGATCATCCAAATGCTCTCTAGCAAACTTGAGACGGGCCTTGACATGTACTGGCTTAAGCAGGGGGACACGTCTGGCACTGCAGGATTTGAGTCCCTGGCGGCGTAGTGTGTTACTGATGGTAGCCTTTGTTACTTTGGTCCCAGCTCTCTGCAGGTCATTCACTAGGTCCCCCCGTGTGGTTCTGGGATTTTTACTCACCGTTCTTGTGATCATTTTGACCACACGGGGTGAGATCTTGCGTGGAGCCCCAGATCGAGGAAGATTATCAGTGGTCTTGTATGTTTTCCATTTTCTAATAATTGATCCCACAGTTGATTTCTTCACACCAAGCTGTTTACCTATTGCAGATTCAGACTTCCCAGCCTGGTGCAGGTCTATCATTATGTTTCGGGTGTCCTTTGACAGCTCTCTAGTTTTGGCCATGGTGGAGTTTAGAGTGTGACTGTTTGAGGTTGGACAGGTGTCTTTATACTGATAACGGGTTCAAACAGGTGCCATTAATGAAGGTAACGAGTGGAGGACAGAGGAGCCTCTTACAGAAGAAGTTACAGGTCTGTGAGAGCCAGAAATCTTGCTTGTTTGTAACTGACCAAATACTTATTTTCCACCATATTTTGCAAATAAATTATTAAATCAGACAATGTGATTTTCTGGATTTTTTTTCTCATTTTGTCTCTCATAGTTGAGGTATATCTATGATGAAAATTACCGGCCTCATCTTTTTGAGGGGGAGAACTTGCACTATTGGTGGCTGACTAAATACTTTTTTGCCCCACTGTATAAGAGGACCCTTTGTAAAGCAAGAGCAGCATCCTTCTCCTCATTGATAGAGGAGAATAAGAATAATCCTAGATTTCTTTTTAATCAGTTCCCAAACTCACCCAGAGCCATAGCTCTGTTGAACCGTCCATTCCACCTGCTCTTAGCAGCAATGATTTTATGGGATTCTTTATAAATAAGATTGATCTTATTAAAAATAAGATCATTAGCACTCCTCTATCCGCGATGGTACCTGAGGTAGTCATGGAATCTGAACCGGGTTTAGACTGCTTTGATCCAGTTGAACTTTCTGAGTTAGCAAAATTATTGTCTTCATCTAAGCCTTCAACTTGTATGTTAGATCCAGTTCCAACCAGGTTATTTAAGGAGGTATTCCCTTTGATCTCCTCCTCCATTTTAGATGTGATTAATCTATCTCTGTTACAGGGATATGTACCTAAAGCTTTTAAGGTTGCTGGAATTAAACCTCTGCTTAAGATACCGTCTCTTGACCCAGATGACTTGGTTAATTATAGACCTATATCCAATCTTCCTTTCTTATCCAAAATTCTTGAGAAAGTAGTTGCCAAACAAGTTTGCGACCACTTACACCATAATGAACTTTTTGAAGAGTTTCAGTCTGGCTTTAGAGCTCATCATAGCACTGAAACAGCTCTGGTGAAAGTCACTAATGATATTCTCATGGCCTCAGATAATGGACTCGTATCTGTGCTCGTCCTGTTGGATCTTAGTGCTGCATTTGATACAGTTGACCATAATATTCTTTTAGAAAGACTTGAATATTTTGTTGGAATTAAAGGAACAGCACTAGACTGGTTTAAATCTTATCTATCTGATCGAATTCAGTTTGTTTATGTTAATGATAGATCTTCAACACGCTCAAAGGTTACCTGTGGAGTACCACAGGGATCAGTGCTAGGACCAATTCTCTTTACTTTATACATGCTCCCAATTGGTAGAGTTATTAGACAGCATGGGATTAATTTCCACTGTTATGCTGATGATACCCAGCTATATCTGTCTATAATCCAGATGAAGCTAACCCATTACATAGATTACAGGCATGTCTGAAGACATAAAAACCTGGATGACTCTTAACTTTCTGCTTCTGAATGCAGACAAAACAGAAGTTATAGTCTTTGGACCAGAGTCTCTGAAAAAGAAGCTGATTAGCCAGTCACTTCATTTGGATGGGATTAAACTGATTTCAGATAATAAAGTAAAAAATCTTGGTGTTATTTTTGATCAGGACCTGTCATTTAAATCCCAGATCAAAGAGGTTTCTAGAATTTCCTTCTTTCATCTGAGGAATATTGCAAAAATGAGCAATCTCCTGTCCAGGGTTGATGCTGAGAAACTAGTCCATGCATTTGTTACTTCAAGGCTGGACTATTGTAATTCTTTACTATCAGGAAGTCCACAAACTGTAGTTAAAAGCCTTCAGCTGATCCAAAATGCTGCAGCCAGAGTTCTGATGAAAATGAAAAAGAGAGATCATATCTCTCCTATCCTGGCTTCTCTTCATTGGCTTCCTGTTAAATCCAGAATAGAATTTAAAATCCTCCTTCTCACATATAAAGCCTTAAATGGCCAAGCTCCATCTGATATCAGAGATCTGATTGTTCCTGATGTTCCTAACAGAGCACTTCGCTCTCAATCTGCAGGTTTACTAGTGGTTCCTAGAATTTCTAAAAGTAGAATGGGAGGCAGATCTTTTAGTTATCAGGCTCCTCTCCTGTGGAACCAACTACCAGTTTTAGTCCGTGAGGCAGACACCCTGTCTACTTTTAAGGCTAGGCTTAAAACTTTCCTTTTTGATAAAGCTTCTAGTTAGAGTGGCTCAGGTTATCCTGATCTATCTCTATAGTTCTGCTGCTATAGGCTTAGACTGCTGGAGGACATAGGGACCCCTTTTTCATCATTCTGCTTCATTCTATCTCTATTCTCCCACTCTGCAGAATCTGTTAGTTCAATCTCTAACGTTCTGCTCTCTCTGCTTTTTCTCATAGTAGCTTCATCTGGTCTGTTCCTGTTTGGCTGTGACTCCATCCTGGAGAGAAATATCAGCTGTGCTGCTGCCATCAACACCTTTGTTTCTAGATGTTGGAGCTTGGCCTGTTTTCCAGTGCTGTCCTGTTTCTCTGACTGTGACTAACTGGATGTGCTCTCTTCATCCTCTGACATGGGAGCTGGCTCGGAGCTCGTCTGCCTGGCTGTGTGTTTCCTGGACGGGGCCGCCTGTGGAGCTGGTTGACAGTTGCCTTTTGTATCTATGCTTCTTTTTCTATGTCTGCTTCTGTCTCCTTGAACTCCAGTGGGCCTCAGCAGATGGCCGCTCACACTGAGCCTGGTTCTGCTGGAGGTTTCTTCCTGTTCAAAGGGAGTTTTTCCTCTCCACTGTCGCTACAAGCATGCTTAGTGTGAGGGGTTGCTGAAGAGTCAATGAGTCGATGCAATCAGCTGGTTTTCCTTAGATAGAAAACTTTGAATCAATCTGACTGGATGATCTGGTGAACTGGAAAGTGACCTGAGATGACATGATGTGAATTGGAGCTATAGAAATAAACTGAAAAGAATTGAATTCAATAGAAACTTCTTATTACAGGAATGAAAAGAGATGCTGAGTTTGGGAGTAGAGAACAAGTTCATTCAAAAAAGCAGTTGTGAATTATCCTTATCCCCGTTACAAATATATATATATATATATATATATATATATATATATATGGGCAGAAACTGAACATCTGTTGGATGATGGTAGGATTTTTTTAATATGTCATATTAAATTAAGCTCACAGGGTTCATACAGGAATGAGTGACTCTAATTTAATGCTATTAGAAATGATTTTAATGCCATCAACAAGAACCATGAACACAAGTTATTAGTGTCCATGAAATATGAAGGAGCTGTAAGGACGGATCCATGACTCCTGTATGTATGTAAACACACACACACACATACGTATATATATATCCTCTAGCTTTTTCTCCGCCTGCAGCTTCCTTTCCGAACATACGGCTTTATGATCAGTTCCACGAAAATTAATAGCGATATATCTGACGAAATTGTTTTTATAAGCATTTTTTATTAAAGAATCATAAATGCCACGATAAACATATTTAAATAATTTTAGTGCCAATTAAGGCCTTGATTTAAAAAGAAAAAAAGCATGAATTGTAATTATTTTTAATGATCTGCGGAAACCCTGGTTCATCTGGTGAATGCTCTCTACGATCTCCAGGGAACTCAGAGCGGAGGGGACGGAGCCACAGCGGAGGATGGATGCTTTGCTTTGAGCAGGCGGTCTGGAGCGCAGCGGGGCGGTCTGGAGCGCAGCGGGGCGGTCTGGAGCGCAGCGGGGCGGGGCGGTCTGGAGCGCAGCGGGGCGCTGACGGAGGATGAGGGACTTCGGGGTTATGCCTGAGAATACTATCTGTAAAATTATCTATGTAAACAAACCTCATCACTTGAGAAGGTAGGTGATGCGGACGTTGTGGAAGACATTTTGTCCCGTAACGCTCGCCGTACTGTTGGGGGGGAGAAGCGGTGGGGGGGGAGATGTTCATGTTGCTGCGGTCTGCAGTCTGACCGCTAGATGTCGCTGAAAATTACACACTGTAGCTTTAAGGCAGCTGGACATGAAGTTTTCTAGATGTTTCTCCTCTCATTCAAGAGGCTTCTTCAGGAAAATGAGAGGAGAAACATCTAGCTGTGGTGTCAATCATCATCATCTCTAAAGGCCGTTTGATCTTAAAGGTCTGTGTGATCATCAGAGCCGACTAGAGGAGCAGAACCTGACCTACAGACTAGATCTATGACATCATGTTTCTACTGAACTACTGAGTCACTGATCTGACTAATGACACCTGGTTTAATGTTTTACTAAATATGAATTAATCTATCAATTCTGCGTCTTCAAAGAATAGGATGAAAAATAAACAATTATATAATAAAAACATCAGGTGGAAGAAACACTTATGTTTGAGTTTCAATATTTACTGTTTATTAATAATAAACTGATGAGCGTATTTTAACTTAACCTCCAACAAAATAACATTTAACCAATCAGCCATTAGTAATAAAAAGAGGACGTGTTTCTCTTCTATTGATGCATATTGGTTTAAAACAAGCTGGTTTCATTTAGTGAAGTTTCTCCTGAACGATGGAGAGTCTGAATGTTACTCAGGTTAAATAAATTATACTTCATTATATTTTTACTTAAGTAAAACACTGTAACAATCGTCCTAAAAAGTATTTTTCCAAAGTAACTGAGTAAATGTAACTAGTCCCCCCCGGTTAAAACATGTAAACATAAATCCTAACGTGTCTCTCAGGATCCTCTGATCAATAGAATCCAGACTCAATAGAAAACAGAAGTTTTATTTTTAATGAAATCAGATTAAATGTATTAAACTCTCTATTAAACTCTTTGAACCAATGTTTCATATTGATGAAACAACCTGGCAGCTTTAATGCTGATCTATTATAGATCTGAAGGTTTTTATCGTCCTGCTACAGAGAAACGCTCTACAGGCATCAGAGTCAGGAAGCTCTGGATGCCTCAATGTCTCCATCTGGTGGACAACAAGATAAAAACACAGAAGAAGGAGGAGAGAAGAGTTTTATTTCAGAATAAAAGCATCCAGAGATTGACCTAAAGCTTCAGCTGCTTCAATGAGAGCAGGATGGGTGGATGCAGCTGCTTCATCAGAGCCAGCAGCGCCCCCTGGTGGAACAACAGCTCGCCCAGCAGCAGTTCTAGTTAGTGTCTGATTTCTTTGACATGAAATGATTAAATGACCTTTTTTATAAATATTCCTCAGATGATTCATTACTTCAATCTGCTTCATCTCAGCTCCTGACCAACTTTAACAGGTAACGGGTTCTTTGGGAACATAAAGCATCAATCAGGGAATCAACAGGTGAACAGAACCAGGGTCCTCTGACCAAACGGACCATCTGGATAATAAATAAACATAAAAAACTTTAGAAATATTCCTTCAAACAGTGTGAATAAGACACTTTGATTCAGAAATATAAATATCCTTCCAGGTTTTATGGATCCTTCATGACTAATGAGCTAAATGGCTCTATGGTCTGCAGGCTGCTCTCATCCTTCAGCTGGTTGTTTCTGAAGCTTCCAGCAGATCAATGACCTGCAGCTGAACTCTGATACCAGAAGCAACTGGATTTAATAAGATCATTGATGATCTGGGAGGTCAGAGGTCAGCTGGAACTCAAACAGGTCATGTGACATTAAGCAGAACATTATAATAAGAGGCGGTTCTAGGAGCAGAGGTTTAGGACAGTCAGATTCATTTCACTGTTTTCTACACATTTTTGGAACAATTCAGTCGTTTTGCTAATGAGTGACTCCATCATTCACTGATGCATCGTATCTGAGACATGTGCCAAAAACCCAACAAGCAAAGTAAAAGCAGCATTTTCTAGAATCAGTGAAAGCTTTAAAATCAACTCATTTCATAGAAAGTTTCCATGAAATGAGTCTTTTTATAACAGTAAAATAATCTACTGAATGAAATGGTTTGCCAGTTTAACAGCTGCTGCTTTTCTGTCTGTTTTCCTACCTGTTTCTTTGTGGCCTTTCATTTTGCCCACACCTCTCTCCTTCTACTCCTCTCCCTCTTTAGACGGACAATCAGAAAATGGATTATAAATAAAAATGATTCAGTAAATTTAAATGTTAATATTGTGGTTTTAAAGATAATCAAACTGACCCGTCTCAGACACATTAGAGCACCTCGCTGGTGAACGTTTCACCAACACACCATCAATAGGTGCAGAGATCTGACTGAACATTTCAGAGACACCTGAAAGTTTCTTATTATTATTCTTGTAGCACTTCAAACGCATTTTACGGGGACTTCGCATATTCAAAAACTCAGGAAAACGTGGCAGTAACTTGTCCCCCGCGTGAAATAGCCGGTCTGTAATGGAATCCAAAATGGCCGCCCCCAAATTACGCCACAGCGCCCCCTAACGTGAGTTGGGGGAAACTGTAAGTCCCAGAGATTTGAACTGTGGCACACAGGTAGATCTCCTCAAATCATGAAAAAAAGTCTCTTGGAGGTATGCCCTAAAACCCACAGGAAGTCGGCCATTTTGGATTGAAGTTCAAATTTTCACCGTAATTTTGCACTTTATAGCCTCGATATTTGAACGAACTCCTCCTACAGCTTTTGAGTCACAGGCTTCAAACTAACTCCAACTTGACTTGAGGCATTGGGGATCAAAAGTTATCAAAGGAATTTTTCTACATCAAAGCATGTGGGCGTGGCCAGGCGTCAAACTTGGTCCCTTTGCTATGAAACACAATACAAGCCCCAGGCCATTTTTTTAATGAGAGTTATGAAATTTGGTACACATATGTAACCCATCAGGACCTAAAAAAAGTTATATGGGAGCCATGGTCTAAACCCCACAGGAAGTCCGCCATTTTGAATCAAAGCCATCATTAGCTTTTTCATCTTTATATTGTATTTTAGCTAACTCCTCCTTGAGCGATTGGGCTGCAAACTTCTAACTTGCTGAGCCTAGACTAAAGACATAAGGGATCAAAAGTTATCAAAAGATTTTTGCTGTGACAAACCATGTGGGCGTGGCCAAGCATCAAAATCAGACTTCCAGCAATAACAGTATGACATAACAGCCGCAGGCCCTGCTTTTATTGATTATAAAATTTGGTACAAATGTACAACCCAACAGGATGCCCAAAAAAAGTCTATTGGACCCATGGTCCAAACCCAACAGGAAGTTGGCCATTTTGGATCAACCATACCATTTTCTGTTTTTAAGTCATGACGTATCTCAGTGAAGGGCTATTTGTTTTTTTTTAAGACGGAGACTTCAGATTCACTTTGCATTGACTATAGTCATAGCAGATTAAAAGTTATCAAAATTATTATTCTACATGGAAGCATGAGGGTTTGGCTAAGCATCAAACTGTTAACTCCAGTCATACAAAGCCATCATTTTATAACCTCAATATGGAAGGTCAACATAGTACCAGGAGGGGGAGGAGATGGAGGAGAAAGATGATGAGGATGAGGAGACGCAGTGAGAGCAGCTGCAGGAGGAGGAGCATGAGAAGCAGGAGGATGAGGAAGATGAGGAGAAGCTACAGGAGGAAGAGTATGGGAAACAGTGGCAGCAGCAGAAGGAGCAAGAGGAGGATGAAGAGAAGCAGCAGCAGGCTGATGAAGAGGATGAGGAGAAGAAGCAGCAGGCATAGGCTGAAGAGCAGGAGCATAGGCTGGGAAGGAGCGTGGAGGTGGAGGTCGCTTGGTTCCCGCGGTCGCAACATACCAGGCGGTGCGAGCTGCGAGGGCCGCGCAATGCCACTTGTGGCTTTAATTATTATTATTTCTGATGAACCAAAAGTCTGTTTCATGAAGCAGGTTTAACAAACTCAGATTCTAATCTTTAACTCTAAATAGATCTAGTCTAAAGTCGGGAACTCTAAGTGTTCGGCTTTACAATGGTTATTAATTATATTATAAGCAACAACTCTGAAAAGCTATTATCAGTGGAAACAGCTTGATCTAAGTGTTGTTACTGTGAAAATATTACCTGATTGTTTCTTGAACGTATCTATTGAGGTATCTATCACCTGTCAGCAGGTGGAAATGAAGAATGAAAACGTTGCTCTAATAAATGGAACCTGTTCATCATCTCATGGGTTCCTCCTCATGTTGATTCAGTCTGCTTTGACACATGGGGAATTAATGAATCTACAGCTGTGTTTCCTGGACGGGGCCGCCTGTGGAGCTGGTTGACAGTTGCCTTTTGTATCTATGCTTCTTTTTCTATGTCTGCTTCTGTCTCCTTGAACCCCAGTGGGCCTCAGCAGATGGCCGCTCACACTGAGCCTGGTTCTGCTGGAGGTTTCTTCCTGTTCAAAGGGAGTTTTTCCTCTCCACTGTCGCTACAAGCATGCTTAGTGTGAGGGATTGCTGAAGAGTCAATGAGTCGATGCAATCAGCTGGTTTTCCTTAGATAGAAAACTTTGAATCAATCTGACTGGATGATCTGGTGAACTGGAAAGTGACCTGAGATGACATGATGTGAATTGGAGCTATAGAAATAAACTGAATAGAATTGAATTAATCTGAAATAATTTCAGTGGTTCTTCATGTGCTGTAAATATAAGTAAATAAAAACTATATCTACATCTCGCTCATATTAAACCAGTAATCTGCTCTCTTATCACTGAGTTGTAGAATCCTCTCCTTATGAATATTTAATTCTCTGAGAATTAATGCAGATCATTCTTTAATTAGATCCTCGTCAAACTGACGTGAAATGTTTGTTTTTAAAACATGATGTGTCTAATGGGCCTAAGGAATTATATTCTTTTTCATGCAAAACTAGGACATAAATCTGCCTAAATCATGATATAAAGCAGCTTTACTGGCTGTAAGCAGAGCGGAGACAGAGGACCCTGAGTTACTGAAGGAAAGCTGCTGCTGACCAGGTTAGCTCTGGGAGGATGTTACCATGGCAACAGATACAGAGGATGAGGAAACAAAAAATTAAGAGCTTCACTGATTTCTGTTTAGAAACCTTAAAAGTTTTCAGTAAACCTGCTTCATGAAACAGAGCCAGAGGATAATTGAAAGGGTTAACTAACCAAATACTGTATGTCTTCTTTTTGTTTTGTTTTTTAAAGTAAAAAGTGCATACGGTATTAAAAAAACTACTGATATTTTAGGGGTGCTCTGATTTAAATTAGCGTTGCTTCAGCAACCTCAAAAAGACTATAAACACCTATGCTCAGAAGCTAGTAAAGCTGTTAAACCCTGAAGCTGAACTTATTGCTGAAATTAACCTTCAAGGCACAAAGTCTGAAAAATAAAAACACATCATCTCTACAATGAAAGGCAGCCATTGGAGGAGGAGCAGCGCTCCTCCTGGTGAACCTTCTAGCAGCAGCAGGGTGACAGCAGGCCGACCGCAGACAGCAGGAGCACCTGGAGGAGGACGGCTCCCTTTGAGGGGCTTTTATCTGCAGAAACAGAAGAGAAGCTGAATCACTGAAGGCGACATGAGAACCAACCTGAGGAGTCAAACTCTAATGCGTGGAAAGTGTAAGTAAGGTTTATATATAGCATCTTTCTCAGACAACAGCACAAACTGCTGCACAATATGAGGCATAAAGTACAAAACAGCACCAGATAAAATAGATGTAGACAAAATAAATACAATCTGAAAAACTCAGGGAGAGAAAAGACAATTAGAAGAAATGTATTGATACAGTTACTTTAGTCTTTGGCGCTCAGACCTCGGCAGGAAACATTAGTGCTGAATATTGATAGATATGCATGAACAGGAGTAAAGAAACCTGTCCATGATGAGCAAGCATGAAGCGACAGTGGAGAGGAAAAACTCCCCGTTGGGAGGTCAGATAGCGGTCATCTGCTGGACTGGTTGAGGTGAGACAGGGAACGCAGTGAGAGTCCAGGAGGAATGACGCTCTGATGAAGCTTTAGCTACGATGGTGGAGGAGGGGCTGGGGGGGGAACGGGGTCATCTGAATGATGTCACAGCGCATCGCCGCCTGCGTACTGGGTAGGTGACAGATTGGAGGCCCTTTAAGATGAGCTTTGGAGGCTGATTGGCTTTGGTGGAGGCGTGGTTCAAAGCTGATTGGTTGTGTTGGAGGTGGATGTAGAAGAGCCATCAGTTTCCTCAGTTGAACTTCCTCCTAGGCTCCATAGCAACCATAGCAAAATGGATTCAACATTAAATGATAGAAAGAGAATTTGGTCAGGAAGGGTCTTATTCCCTAATTCTGATTTTTATTGACATACTTTAAAACATATTCACTCTTGCAGAAAACCTGCTGGACGAGGCTGAATGCAGATTTTTTCTGACTGACGCCTCAGAAGCTGTTTCCAGGTTTAAATGTTTGGGTTCTAGGCTCCTTTAGACTCCAGGTTATTTCAACAAATGCTTCCGTTTGTAAAATCTATCCACTTCGCCAGGGAGAATCCAGAGGTTCTGAGTTCAACTCCCACAGACTGCCGCTATGACTCCCTGAGCAAGACCCTTAACCCCACCCTGCTCCCCGGGCGCCGCACCATGGCAGCCCACTGCTCCCCAAGGGGAGGGGTTAAATGCAGAGAGGGAATTTCTCCACTGTGAGATCAATAAAGTTCTATTATTATTATTAATCTCTCCTTGTGCTTCTTCAGTAGTGAAAACCAGTGTGACCAGAACAGGCAGGAACACTGGCAGCACCGTATATGTTCTCCATTACAAGGATTAATAGATGCTGCTGATCTAAAGTCTGTTAAATAAGACTAAATTTGTTTTTTTTCCATCAACAGGTGTCCTTTAGATGTTCACCAATTTAATGGATATAACTAGTTTAGAGTTTCACACAGACCATAATTACGCTCTGGGTGGTTTTTCCATCTAAACCGCCTCCATAGTGACCCTGGCTGAGGCTGCAGACCACTTCAATCACATCTACTGGGACCTGGACCACCCAGAGCCGAGGGGCCATGGAGAACAACTAATGTAGAGTCCACATTGTTCCATCAGACTTCTTAGAAAGTTTTTAATCATTAGTGCAGATGATTTAGGGAATTTACTCTCAAGGTTAATAATAAAAGTTATTTATCAGCTTTCTCATCTCTAAGAATCCCTCCTCCTCCTCCAGATGTTTCAGAGACCTGCTGAGGTGGCTGTAGTGAGGAGGAGCCACCACTAGAGGGAGGTACTGTTTTAGCTTTGATGATCAAATGGTTTGTTGGCTATAATCTGGGTTAAATGACATATGCTCTGTTCGAAAACCTAGGATGCATCCTTAGAAGACCGGATTCGAAGGCCGATGACGTCATAGCGCGGCGCCGAGGTCTGGTCGGATTCCAAGACTCCTCGTTATGCGGCCTTAAAATGCGTCCTTTTTGCTCGATTTGAAGGACGGGTCCGATGTATCCTCGCTATCCTTGGATATCCCAGGATTCATTGCGAGACCAAGCAAGCCGTGATCAGAGGAAAGGTTACAGCGCCGAACAGTGGTGAGAATTGGAAGTGCAGTTTAATATAATATAATACATTTAATAGTTCCGTCTGAGATGAATGAAAATAGTTGTTTTAATGGTTATAGAGTCAGATATGTGGCGGTAATGTTTATTTATCTAAAGGTTTTTATCTGTTACTGATTAAATGGGTTTGGCTGGAATTTAAGGACAGATTCTAATATATCTGCAGGGGGGGGACTATAAATCTGATAGTTTTATCTTTTTATTGCTGTTTTGCACAATATGCTTAACTACGTATTTTTGTTGTTGAATATTAGAGATTTTGCAGATATATTTTACTTATATCTTTCTAACCCTTTTATAGAATAGAACAGAACATCCCTTTATTGTCCCACAATGGGCAGATTTACAGCAGCAGAAAGTCTTGTCCAGAGGCGGCCGCCTCGGGACAAGACTCCGCAGTACACCTACACCTTGTGGACAAAGGACATTCTTTTGAGGACCAGAATGTCCATATTCTGGATAAAGAAAGTAGGGGGTTTGAGAGGGGCGTGAAGGAAGCCATCTATGTTAAGAGAGAAAAACCAACTTTAAACAGAGGTGGTGGACTCAGATTCCAGCTTCCAAAAACATACAATTCAATCATAGACATGATTCCTTCCAGATATCACCAGACCCCCCACTCCATCACAGAGGAACGAGGGACCTACCCGCTCCAGCCGGTGAACAATACCTCCTTAACGACCGACCCTTAACAATCATAGACAGGTTCAGATATTACAGGCTAACAATGGAACTAAACGACCCATTCATCGGTTACCATTTGCATGTTTCAAAGCACTACCAGGCCTTGTCCATATAAGACTCAAACTCACTGCGGATCCAGACATTAGAATGAGAAAGCTTCCTGGAGAGGTGGAGAAACGTCTTCAAATCTTGAAAACCAAGTCCAGTGGATATTCTTTGAATTTTTACGGAATGACTATGACCTGGATGACTGAGAACCTTCATCAACTAAGCAACAGAGCATACAGCGGTAAAACCCGCTGAAGGGTAGACCTGTTCGAATTTACAGCCAGAACTCTTCCTGTCTCCTTATTTTCAAGGACTTCCAAGGATGCAGTCTAGGTAGACCGCGTCCTTGGAGGTCGCGGTCTAGGTAGACCGCGTCCTTGGAGGTCGCGGTCTACCTAGACTATCTAGACCGCGTCCTTGGAGTACGCAGTCTAGGTAGACCGCGACCTCCAAGGACGCGGTCTACCTAGACTATCTAGACCGCGTCCTTGGAGTACGCAGTCTAGGTAGACCGCGACCTCCAAGGACGCGGTCTACCTAGACTATCTAGACCGCGTCCTTGGAGTACGCAGTCTAGGTAGACCGCGACCTCCAAGGACGCGGTCTACCTAGACTATCTAGACCGCGTCCTTGGAGGACGCAGCCCAGGTTTTCGAACTGAGCTGTAATCCCAGCAGTGACCTCATCCAGCAGAGCTTCATGCTGGAATTAAAGGCAGCTAACAGGAAGTGGAGCATAGACTGCATTTCAATAGTTTATCACTAAACAACATCTGGAAACATCAGTATAAATGCCATAATAGTGTTTCCAGTATTTTAGTGATGTACATCAACAGACCTACAAAAACCTATTCCTAGGAGAATAACCTTTTTCTAGGGATATTGAGATATTTTATAAATTCAGCAATCCCTCACACTAAGCATGCTTGTAGTGACAGTGGAGAGGAAAAACTCCCTTTGAACAGGAAGAAACCTCCAGCAGAACCAGGCTCAGTGTGAGCGGCCATCTGCTGAGGCCGACTGGGGTTCAAGGAGACAGAAGCAGACATAGAAAAAGAAGCATAGATACAAAAGGCAACTGTAAAAGGTCCAGGAAGATTTAAAAAGGAAAGTTTTAAGCCTAGCCTTAAAAGTAGACAGGGTGTCTGCCTCACGGACTAAAACTGGTAGT
This sequence comes from Cyprinodon diabolis, assembly GCA_030533445.1. Classification (NCBI taxonomy): domain Eukaryota; kingdom Metazoa; phylum Chordata; class Actinopteri; order Cyprinodontiformes; family Cyprinodontidae; genus Cyprinodon; species Cyprinodon diabolis. The sequence goes on from CM060085.1 coordinate 22,857,392, forward strand.
TGGTTCCACAGGAGAGGAGCCTGATAACTAAAAGATCTGCCTCCCATTCTACTTTAGAAATTCTAGGAACCACTAGTAAACCTGCAGATTGAGAGCGAAGTGCTCTGTTAGGAACATAAGGAACAATCAGATCTCTGATATCAGATGGAGCTTGGCCATTTAAGGCTTTATATGTGAGAAGGAGGATTTTAAATTCTATTCTGGATTTAACAGGAAGCCAATGAATTAATAACCTTCAGGATTCCTTCAACAGAGTTCTCCTCCCCTAAAAGAAGGTTCGGTGGAGAACCAGATTGGTTACAGGATGGATCTACAGCTGAACACCTTGATGAACTGCTGACCTGAATACTGACCTGAGACCTCCAGTCTGACCTCCAGTGTGGCGTCCCTGACGGGTTCAATGCACTTGTATGTCCCAGTATCATTCTTGTTTAGATTCTTCAACCAGATGGAGAAGTTTCCATCTATGTTCCACTCTTCCCTGCTGGACACTCGACCTTTGAACCTCTCATGTTGGTCAGCAGGTTCAGTGGGTATTCTATTGATGATGTCAAACACAGCAGCATCATCGATTCTCCAGAAGACGTTTGGTGGAGCCGGATCCTTAAAGCTGCAGGGCAGGAGGACGTTTCCACCAACCACTCCAGTAACATCCAGTCCTCTGGTCACTGAGAGAAACAATGAAGAACCATCAAAGATCATCATCCTGATCTAGATCTACATTTATAGATTCATGCATCAAGCCCTGAGAACCTGAGGAGGTTTTGCTGTGAGGAACCGGTCCAGATGGAGACCTACCTGACTCTGAGAGGGAGAGCAGAACCATCCACAGCAGAGTTCTGGAAGAAAAACACAACAATTATCCTGAAGGTTCTGGTCCAGAGGAACCACCAGGAACCCATTCTAGGAGAACCTGGACCTGATGAGTTCTGGAAGATCAGGAACCAGATCTGGATCCTCTGATCCATGACGACATGCTAACAGCTAACAGCTAAGGAAGCAGAGAAGCTCCAGAACCCAGTTAGTCTCTCTTCGAATTCATGGCTTTGAATTCTGTTGCTTAGCAACCGTGACGGTTGACACACAAAGCAAGAAAAGAATAAATATCGAAGTTTTCAAAACTGTTTGTTTATTTATTTATTTATTATTATAAAGTGAAAAAAGACTGATGAGAATCCAGAGTGTAATAAAGGTTCCAACCACCGGGAGCAGGAACATATGTCAGGATTAATGTACATCAGTGGGCAGTTCCATTAGTATTTCACTCAGGTGTTTGTAAGATTCGATACATTCAACAGATGTCAAATATAAATTAAATTCAGATAAAAAATACTAAAGATTGGGGATGATCTCAAGACTCTGTTTATGAATAAAGAATTTTGCTAAACATAAAATTAGGTTAGAACAGAGTTCTATTGTTGTGTCTTTCAGTAGTTTTCCAATAACGACCATATCTCTAGAGATAGAGTTAGGGAGAGCAATTTCTGATGTGATCCATCTTTCTAAGCAATTCCTAAATGTTTTAGTCTGACTGCATTCATAGAAGACATGCTCTATAGTTTCTACATCACTTTCACAGAATCAGCATTTATTGGCATCAATATTAAACCAATTCTTAGTTCTTTAGAGGGGTAGATGGCATTTAAAATTTGTAGTTTCTTTAGCTTTTGGTTGTATGGGAAGTTTAAAAAAAAAAAGGTTTTCAGTTGATTTTTGTTCAAATTTGCAAAGAATGTTATTTTTATTTATTTTCCCAGGGAACAAAGTTTCATTTAGACAGTTTCTAATTGTGTGGTTATTGAATTTTTGGTCAGTGATTGATATTCCATTAATAGATGAATCGGGTATTCGGGTTTTTTTATATTTAGCGTTAGTCCTGAAGCTTCTGAAAAAAGTTTAATTTTATCAATTACAATTGGAACTTTTAAGAAAACGGTGGTGTCATATGCTAACTGGCTAACGATTAATTTTGTACCGAAAACATCTAATTTCTCAATGTCTGCACAATTTTTAAGATAGATGCTAACATTTCGGTTCTACTGGTTCTGCTGGGTTAGCCCTGGTTAGGCCTGGTTAGCAGGAGGCTAAAGCCGCTAGCTAACATTATCTTCAGTTAGCTTCATCTTTAGCTTCAGAAAGTGAACCAGAAGAACAAACCTTATGATCTGAAGCATCTCGGTCTCCTGGAGTCTGAACAAAAGTTAAAAATGCCCAAAAAAGGACTTTAAACCTAAACTCAGGAAATGCGACAAAATGCTTACCCCACCCTGGTTAGCTAATGGCGGCGCACCGGAAGGGACGTCACAGCGAACGAGCTGATTAAAAGCTTCAGAGGTTTTTAACTCACATTTTGTAACGATGAAGGTCTAAATCCTCACATCCAGGAAATATAATAAAAATCGCAGCATTTTAAAGATTTTAGTTTTTTTTTTGTTTCCGCTCTTTGTTCGTGTTCCAGGCTGACCGGATCTGACCACTAGGGGCGCTGTTCCCAGCTCCTCACCAATGAAAGTCGCTTCTTCAATGATTTAAACTTTTAGCTTGTAGACAAAAAAAAAAACACACAGACTAAATACAACAAAAGACGAATCTGCAAAGACCGCAAAATACATTAAAAATAAAATAATGATTAAAGAGGAATGTTAAATTAATAAACCAAAGAGATTAAACTATTGTTAGGCTATAAACTATCCTAAATGGGATTTTTACCTTTTCCTGAGTGGAAACTTTAATAGAACGTAAATATTCTTTGAGTTTAAACCATGTAGGAACTTCCACAGCAATGCCCTTTGCATCGTGTTTTTTAATTGAATTGAGGTTTAATGGACTAACAGAAAATGTGCAATATGCATTAAAACAAAACTTGACAGGTGCAGGAATACGGCCACCTTAGCAAAACAGAGACGTTAATATTTAGTAGATCCTCCTTTAGCAGAAGCAACAGCCTCTAGTGGCTTCCTGCAGCTTGGGATGAGTTCCTGGATCCTGGATGAAGGGATTTCTGACCGTTCTTCCAGTTCAGTCTGATGGTGGCCGAGTACGGACAGCCTGCTTCACATCATCCCACAGATGTTCAATCATCTTCAGGTCTGGAGATGGGACGGCTGTTCCAGAACACTCTGCATGAACGCCTGAGTAGATGTGGATCATTGTCTTGCTCAAATCTCCATCACACCAGAACCTTTAACCTCCACAGGAACTTGATCTCCATTCAGGTATTCTTGGCCTCCTGTGTTTAGTGCTTCAGCCGTCGTATTGACCCCGCCCTCATTGTTTGTTCAAACCTGAGCGTTACAGTGACATTCAGTGTTTACTTTCTTTTACAACCAGTCTAACAGGCCTCTGGCAGGTACAGGGGGATCTGGGTCCTCTGTTCTCTGCAGGTTCTGACTGGGTTTAACATCTAATCAATGTTTAACTTAAAACCAGCAATGAAACCTGATGAATGCAATAATAAAGACCCGTTCTGTTCATTAGTTAAACCTGGTTCTGTTCATTAGTTAAACCCGGTTCTGTTGATTAAACCCGGTTCTGTTCATTAGTTAAACCCGGTTCTGTTGATTAAACCCGGTTCTGTTCATTAGTTAAACCCGGTTCTGTTCATTAGTTAAACCCGGTTCTGTTGATTAAACCCGGTTCTGTTCATTAGTTAAACCCAGTTCTGTTCATTTGTTAAACCCGGTTCTGTTCATTAGTTAAACCCGGTTCTGTTCATTAGTTAAACCCGGTTCTGTTGATTAAACCCGGTTCTGTTCATTAGTTAAACCCAGTTCTGTTCATTTGTTAAACCCGGTTCTGTTCATTAGTTATACCCGGTTCTGTTCATTAGTTAAACCCGGTTCTGTTGATTAAACCCGGTTCTGTTCATTAGTTAAACCCAGTTCTGTTCATTTGTTAAACCCGGTTCTGTTCATTAGTTAAACCCAGTTCTGTTCATTAGTTATACCCGGTTCTGTTCATTAGTTAAACCCGGTTCTGTTGATTAAACCCGGTTCTGTTCATTAGTTAAACCCGGTTCTGTTGATTAAACCCGGTTCTGTTCATTAGTTAAACCCAGTTCTGTTCATTAGTTATACCCGGTTCTGTTCATTAGTTAAACCTGTTCTGTCCATTAGTTAAACCCGTTCTGTTCATTAGTTAAACCCAGTTCTGTTCATTAGTTAAACCCGTTCTGTCCATTAGTTAAACCCGTTCTGTTCATTAGTTAAACCCGGTTCTGTTCATTAGTTAAACCCGGTTCTGTTGATTAAACCCGGTTCTGTTCATTAGTTAAACCCAGTTCGGTTCATTAGTTATACCCGGTTCTGTTCATTAGTTAAACCTGTTCTGTCCATTAGTTAAACCCGTTCTGTTCATTAGTTAAACCCAGTTCTGTTCATTAGTTATACCCGGTTCTGTTCATTAGTTAAACCTGTTCTGTCCATTAGTTAAACCCGTTCTGTTCATTAGTTAAACCCGGTTCTGTTGATTAAACCCAGTTCTGTTCATTAGTTAAACCCAGTTCTGTTCATTAAACCTGTTCTGTTGATTAAACCCAGTTCTGTTCATTAGTTAAACCCAGTTCTGTTCATTAGTTATACCCGGTTCTGTTCATTAGTTAAACCTGTTCTGTCCATTAGTTAAACCCGTTCTGTTCATTAGTTAAACCCGGTTCTGTTGATTAAACCCGGTTCTGTTCATTAGTTAATACCGGTTCTGTTTATTAGTTTAACCCGGTTCTATTCATTAGTTAAACCCGGTTCTGTTCATTAGTTAAACCTGGTTCTGTTCATTAGTTAAACCCGGTTCTGTTCATTAGTTAAACCCGGTTCTGTTGATTAAACCCGGTTCTGTTCATTAGTTAAACCCGGTTCTGTTGATTAAACCCGGTTCTGTTCATTAGTTAAACCCGTTCTGTTCATTAGTTAAACCCAGTTCTGTTGATTAAACCCAGTTCTGTTGATTAAACCCGGTTCTGTTCATTAGTTAAACCCAGTTCTGTTCATTGGTTAAACCCGGTTCTGTTGATTAAACCCAGTTCTGTTCACTAGTTAAACCCGGTTCTGTTCATTAGTTAAACCCGGTTCTGTTCATTAGTTAAACCCGGTTCTGTTCATTGGTTAAACCCGGTTCTGTTGATTAAACCCGGTTCTGTTGATTAAACCCGGTTCTGTTCATTAGTTAAACCCGGTTCTGTTGATTAAACCCGGTTCTGTTCATTAGTTAAACCCGTTCTGTTCATTAGTTAAACCCAGTTCTGTTGATTAAACCCAGTTCTGTTGATTAAACCCGGTTCTGTTCATTAGTTAAACCCAGTTCTGTTCATTGGTTAAACCCGGTTCTGTTGATTAAACCCAGTTCTGTTCACTAGTTAAACCCGGTTCTGTTCATTAGTTAAACCCGGTTCTGTTCATTAGTTAAACCCGGTTCTGTTCATTGGTTAAACCCGGTTCTGTTGATTAAACCCGGTTCTGTTCATTAGTTAAACCCAGTTCTGTTCATTGGTTAAACCCGGTTCTGTTGATTAAACCCAGTTCTGTTCATTAGTTAAACCCGGTTCTGTTCATTAGTTAAACCCGGTTCTGTTTATTAGTTTAACCCGGTTCTGTTCATTAGTTAAACCCAGTTCTGTTCATTGGTTAAACCCGGTTCTGTTGATTAAACCCAGTTCTGTTCATTAGTTAAACCCGGTTCTGTTCATTAGTTAAACCCGGTTCTGTTTATTAGTTTAACCCGGTTCTATTCATTAGTTAAACCCGGTTCTGTTCATTAGTTAAACCCGGTTCTGTTGATTAAACCCGGTTCTGTTCGTTAGTTAAACCCAGTTCTGTTCATTAAACCTGTTCTGTTCATTAGTTAAACCTGGTTCTGTTCATTAGTTAAACCCGGTTCTGTTCATTAGTTAAACCCGGTTCTGTTGATTAAACCCGGTTCTGTTCATTAGTTAAACCCGGTTCTGTTGATTAAACCCGGTTCTGTTCATTAGTTAAACCCGTTCTGTTCATTAGTTAAATCCAGTTCTGTTGATTAAACCCAGTTCTGTTGATTAAACCCGGTTCTGTTCATTAGTTAAACCCAGTTCTGTTCATTGGTTAAACCCGGTTCTGTTGATTAAAGCCAGTTCTGTTCATTAGTTAAACCCGGTTCTGTTCATTAGTTAAACCCGGTTCTGTTGATTAAACCCGGTTCTGTTCGTTAGTTAAACCTGGTTCTGTTCATTAAACCTGTTCTGTTCATTAGTTAAACCTGTTCTGTTCATTAGTTAAACCCGTTCTGTTCATTAGTTAAACCTGGTTCTGTTCATTAGTTAAACCCGGTTCTGTTGATTAAACCCGGTTCTGTTGATTAAACCCGGTTCTGTTCATTAGTTAAACCCAGTTCTGTTGATTAAACCCAGTTCTGTTGATTAAACCCGGTTCTGTTGATTAAACCCGGTTCTGTTCATTAGTTAAACCCGGTTCTGTTCATTAGTTAAACCCGGTTCTGTTGATTAAACCCGGTTCTGTTCATTAGTTAAACCTGGTTCTGTTCATTAAACCTGGATCTGTTCATTAGTTAAAGCCGTTCTGTTCATTAGTTAAACCTGGTTCTGTTCATTAAACCTGGATCTGTTCATTAGTTAAAGCCGTTCTGTTCATTAGTTAAACCTGGTTCTGTTCATTAGTTAAACCTGGTTCTGTTCATTGGTTAAACCCGGTTCTGTTGATTAAACCCAGTTCTGTTCATTAGTTAAACTCGGTTCTGTTCATTAGTTAAACCCGGTTCTGTTGATTAAACCCGGTTCTGTTCATTAGTTAAACCTGGTTCTGTTCATTAAACCTGGATCTGTTCATTAGTTAAAGCCGTTCTGTTCATTAGTTAAACCTGGTTCTGTTCATTAGTTAAACCTGTTCTGTTCATTAGTTAAACCCGTTCTGTTCATTAGTTAAACCTGGTTCTGTTCATTAGTTAAACCTGGTTCTGTTGATTAAACCTGGATCTGTTCATTAGTTAAACCCGGTTCTGTTCATTAGTTAAACCTGGTTCTGTTCATTAGTTAAACCCGGTTCTGTTGATTAAACCCGGTTCTGTTGATTAAACCCGGTTCTGTTCATTAGTTAAACCCGGTTCTGTTCATTAGTTAAACCCGGTTCTGTTCATTAGTTAAACCTGGTTCTGTTCATTAGTTAAACCCGGTTCTGTTGATTAAACCCGGTTCTGTTGATTAAACCCGGTTCTGTTCATTAGTTAAACCCGGTTCTGTTGATTAAACCCGGTTCTGTTGATTAAACCCGGTTCTGTCTGCATTGTTTTCTATGATAGATTCCTTTTGTATTCCAGCTCTCAGATCTGGTTTCTGTGGTTCTGGTCTGAACAGAAACAGAAATAGAGGAACCAGACGGTCATTATTTCTCTCTTCAAACAATAGAAAGTCAATCAAACAGTCCCTGTCCTGCTGCAATGTTTACCCACATTAAATCACCAGACCATTCTGCTCTACGTGGTTCTAGATCCTGGCATAGACCTTCAGATGTAGATCTGACTCACACTAACAGGGGGCCAGCTGGCTGCTCTTTGAACTGTTGGATCAGAGCAGCTTTAGTCCCACTCAGCTGGAATCAGCAGAATCTAACTTCTGCTTCTAGGAGGTTTAGTTCTATAGTCTGAGCTTGTTTGATGCAGAAACCATCACATGATCTCCTGACCACTAGTTCCTGTCTGTCAGTCTGAGTCTTTGATGTGGTTTTGGTAAACTCTGGTTCCACAAACTAGAAACTAAACTTTAGTCTGGATTATAATCTCAGGTCCAGCTGAACATCTCCTCCTCTATCTGAACCACTGTCTGGTTTCTGCTCCATCAGATGTTCTCCTTCCCTCCTGGTCTCTGCTTCCGTTCTAGTTTTCCTCTCTGGTTCCTGGTTCCTCTCTGATGATGTCACAGGCTGGATGTCCTTGAAGCTCTGACAGGTTGTCCTCCAGTAGAGGCAGCAGACGGGTCTGAACGTGTCTGTTGCTCCTCAGGTGCTGCTGGGATGGTTCCACCACAGCAGCAGGTGGTTACAGGTGTGAAGCGGGCGGGTCCAGACAGGTTGGAGGTCGGCCTCCCTTTAGTTGAGAGAACCATCAGAACCGGAACTTTCACAGGAACTGGTCCAGTCCTGAGAACCAGCAGAACCTCCTCTGGTAGAGGTGATGTTTCAGACTGAGACTGATGGATCCTGACAGGTTCTGGGTCCCTGAAGAACCAGGAACCTCCAGATAGAACAGCACTTCTTCATGATGGTTCCTCTCCTGATATCTCCACAGATCTGACCTCTGAGATCTGACCTCTAAGATCTGAGCTCTGACCTCTGAGATCTGACCTCTGAGATCTGACCTCTAAGATCTGAGCTCTGACCTCTAAGATCTGACCTCTGAGATCTGACCTCTGAGATCTGACCTCTGAGATCTGACCTCTGAGGAACCTTTCGCTGGATGCTGGGTGATCATGGTGTAACTTCTCGCTCTGACTGGCTTCCTACCTGATATTTTGAAATCGTAGAAGAACATGAGGTCTTATGATCATCTAATGGATTTTAACAACCGTTCTCCTGCTGCTACGAAAGATCGGACCCTGAGGTCCTTCTAAAGTGATCTAACTCGGCGGTTTTTAAAGTGTGAGGCGCGCCTCCCCTGGGGGGCGCCAGAGCACCTTAGGGGAGGAGCGGTGTGAGGGTAGAAAATAAATATGGATTTAGGACCAAGTTGGAACTGTGGGTTGCGCGTGTGGAGCGGGGATCAGTGGAAATGTTTCCCAGAGGATGTTTTGGCCAGAGCGGGGCTGAAGGTGGAGTTTTTACAGCAGGCTGTCTGCGCGCATTTTGAGGGGATGCACCAGCAGTTTGGAGAGGAGACAATGGCGAACCAGTGGGTGAGAAACCCATTTTCCTTCCCCGTGACACTCAAAGATGGACTTTCAGCAGGAGAGGAAGAGGCTCTGGCTGAGCTGAGCTGTGACATGGACTTGAAACAGAGGATGAGTGACGTGTCACTTGCGCACTTTTGGCTGTCAGCAGGGACTGAATTTCCACAGCTCTCAATGAAGATCTGATCAAAATGTTTTTGTTAAGATGTGAAAACACTGTTGGTTTCTCAAACATTAAACTCAGAATCTCAGATGTAACGTTTGTTTGAGAAAACAGTTGAAAAGTGAGTTTGGGGTTGTTCTTATCATTAGAAAAATGAAAAAAGGGCGTATTTGCCATACAAAGGCCCCGATAAAATAATTAAAATAGGAGGAAATGTTTTAAAATGTTCATGTGTTAAATTTCATTCAGATAGTTTCATTTTAAAAGATGAGATGGTTCTAAAATAAAAGCAATTACAAGGTGTTTTGTAGTGGCATTTGTTTGTGTGTGGGGGGGGGGGGCGCAGCCGGCTCAGCCTTTCATACTTTGAAAACCCCTGATCTAACTCATTTAGATCTATGATTGACGGACGGCTGAAGCTCCTGACTGTTCAAAGGAACCAGGAAGAACGTTGCTGAGGTCAGACCCAGCTTCTAGGTTAAAGCAATCTATCAGATCTATCTCCTCGTTCCTAGATAACCAGCTCAGCCAATCATAAGATGGAAAGAACAAACCTACCGTTCAGAACTTCCTGGTCTTCTTCTCATGTCAGTCGCTTCAAGGTTGGTTCTGAAGTTAGCGCGCTAAATGAACTCGGTTCTCACGCCCGGCGGCATCTGATGGTTGAACATTTCATTGTAACTCACCTTGATATTCTGAGCAGAGAAGGGTGGAGTACCACACATTGTAGGACAGTAAAAGTGGAATAAATGTTCTTTGTTGGTAAATGTTCTTGGTTACTAGCTCCTGTTCCTAGCAGCTAGATCCTGTTCCTAGCAGCTCGCTCCTGTTCCTAGTAGCTCCTGTTCCTAGCAGCTAGATCCTGTTCCTAGCAGCTCCTGTTCCTAGTAGCTCCTGTTCCTAGTAGCTCCTGTTCCTAGTAGCTCTTGTTCCTAGCAGCTCGCCCCTGTTCCTAGTAGCTCCTGTTCCCGGTAGCTAGCTCATGTTCCTAGTAGCTAGCTCTTGTTCCTAGCAGCTCGCTCCTGTTCCTAGTAGCTCCTGTTCCTAGTAGCTAGCTCTTGTTCCTAGCAGCTCGCCCCTGTTCCTAGTAGCTCCTGTTCCCGGTAGCTAGCTCATGTTCCTAGTAGCTAGCTCTTGTTCCTAGCAGCTCGCTCCTGTTCCTAGTAGCTCCTGTTCCTAGTAGCTCCTGTTCCCGGTAGCTAGCTCATGTTCCTAGTAGCTAGCTCTTGTTCCTAGCAGCTTGCTCCTGTTCCTAGTAGCTCCTGTTCCCGGTAGCTAGGTCCTGTTCCTAGCAACTCGCTCCTGTTCCTAGCAGCTACCTTCTGTTCCTAGTATCCAGTGCCTGTTCCTAGTAGCTCCTGTTCCTAGTAGCTCCTGTTCCCAGTAGCTAGCTCCTGTTCTTGGTAGCTAGCTCCTGTTCCTAGTAGCTAGCTCTTGTTCCTAGCAGCTTGCTCCTGTTCCTAGTAGCTCCTGTTCCCGGTAGCTAGGTCCTGTTCCTAGCAACTCGCTCCTGTTCCTAGCAGCTACCTTCTGTTCCTAGTATCCAGTGCCTGTTCCTAGTAGCTCCTGTTCCTAGTAGCTCCTGTTCCCAGTAGCTAGCTCCTGTTCTTGGTAGCTAGCTCCTGTTCCTAGTAGCTAGCTCTTGTTCCTAGCAGCTTGCTCCTGTTCCTAGTAGCTCCTGTTCCCAGTAGCTAGCTCCTGTTCTTGGTAGGTAGCTAATATCTCTAAGGCTACATTCACACTGCAGGCCTTGATGCTGAATTCAGATTTTTTTGTGTTGCCGTTCATATTTCCAAATATATGCGACTTGTATGTGATCTCCTGTGTGAACTGCAGTCATACAACGCAAGTGTCCCGCATGCGCAGTAGAGGATGCAATGACGTCAAAGGCCAGCATGCTCTTTTTATTCCGGAAGTAAACATAGATGGTAGCGCCGACGTGCATCTAGCGATCTTTTCCAACCATAAAAAAACTCAATCTTTTCAATATGGTTGAACCTAAATACTGCTCTCCGCATCGTCATCTGCCATGGTTGTGTTTTTCCTGCCGCTTCTGCGTAGCAAGACGCAGAATAGTGACCTTTGTCGGGTATTAATGACGTTCAGGTCGGAGTAATGTGACCTGGCCGTTCAGACACAGGTCGCATTCATAAAGATCAGATTCGTATCGGATTCAGGACCACATAGCCAAGTGGCCTGGATCGCATTGGAAAAAAATCGGATCTGTGTTGTTCAGACTGCCATGAAAAGATCAGATCCAGGTCGCATATGGGCAAAAAAAATCAGATTTGGGTCACTGCAGGCTGCAGTGTGAACGTAGCCTAATAGCTAGCTCCTCTTCTTGGTAGGTAGCTGATATCTCTAGTAGCTAGTTCCTGTTCTTGGTAGGTAGCTAATATCTCTAGTAGCTAGCTCCTGTTTTTAGTAGGTAGCTCATGTTCCTGGTATCTAGCTCCTGTTCATAGTAGCTAGTTCCTGTTCTTGGTAGCTAACTAATATCTCTAGTGGCTAGCTCCTGTTTTTTCTAGTTAGCTAATTTCTCTAGCAGCTAGCTCCTGTTTTTACTAGTTAGCTAATATCTCTAGTAGCTAGTTCCTGTTTCTAGCTCTTGTTCCTAGCTATTAGCTAGGTTATTAAGAGCAGAAGAATTAACCAACAAGCTAGCCCCAGTTAACGTTAGCAGGTAGAAAGGAAGTGAACATATACAGGGTACATGTGCAGTGATCTGTTCGCAGTGATCATGTTCGCAGTGATCATGCGGAGTGAACCTGTGCAGTGATCACCTGCAGTCACATGATGCAAAATCCAACCGTTCAGCAAATGCATTTAGAGTAAATATCACATCAAACCTTCTAAGCAGGTCTGCTCAGACTCAGCGGTATAAAGGGAGGTCTCCTTACCTTGGGTTGCTCCCTCTGGATGGGAGATCTATGGGCCTGGTCCTCAGCAGGGAAATGGTTGGTAGCTGTAGAAGATGGAGTCCCCTCAGAGACCTTCATCAGCGTAGGGAGGTCATAGTGGTCTCTGACTGTGGGTCAGACAGTCTGCACCACTTCCTGATCGACTCTCAGCAGGAGACTCCGTCATCTTCCTGTAACTAGTTAGATTTTACGTCTAGACCTCCTCTGGTAGTCTATAGCAGAGGGAAACGGGCAGCAGCTCCACCTGGCACCAGCTTCTCCACTGGGAGGCAGGCTATGGTAGCTGGAAACAGTGACGCCTAGAAACGTCTCCTTGGAGGGGCAGAAAGAAAGGCAGAGCTTCAACCTTCCAGCCAGGTGTGTGAACCACATGGAGGTGTTAGCATTAGCATGTTTCACACAGAGATCATCCATGAAATGCATTGCTGTGGAACTCCATGACAGGGAGGTCACACTGGTTCCAGAAAGGGCCGTATGGCTGCTGGTCTAGACTCCAACCAAGCAGTCCAACCTGAACCGTTCAATTAACATTTCCCGCCACTCATCTGACTCACTAACCATTTATAGTAACTATTTTCATTTTCAGACAGAAATGTTCATTTTATTAAACTGCACTTCCAATACTCACCACTGTTGGTCAGCATTTCCCTTTTTCCTCTGAGCAACGAGCAGCCGGCTTACTTCAACCTGCAATGAATCCTGGGATACGTGGATCCATGAACGATACACAGAACCTTTCAACCTGGGTAGAAGAAGGCTGCATTGGTCAGTCGCTAGCGAAGGAGTGCTCCACGCCACGCTGCGCTATGATGTAATCGTCCAATAAATCCGGCCTTGGAAAGCATGCAGCCTCTGGAGTCGAACACAGGGATTGTGGTTTCCTGGCTGTAGTTCTTCTCCTTGGTTCCCCTCTAGCAGTCAGCCATCGAGCTGCAGGAGGAACAGTCCGGTGACACTGCCCTCTGCTGGTGACCTTAGGCATGATGTCAGATCATTTCATTTCCCTGCTGAACATTTCTTTTAGTGTTTTTTTATTGTTGCGTACTGATAGTGATGGTGAAATGAAGCCTCATGAGGCGTTGAACCGTTTGGCCAAATTGCTTCAAAGATCCCCTCAGTTCATGAAGTTTTATGTGAACATGTATCTATCCAAACTCTATCCAGCTCTCCTCCAAACTCCCACATCTTGACTAAATTCTGAGGCTGTTTAAATGCCTGCTGATGTTCCAGGTGAGCTGAACCACTTCCTGAAGCGGGCACCTGGTATGGTGGGGTAGCGAGGCTTCGGACATCATCATTTTGGCTCCTCCCCCAAAATAGCCTGTTTCTAACCTGCCTGTTTCAGTAGAGGCTAGACCAGGCATGCCCTGGGTGGGTCCTCTAGGGCCGCTGTCCTGCAGGTTTTACAGGTTTCTGTGTTTCAGTGCAGCTGATTCTGTTCAACAGCTATCAATGGAAATCAGCCGATCTGGAGCAGAGAAACCTCTAAAGTCTGAGCACCAGCCCTGGGCATGCCTGGTCTAGACCGAGTAAATACCTGGATGACTCAGGTGTTTTTCCTGTCAATAAATAAAACAGAGAAATCCACCCAGATGTTCATGTTCAGTCTTTGATTTGTTTTATCATTTATGAATCAGAACGTTGTTTTTATGTGTATATTTAGTTTATGTTAAATAGTTGTAAGGTTTGGATCCATCTGTCCTGAGGACGTTCGTGAGGAAAGCTGAAGACAGCATGAGAGGAAACCTGAGGAGGGAGAACCTTCTGGTTAACTGTGGTGAATTAGAGTAGAGTTAACTCTGGTGAGTTAGAGTTAACTATGGTGAGTTAGAGTAAACTATGGTGAGTTAGAGTAAACTATGATGAGTTACAGTTAACTATGGTGAGTTAGAGTAGAGTTAACTATGGTGAGTTAGAGTAAACTATGGTGAGTTAGAGTAAACTATGATGAGTTACAGTTAACTATGGTGAGTTAGAGTAGTCTACAGTGAGTTAGAGTAAACTATGGTGAGTTAGAGTTAACTGTGGTGAGTTAGAGTTAACTGTGGGGAGTTAGAGTAAACTGTGGGGAGTTAGAGTTAACTGTGGGGAGTTAGAGTAAACTGTGGTGATTTAGAGTTAACTGTGGTGAGTTAGAGTAAACTGTGGGGAGTTACAGTTAACTATGGTGAGTTAGAGTAAACTATGGTGAATTAGAGTAGAGTTAACTATGGTGAGTTAGAGTAAACTATGGTGAGTTACAGTTAACTATGGTGAGTTAGAGTAAACTATGGTGAATTAGAGTAGAGTTAACTGTGGTGAGTTAGAGTTAACTGTGGTGAGTTAGAGTAAACTATGGTGAATTAGAGTAGAGTTAACTATGGTGAGTTAGAGTAAACTATGGTGAATTAGAGTAGAGTTAACTATGGTGATTTAGAGTAAACTATGGTGAATTAGAGTAGAGTTAACTGTGGGGAGTTAGAGTTAACTGTGGTGAGTTAGAGTAAACTATGGTGAATTAGAGTAGAGTTAACTATGGTGAGTTAGAGTAAACTATGGTGAATTAGAGTAGAGTTAACTATGGTGAGTTAGAGTAAACTATGGTGAATTAGAGTAGAGTTAACTGTGGTGAGTTAGAGTTAACTGTGGTGAGTTAGAGTAAACTATGGTGAATTAGAGTAGAGTTAACTCTGGTGAGTTAGAGTAAACTATGATGAATTAGAGTAAACTATGGTGAGTTAGAGTTAACTCTGGTGAGTTAGAGTAAACTATGGTGAGTTAGAGTAAACTATGGTGAATTAGAGTAGAGTTAACTCTGGTGAGTTAGAGTTAACTATGGTGAGTTAGAGTAAACTATGGTGAGTTACAGTTAACTATGGTGAATTAGAGTAAACTATGGTGAATTAGAGTAGAGTTAACTGTGGTGAGTTAGAGTTAACTGTGGTGAGTTAGAGTAAACTATGGTGAATTACAGTAGAGTTAACTATGGTGAGTTAGAGTAAACTATGGTGAATTAGAGTAGAGTTAACTGTGGTGAGTTAGAGTTAACTGTGGTGAGTTAGAGTAAACTATGGTGAATTAGAGTAAACTATGGTGAGTTAGAGTTAACTCTGGTGAGTTAGAGTTAACTATGGTGAGTTACAGTTAACTATGGTGAGTTAGAGTAAACTATGGTGAATTAGAGTAGAGTTAACTGTGGTGAGTTAGAGTTAACTGTGGTGAGTTAGAGTAAACTATGGTGAATTAGAGTAGAGTTAACTATGGTGAGTTAGAGTAAACTATGGTGAATTAGAGTAGAGTTAACTGTGGTGAGTTAGAGTTAACTGTGGTGAGTTAGAGTAAACTATGGTGAATTAGAGTAAACTATGGTGAGTTAGAGTTAACTCTGGTGAGTTAGAGTAGTCTACAGTGAGTTAGAGTAAACTGTGGTGAGTTAGAGTAAACTATGGTGAGTTAGAGTTAACTGTGGTGAGTTAGAGTTAACTGTGGTGAGTTAGAGTAAACTATGGTGAGTTCGAGCAGTCTACAGTGAGTTAGAGTTAACTCTGGTGAGTTAGAGTCAACTGTGTTGAGTTAGAGTAGGGTTAACTCTGGTGAGATAGAGTAAACCTTGGTGAGTTAGAGTAAAGTAAAAATGGAAATAAGTCACTAAAACTCAATGGATTTATTGGTGTTTATTGTTTCAGGACTATTTTTAAATAAATATAGTTTAACATTCAGCTGTAATTCAAGTAAAATCAGACACTGTTCCAGAAAACAGGAATATATTTAAAATAAATCTGGTCTGATGTTCAGTCCATCTGTCCAGAACTGGACCGATGATGATTCAACAATTAGAAAAAGATTCTGGTGAATCGCTTCCATCTGTGGACAGAACCTGAGTGAAAGTCTGACGGACATTAAAACGTGTTTCGGTGGTCTGGATCCTGAGGTCTGGTTCTGGTTCTGAAGGATCCAGTAGGTTACCTAGAACCTGGGATCACTCTGGAATAGAAAACTCAGAAGGTTTTCTCCTGTGGTTCTATTTCTATCTACTTGTTTCCATGTCGGTGTTTCCAGTTCATGAAGAACGAATAAAGTTCATCCAGCCTCGGCTGCAGGTCCGTCTCCTGAAGAACATCTAGACCGTCCTCCATTGCCTCACATGTTAAACCATGACTCAGCAGATCAGCCAGCATGGATCCCACCCTGTGGGTTCATGGATCATACATGATGGAGATCAACTGGTGGTTTGTTAGAGAATCAGGAGGGGATGGTGGTAGACTGACCAAGGAAACAGTCTGAGGACGACATTCAGGTCTGTCCTCAGATGAGGACAGACCTGAATGTCTGACCATCATCTAATCAGAGGTTCTTCATGTCTGAGATGCCTCAGCTCTGGATGTCCTTCTGAACTTCTGGTCCAGAAAAGTCCAGTAGAGAATCCTGGAAGTCCAACTTGATGGTGTCACCTTTAACCCCTGAAGATGTAGACCTTCTCTGATGGATCCTCTCTTCTTTACAGACAGGTAGAGAGACGGTGTCCTTCACCTGGACCAGCAGAGTCCCTGCAGCTCGCTGAGGACAGATTAGGGACAGAGATAGAGAGACAATGATCTGTCCTCCTAAAACACAAGCTAACAGCCGATCATGTCTCAAAGAGCAGCCGCTGGTCATGATGGACCAGTTCACTGCCTGTCTCTGTGTAACCATGGTAACAAGGTCCTGACAGATTTGAATGCATTTGTTTAGAAGAAAAGTATCTAGGAAATAGTCTGATCCTAAAAAAGATAAAGGCTGACCTTTGCACAAAGAACCACTGAGAGTTACTGATCATTATCCAGTTCTAACTGGTCTGAAACCAGTAGGAACATCCATTTCCAACTGGGTTAAAACCAGTGGAAATATCCACTTCCAACTGGTGTGAAAGCAGTAGGAATATCCAGTTCTAACTGGTCTGAAACCAGGCATAAACTGGTCAAACTGGGCTGGTTCCAGTCTGATCTCTCAGTTTTAACATATAATGCCAACGTATGACGTACCAGTACAGTCCAGCTGAGTAACCATGGTAACAAGGTTCAGACTGATTTGAATACTAACTTTAAATCTATTTGTTTACAGTAGGACGTATCCAGGAAGTAGTCTGATCCGAGGCCACGGCTATGAATGACTTTAACTCTCCAGGTTCTGGAACCATCTGGTCTGGACTGGTGTGACAGACAGACTGTGGTCGAACAGACTCTCTGTTCCTGCATCACTTCCTCCTGGACGCCTTCAGAGCTGCTGATGCAGCGTCTGATTGGTCAGGTGTGAGCAATGCTGGCTCTGTTGCCGGGCAGACTTCTGTTTGCAGGGTGTCTGCTCTGGATTTACTGGAGCCATAATAATGCGTGGTTTCGACCTTCAGGGCCTCACCAGGGCCCGCCTGCTGGGATCTACAAAGGTCCAGTTAGAGAACATCAGAGGAACGGTGAGGAGAACGCTCCAGAATCCTACTGGGAACACTGGAGCTGAGGCAGAGGCAGGATTAAAGCTGCTGGACCAGGAGCTTCACTGCAGATCTTAGCAGAAGATCAGGACAGATCAGACAGACAGGAAGAACAAGCTGCATAGGGGAACTCAGACCTTCCTGTCCTACATCATGTTATCAGCCAACATAACCATTGGCTGCCATTTACTTTGACTACACCAGTACCCCCCCCCCCCACATCCCAACAGCTCACTGTAGCTTCTAACATTTTCTCAGCCTGACTGATGATCCAGAACCACTGAAAACATCAACCTGCATGTCCTCAGAGCAGAACGTAACACAAACAAACTGCAGACGTTTCATGACTCAGAGGTTTCACTGACTCACATGTTCAAACCTCAGCGGAACCACAAAGCTTCACGTTCTAGAAAAAACATCTAGACCTTCAGATCTAGACTGGATCTACATCAGATTATCTCCTCTTTACTTCCTCAAATACCAGTCATGAAGTCTTAAAGAGAAGGCAGTCATGGACAGAAGACCACCTAGGACATACTGTCCATCATGGTCCAACATGTCCACTCTGGGCTCCGCTGTCCAGGTCATCCCAGAAGTCTTGTCCTTCATCTAGAAGCAGCTTTGCTAACCTCAGTCCTGCTGCCGTCAGAGAGAGTCTTTCTTTTGGACATGTCCTCAGATGGCTGAGGACACAACAGTCAGGGACAAAGTGTCCAAATAGTGCTGGCTGTTAGGAAGGACCTAAGAAGAGGAGGCAGGATTCATTTAGCATGAGATCTCCTGATGTACCTCGCTGCTTCTAGGAGCTACACACGTTCCCACAATGCTTTGCAGAGCGGGACATGTAGACAGGACCAACCTCACAGATCAATAGAAATCCATCGTCCTCATGCTGGTGTCCTCACCTTGCATGTTTTATAACGGAGAGCTGCAGCTGTCCGACACATCTAGGTAACTTTGTTCTTAGTAGTTCTAGTCTTGAAGGCTGCAGCCCCCTTTGATCAGCATCCTCCATGAAGGAACAAGAAAAGAAGAGCTACTCAGGTGGAGTCTTTCTGCTCGAACCCATTCAGGCTGGTTCAGGGTCATGACCTTTGACCTGCTAATGTTGGAGCAGGCAGACTATGACCCAACAGATAATAGAACGATGGTTCCAGTCAAACACATCAGGAAACCATCAGCTCAGTCTGCAGGATGGAGGTCTATGGAAGCACCAGGAGAACCGAAGAACAGCTGCATGAACCATGAGGACTGACTGGGCTCAGAGTCCCTCTGAACAGGAACAGACAGGAGGTCAAGGGACGACTTTCTATCGTCAGCACTAAATGAGGACAAGGAGGAGCTCCTTGGTTTCATCTTTCCACCTCAGTTAGCAGCAAGTTAACTCAACTGGAACCACTTTGACGCTCTGCAGGTTCTACTGTGATAGTTTATGACAGACAGACCTGGACATGTAGGGACAGGAGGGACATGTAGGGACAGGAGGGACATGTAGGGACGGGTTGGACAGGTATGAATAAATTGGACATTTACAGACAGGCAGTGAAGGGAGTAACGGTGTTACTAATATTACTTTTTTTCAGTAACGAGTAATCTAACTAATTACTTTGTAACTATAACGCAGTTACCATGCCGACGCCACGTTACTGCGCGTTACTCAGGTCATGCAATGAACCTTTTTTCATGCTAGGACTCGTGCGCCTTGTCCTGAGAGAGGGGAGGATGAGATTCGCTGATGAACAGTGAGATTCCGTCTGTCAGGTGGTAGGCGGGTGTTTCTGCTGGCGGGTGTTAACGTCCAGCACACACAGACAGATGGAGAGTCAGGAGGAGCTGTTGTTAAAGGATGATAGGAGAACGTTAGAAACCAGCTTCTCTTAATGAACTGGACCAGAAACCGGGTCTCTCTACCCTTCAGAACCAGAGAACCCTGGAGTCTAAATGAGCCTCTGGTGAAGAACCAGGAGACTGGAATGGAAACAGACGATCCTGTCAGTCTGCTTTGATGCAGACAACATGTCTCCACCTGCAGCTTCTTCTCTGGGAGCAAAACGGAGAAACAACAACCAGGATATGCTGCTGGGAGATGGAGGCGCTGATCCAACCAGAACCCATCCTCTGGAGGAACTATGGACCCAGCAGCTACCAGACCAGAACCCATCCTCTGGAGGAACTATGGACCCAGCAGCTACCAGACCAGAACCCATCCTCTGGAGGAACTATGGACCCAGCAGCTACCAGACCAGAACCCATCCTCTGGAGGAACTATGGACCCAGCAGCTACCAGACCAGAACCCATCCTCTGGAGGAACTATGGACCCAGCAGCTACCAGACCAGAACCCATCCTCTGGAGGAACTATGGACCCAGCAGCTACCAGACCAGAACCCATCCTCTGGAGGAACTATGGACCCAGCAGCTACCAGACCAGAACCCATCCTCTGGAGGAACTATGGACCCAGCAGCTACCAGACCAGAACCCATCCTCTGGAGGAACTATGGACCCAGCAGCTACCAGACCAGAACCCATCCTCTGGAGGAACTATGGACCCAGCAGCTACCAGACCAGAACCCATCCTCTGGAGGAACTATGGACCCAGCAGCTACCAGACCAGAACCCATCCTCTGGAGGAACTATGGACCCAGCAGCTACCAGACCAGAACCCATCCTCTGGAGGAACCATGGACCCAGCAGCTACCAGACCAGAACCCATTCTCTGGAGGAACTATGGACCCAGCAGGAACCCACTGAAGAAAACCAGAACATCCCAGGATCTCTAATTTCCCAGAATTAAATCTGTTTTATCATAAAATCCTGAATTTGGGAACTAAAGACATGAAACATTTCAACTGTTCAGCAAACCCAACATTCTGGAACCTTCTCCAGGACCTGCAGACCTCCTACTCTACAGCTGGCTGATAGAGGTCCTGATGGTTCTAAACGCTTTCATTCAGACATCCTTCAACATTCCAACGCTTTGTTCAGATAGAAGCAGGTATTCTGGATGGGTCCATAGAAATGGTCTAGACCAGGACAATCTAGACCAGGACAGTCTAGACCATTTCTATGGACCCATCGGAAACATAAACTAAAGCAGTTCAGGTTTGAATTCCACCAGAACTAAGATCCTCACCAGAACCTTTAGAAGCTCTGAGGTCATCTAACCCAAACTAATCTGGAAACCAAAACAGCTCCGAGGTTTCAATGTCAGCAGAAAATGATCCAGAACCAACCTTGGAAGCTGAGATTATGGACCAGTCCAGAATCCAAAGGCTGTCTCCTCCAGGTACTGTGAAGGAAATAAACTCCAGACCAGCTGGTTCCATCAGAAATACTGATGTCACATTAGGCTCCTCCCACTAGGCTGGCTCTCCCCTGATCAGCTGATATGATGCCTCTGAGATTCATCAGTAAATAAACAAAGTTCCTGTGGAGCTCTGGACCTGGAGGAACCTGGAGGTACCTGGAGGAATGTCTCCATCATGTGGACAAAAGCAGAAACTGCAGCAACTCAGAACAGGACTGACGTCAGACTGACGTCAGAAGCAGATTTATTAACGAGCTCATTAAAACTGGACCTGAGATTAATTTATGGACAGAATCATCAGAACCAGAGAGGAGAACCGGGCCAGAAACAGAACCAGAGAGGAGAACCGGGCCAGAAACAGAACCAGAGAGGAGAACCGGGCCAGAAACAGAACCAGAGAGGAGAACCGGGCCAGAAACAGAACCAGAGAGGAGAACCGGGCCAGAAACAGAACCAGAGAGGAGAACCGGGCCAGAAACAGAACCAGAGAGGAGAACCGGGCCAGAAACAGAACCAGAGAAGAGAACCGGGCCAGAAACAGAACCAGAGAGGAGAACCAGGCCAGAAACAGAACCAGAGAGGAGAACCGGGCCTACAGTAGAACCAGAAAAGAGAACCGGGCCAGAAACAGAACCAGAGAGGAGAACCGGGCCAGAAACAGAACCAGAGAGGAGAACCGGGCCAGAAACAGAACCAGAGAGGAGAACCGGGCCAGAAACAGAACCAGAGAGGAGAACCGGGCCAGAAACAGAACCAGAGAAGAGAACCAGGCCAGAAACAGAACCAGAGAGGAGAACCTGGCCAGAAACAGAACCAGAGAGGAGAACCGGGCCAGAAACAGAACCAGAGAAGAGAACCGGGCCAGAAACAGAACCAGAGAGGAGAACCAGGCCAGAAACAGAACCAGAGAGGAGAACCGGGCCTACAGTAGAACCAGAAAAGAGAACCGGGCCAGAAACAGAACCAGAGAGGAGAACCGGGCCAGAAACAGAACCAGAGAGGAGAACCGGGCCTACAGTAGAACCAGAAAAGAGAACCGGGCCAGAAACAGAACCAGAGAGGAGAACCGGGCCAGAAACAGAACCAGAGAGGAGAACCGGGCCTACAGTAGAACCAGAAAAGAGAACCGGGCCAGAAACAGAACCAGAGAGGAGAACCGGGCCAGAAACAGAACCAGAGAGGGGAACCGGGCCTAGAGTAGAACCATGTGGCTCCATCGGTTCTTGCTCCTCCTCCTCCTGCTGAGGAGCTTCCTCCTCCTCCTGCGCCTCCTCCTCCTCCTGGACTCTTCTTCTCTCCCAGCAGGAATGTTGTTGAAGTTTACCAGAAGATTCTGAATAAATTAAGAAACTAGAGCAGAATAATCCAGCCTGGTTTTCTGGCAATGGACTGAACTGTTAACCAGGTTAGTGACTAACATGGGTAATCATCCCGTGTCAGATTATCGTGGTCACTAACCGGTGTTTCCCTGCTTCTGATGCCCTAACCTCTGCAGGTCGTCTGTCCTGTCCTGACAGAGACGCCATCAGTGGACGTCAGTCTTTCTCCTCAGATGGACCCAGGCCCGTCCTCTGAGACCTGCCATCCTGTTACCACAAAACCACAGTAATACTGAGGTTGCCATGGAAGCGACGGATCATGAAGGTCAGATGTTCCTGCTGTGAGGAGCACCAAGCAAGACTCTGATCTACACTGAAAGAGGACAGAAGGTTCCTAAAGTTCACCATGAGTGAAAGTTCTGGAGTCCATTCAGACTTTGACCTTCTGGAGAACCATCAGTACCAAAGACCAGGGTTCTGGAACGGAGCTGAAGGATCAGGCTGATTGACCCGGTGAGTGAGGCAGAACCAGGTTCCTCTGAGGTTCCTGGTCCTCCAGTAAACATCTCCACTCTGCTGGACGATAACCTAAATCTGATGGTTTGGGTCAGAGGTTCTCCTGCTGGGTTTAAACCTCCAGCCAGAGGTTCTGGTACCGGTACCAGAGGGATGAATCCCAGTCAGATCCTCATGGTTGCTCCAACATTAACACCTGGATCCTTTGATCACTAAAGCTGCTGGTTTCGTCCATCTGACCACCGTTGCCATGGCTACCACCTGGTGGTCTCTGGGTATTCAGCTGCTCCTAGACTGAAGGAAAGGTGAGCAGGAACACCTGCCTGCAGGTTCTGACGTCTGGAGCTTCTGTTCATCACTGGGTTTCTACAAAGTTCCTCCTCCTCATGTTCTGCTGAGTGAAATGATGAAGAAGATCCTGGAAGCTTCTCTCTTCCTCATTGACGCCCCTGAAGGTCCGACAGTCACAGACCGCCTCTGACTTCCGTCTTCTGAACATTTCTGGTTTCTAACCACGGTTCAGACAGACGCTGCTCCGTCAGAGAGCAGACAGAACTGAACCGGGTCCAGATCTGGTAGAACCTGCTGATGGAGCTGCTGGGGATGCTTTTGGTTCTGGTTCTGGTCGGTTCAGAGGCTCAGAACCAGGTGGATGTTGATGTCTCTCTGGGTCAGAATGTTACTTTAACCTGCTCCATTAATGTTGGTGACATCCACTGGTTCATGGAGGTCCAGAACCAGTCCAGAAGAAGAATCGGACAGATCTTCTCTCAAACCGTTCCCAGGTACGACTCTCCGGACTTTGAGACCAAATATCTGATGATTAGAAACCAGCTGGTGATCCAGAACTTCTCTGCTGAGGACAGCAGGAGGTATTTCTGTGGGAAGAAGGAGAACGACTTCAGTGGAGGGACTTTCATCCTCATCACAGGTAGGAACCACCTGGTTCTGATCCGTTAAACCCGTTAAAGTCTAGAACATTCAGACTGTTGGTTCAAGTTGATCAAACAACAGGAAGTGACATCATAACTCTGGATGGCGGGTTTGGGGGGTCAGGGCACTGTGGTGTTCTGGGATCTTCCTCTAAGGCTCTCTTTGGTTCTAAAGCCCAACAGAACCGGGCCGCTGCAGGTTCTGGAATAATGATGATGATGATGATGATGATGATGATGATGATGATGTTGATGATGATGATGATTCTGTTCTACAGTACCAGTCTGGGTTCTGGGTTCATTTCGGAACCAGCTGGTACCAGATCACTCTCAGATCCAAAATGCTGCAGCCAGAGTTCTGATGAAAATGAAAAAGAGAGATCATATCTCTCCTATCCTGGCTTCTCTTCATTGGCTTCCTGTTAAATCCAGAATAGAATTTAAAATCCTCCTTCTCACATATAAAGCCTTAAATGGCCAAGCTCCATCTGATATCAGAGATCTGATTGTTCCTTATGTTCCTAACAGAGCACTTCGCTCTCAGTCTGCAGGTTTACTAGTGGTTCCTAGAATTTCTAAAGTAGAATGGGAGGCAGATCTTTTAGTTCTCAGGCTCCTCTCCTGTGGAACCAACTACCAGTTTTAGTCCGTGAGGCAGACACCCTGTCTACTTTTAAGGCTAGGCTTAAAACTTTCCTTTTTGATAAAGCTTCTAGTTAGAGTGGCTCAGGTTATCCTGATCTATCTCTATAGTTCTGCTGCTATAGGCTTAGACTGCTGGAGGACATAGGGACCCCTTTTTCATCATTCTGCTTCATTCTATCTCTATTCTCCCACTCTGCAGAATCTGTTAGTTCAATCTCTAACGTTCTGCTCTCTCTGCTTTTTCTCATAGTAGCTTCATCTGGTCTGTTCCTGTTTGGCTGTGACTCCATCCTGGAGAGAAATATCAGCTGTGCTGCTGCCATCAACACCTTTGTTTCTAGATGTTGGAGCTTGGCCTGTTTTCCAGTGTAGTCCTGTTTCTCTGACTGTGACTAACTGGATGTGCTCTCTTCATCCTCTGACATGGGAGCTGGCTCGGAGCTCGTCTGCCTGGCTGTGTGTTTACTGGACGGGGCCGCCTGTGGAGCTGGTTGACAGTTGCCTTTTGTATCTATGCTTCTTTTTCTATGTCTGCTTCTGTCTCCTTGAACCCCAGTGGGCCTCAGCAGATGGCCGCTCACACTGAGCCTGGTTCTGCTGGAGGTTTCTTCCTGTTCAACGAAAGTTTTTCCTCTCCACTGTCGCTACAAGCATGCTTAGTGTGAGGGATTGCTGAAGAGTCAATGAGTCGATGCAATCAGCTGGTTTTCCTTAGATAGAAAACTTTGAATCAATCTAACTGGATGATCTGGTGAACTGGAAAGTGACCTGAGATGACATGATGTGAATTGGAGCTATAGAAATAAATGGAATAGAATTGAATAAATATAGATCCTGTATTCTTTATACATAATTTCTCTGCAACATCAACAAGTCAATTTCCTTGTAAGTCTAAACCTACTTGCTAATACACTTGATTCTGATTCTAATGTCTGCAGGAAGTGGTCAGACTGATACCACAGGTCTGACTTCCTCTGTGGTTTCTATCAACACCTTCTGTTATCACCCTGCTGAACAAGAAGCACAGACCTCTGAATCTACGCCTGCAGAGCTGAACTGGCCCAGTTCTGGGTAGAACCTGCTGATGGTTCTGATGGTGGTTCTGGTCCATTCAGAGGCTCAGAAGGAGGTGAATGTTTCTGGATTCTTGGGTCAGGATGGAACCTGCAGTCTCTTCTGGTTCATAGAGGTCGCTGTGTCAGGCTTGTAGAGGAACCAAATGTAGAGACGGAAGCTGAGATGGTTTCTGGCAACAGAAGCATAAATCTAGAAATAAGAGATCAAGGAAAACAGGAACCAGGAGAAAGTAGAACACAGAGATTAAAGATGGAATGAAGAGAATCCATCAATCAGTAACTGCAGAGAATTAATGCCAAACAGGACAAAGAATGGAGTAATCAGCTGATTGGGAGCAGGTGTGGACAGAAGGATCTAGAAGGGAGGCATGGGAAAGGAGACTGGCACAAGGGGGCAGCAGAGAGTAAACAAGAAACACATTAGAACTCAAATAATACCAGAAAACAACTAGAATGACATTAAATGGAAAAGAAACCAAAGACCTAGAAAACACAGAATGAGTTTAATCAAAGTTTGACTGAAAACTTAAAAGAGAACTGAAACAGAACCAAAAAGTCCAGAAGGCAGAATGCCGTATTTCTCCTGAGGAACAGAAACTCACCAGGCTGCGTTCAATGACTCTGATGTTTAACTTGCTCATTAATGCAGTCAGCAATCCTTTGTTGCCATGTTTGGCATCTCTTTCCTGCTTCCACCATGTTTGACTTTTCCTCTTCGTTTTTCTGTCAGATGAGTTTTGTTCCTCAGCAGAAATACGGCGCTCTGCCTTCTGTCCTCGTGGCTCTGATTGGTCTGCTAGCTTGAACCAGTGATGCTAGGCTGGAGTCAGTCTGCTCCACAGCTTCCACCTTGATGAAGCAGAAGAGTCGCTGAGAAGTGTGTTGAGCATGCTCCAGTCACATGACCACAGCGAACGCGGTGTTGTTACGTCACACTGCGTGAGTTTCACAGTGACTTTTCCAGTAAATTCGAATCATCTGGGCGTTTCAATACTACTGAAGGCTTTAAATGCAGCAGAATCGCTGCTCCAACCACAGGTTTTTTCCTGTTTTTGTCACAGCTGGGTTGAGGTTTTGAGGAACCAAATGCAGAGATAAGGGGAGACAAAGGTGAGTCATAATGAAATAACCGAGGCAAAAACCAAAGGACAAAATACAAGGAACCAAAAACCAGACTACTTCAGGGGAAAACACACGTGGGGAGCCAGGAAAAGACGAGGAACCACCACTGAGGAACGACACAGGGAGAGTCTACACTTACCGGCCACTTTATTAGGTACCCCATGCTAGTAACGGGTTGGACCCCCTTTTGCCTTCAGAACTGCCTCAATTCTTGGTGGCATAGATTCAACAAGGTGCTGGAAGCATTCCTCAGGGAGTTTGGTCCATATTGACATGATGGCATCACACAGTTGCCGCAGATTTGTCGGCTGCACATCCATGATGCGAATCTCCCGTTCCACCACATCCCAAAGATGCTCTATTGGATTGAGATCTGGTGACTGTGGAGGCCATTTGAGTACAGTGAACTCATTGTCATGTTCAAGAAACCAGTCTGAGATGATTCCAGCTTTATGACATGGCGCATTATCCTGCTGAAAGTAGCCATCAGAAGTTGGGTACATTGTGGTCATAAAGGGATGGACATGGTCAGCAACAATACTCAGGTAGGCTGTGGCGTTGCAACGATGCTCAATTGGTACCAAGGGGCCCAAAGAGTGCCAAGAAAATATTCCCCACACCATGACACCACCACCACCAGCCTGAACCGTTGATACAAGGCAGGATGGATCCATGCTTTCATGTTGTAGACGCCAAATTCTGACCCTACCATCCGAATGTCGCAGCAGAAATCGAGACTCATCAGACCAGGCAACGTTTTTCCAATCTTCTATTGTCCAATTTCGATGAGCTTGTGCAAATTGTAGCCTCAGTTTCCTGTTCTTAGCTGAAAGGAGTGGCACCCGGTGTGGTCTTCTGCTGCTGCAGCCCATCTGCCTCAAAGTTCCACGTACTGTGCGTTCAGAGATGCTCTTCTGCCCACCTTGGTTGTAACGGGTGGTTATTTGAGTCACTGTTGCCCTTCTATCAGCTCCAACCAGTCTGGCCATTCTCCTCTGACCTCTGGCATCAACAAGGCATTTCCGCCCACAGAACTGCCGCTCACTGGATGTTTTTTCTTTTTCGGACCATTCTCTGTAAACCCTAGAGATGGTTGTGCGTGAAAATCCCAGTAGATCAACAGTTTCTGAAATACTCAGACCAGCCCTTCTGGCACCAACAATCATGCCACGTTCAAAGTCACTCAAATCACCTTTCTTCCCCATACTGATGCTCGCTTTGAACTGCAGGAGATTGTCTTGACCATGTCTACATGCCTAAATGCACTGAGTTGCCGCCATGTGATTGGCTGCCTAGAAATTAAGTGTTAACGAGCAGTTGGACAGGTGTACCTGATAAAGTGGCCGGTGAGTGTATATAGGAGACTGAACGAAGACTGGACTAATGAGCTGATTGGGAGCAAGTGTGAACAGAGGATTCTAGAAGGAACTAGAGAAAAGGAGACCAACACTAGAGGGCAACAAAGATAAACCTAAGAACACAGAAAACAGCACAAAATAGGAATTAAACCAATAAAACCAGAAAACAAAGAGACACATGGATCAAAGTGAAGCCGAAAACGTAAACAGAACCAAAACTGTGACAGTTTTTAGTTTTTTTTTTAAAAACAGGGAAAGAAATGTTTTATTTCGCTCTAGTTTAGAATTGATTCAGAATAGTTCACTACATAGATCTAAAATAGACATAGGCACACACATCTCTACCCACCACAGTCATCCAGTGATTAATTTATAACACATTTATTCACAATGTTAATTAATGACAGCAGCAGGTTATTTAACTGACTAATGTAGAAACTGAGCAAAATCAGCATGAATGAAATAGGAGCGCCCCCTGCTGGCTCCTCAGCAGGAAGAGTCTGCTCTGACCTTTCTGATCCAGAGCCTCAATGTTGGGAGTCCAGTCCACTTTGTTCCATCCATCCATAATCTGACACGCTTGTCCTAATCGGGGGAGCGAGGGATGCTGGTGCCTATCTCCAGCTGTCTATGGGCGAGAGGCGGGGTCCACCCTGGACAGGTCGCCAATCCGTCGCAGGTCCAGTTTGTTCTTCAGGTGAACACCGAGGTACTTAGAAGAGTCCACCATCTCAATGTTCGTTCCCTGGATATTGACCGTTGTCAGTGGGATGGATCTGCAGGTTGATCACATCGACAGACGCTGAGCTTCATCACGCAGCTCAGCAGAATCGTCACTGGAAATCGTGCGGCACGGTAGGGAAGCTAGGATTGTTATGAATGTCTGAAATGTCCTGATTACGGAGGCCGACTGTGAGGAGATGACGCCGTCTGCTCATGTTCTCTTTGTTATCTGAGAACTGAGCCAGAACTGAACGACGCTGAGCCCTACTGATGAACCAGTACCAGTTTAGTCCGGTTGAGTACTGCGTTCCATTTACACTCAACAGTTATCTGGGTTACCGTCCTCGGACCGATCTCTGCACAGTGTCTAAAAGGTTGTGGAAATGGGCTAACATCTCCACCTCAGGTAAACCAGGGAGAGGAGGAGCTGATGGGAACCATGACCTGGTTGGAGTATCTGCAGCTCTGTGATGTTCAGAGGGATTACACCGGGCATTCTCAGATTACAGGATTATTTCCATCAATCTCTGTGTTGGGATCTGGAGATTCTCCACCTTCTCCAGCAGAGTGCGCTGTGGATCCTCCTGGGCTGGAGCCCCCGGCTCAGCTGACGCTCATCAGCTCATCAGGAGACCGGCCTTCATAAGCAGCTGCCAGACCTTGCTTCGACGCCGCAGTGATAGCCAAGTTTGGTTAGCGAACCTGAGCCTCTGAATTTACTAATAGTTATCTTCCTAGAGAAACCTTAAACTAATTGCCTCTGTCTTCTCGCTCCTAGGAAACCAGTCTCTCGAGAGAAGCTCTGGATGAGCTTAACCTGAATCTGCCTGCCTGCCCTAGAGAGCCAAACCTAGAAGACTACTTCCTGTCACGAATCCTGTCTTCGTTCTGCGGCTCCTACTATTCAGTCCCCTAGAGGTAGGGGGGAGATGGACTCTCCTGACCTTACTTCTGTTCCCCCTGAGTACCATGATTTGGCTCCAGTTTTCAGTAAGGTCAGTGCTACGTCTCTTCCACCTCACAGACCATATGACTGCGCCATTGATCTATTACCTGGAGCCCCTCTTCCCAGCAGCAGGCTGTATAACATTTCCAAACCTGAACGAGAGACTATGGAAAAATACATTAACGAATCCCTGGCTGCTGGAATAATTCGTCCATCCTCATCCCCACTCGGTGCTGGTTTTTTCTTCGTGGGAAAAAAGGATGGTTCCCTGCGCCCCTGTATTGATTACAGAGGTTTAAATCAGATCACTGTGAAAAATAAGTATCCTTTACCATTACTGGCCTCTGCGTTTGAACCTGTACAAGGTGCTACAGTGTTTACCAAACTCGATCTGAGAAATGCTTATCACCTCCTCAGAATAAGGGAAGGGGATGAGTGGAAAACAGCCTTTAAGACCCCCTTAGGGCAATACGAGTACCTGGTCATGCCTTTTGGCCTCACTAACGCCCCTGCCTGTTTCCAAGCTCTGGTTAATGACGTCCTCAGAGATTTTTTGAACATTTTTGTTTTTGTTTACATCGATGACATCTTGATTTACTCCAAGAACCTCTCTGACCGCAAAAAACATGTTCGTTTAGTCCTTTAGAGACTGCTGGAGAATAAGCTTTTTGTGAAAGCCGAAAAATGTGAATTTCATTAAAAGTCTGTTACTTTCCTAGGGTTTGTGCTCGAGGGTGGGTAGGTGAAGCCATCAGAGGATAAGATAAAGGCAGTTCTGGATTGGCCTACACCTGAAAACCGCAAGCAACTTCAGAGATTCCTCGGTTTTGCAAACTTCTACAGGAGATTCATCAAAAATTATAGCCAGACAGCCCTACCTCTCACAGCTCTTACTTCTGTTAAGAGAACTTTTCAATGGACTCCTGATGCCGAAGAGGCCTTTAATAAATTAAAGAAACTCTTTTCCAGCGCTCCCATTTTGGTTCTGCCAGATCCAACGAAGCAGTTCATCCTCGAGGTTGATGCATCTGATTCCGGTGTCGGAGCTGTGTTATCTCAGCAGTCAGATTCAGATCAAAAGACTCATCCTTGTGCTTTCTATTCACGCAGACTCTCTCCAGCCGAGCAAAATTATGACGTTGGAGATCGAGAACTTCTGGCCATTAAGCTCGCCCTGGAGGAATGGAGACACTGGCTCGAGGGGGCTGAGCATCCAGTACTGGTTTGGACAGACCACAAGAACCTGGCCTATATTCAATCAGCCAAAAGGTTCAATTCACGGCATTCAAGGTGGTCTTTATTCCTCTCTCGGTTTAATCTCATCATTTCATACAGACCTGGTTCCACAAACGTCAAGCCCGACTCTCTCTCTCGTCTGTATTCATCAAATCAACCTGAGACACCAGAACCAGTTCTTCCCGCCTCATGCACTGTAGGAGCCGTTTCCTGGGAGATCACTGATTTGATCAGCTCTGCCCTGGCCTCAGACCCTGACCCAGGTAATGGTCCTCCTAATAAAATGTATGTTCCTTCTTCCGTCACATCCCGTCTCATCCCGTGGATGCACGCAGCTAAATTTTCGGCCCATCCTGGAGTAAGCAGAACCATCGCCCTCATAAGCAGGCGATTTTGGTGGCCGTCCTTACATAAGGACGTTAAGGAGTACGTGCTGGCTTGTCCCATCTGCGCCCGAAATAAGACCTCTCACCAACCACCTTCTGGCCTGTTACATCCTCTACCGGTTCCAACCCGTACCTGGTCGCATTTCGCCGTTGATTTCGTCACTGGTCTTCCAATTTCTCGAGGTATGACAACAATTCTAACCATTATTGATCGATTCTCCAAGGCCTGTCATCTGATTCCCCTCAGAAAGCTCCCTACTGCATTCCAGACGGCTCAGCTTCTGGTGAAGCATGTTTTTCGCCTCCATGGTATCCCTCAGGAAATCCTCTCTGATCGTGGTCCCCAGTTCATCTCTCAGGTCTGGAAAGCTTTCTGTTCGGCTCTAAACTGCAAATCCTCCTTAACTTCCGGTTACCATCCTCAATCTAACGGGCAGACGGAGAGGATGAACCAGCAACTCGAGTCCGCTCTCCGCTGCCTGACCTCAAATAATCCTTCCGACTGGAGTCAATTGTTGACCTGGATTGAGTATGCACACAACTCTCTCAGATCTGCTTCCACTGGTTTGTCTCCCTTCCAAGTGTCTCTAGGTAATCAGCCCCCACTCTTTCCTGCAGACGAGAGAGAGATATCTGTAAGATCTGTCCATCATCACATCCGTCGTTCCCAACGTATTTGGAAGGAGACCATCACTGCCCTCACCCGTTCCTCTGTGTCTACCAAGAGGTTTGTGGACTCTAGGAGACGTCCGGCTCCCAACTTCACCCCTCGCCAAGAGGTTTGGCTGTTGACCCGGGACATACCCCTGAAAGGTATGTCCAGGAAGCTTTCCCTGAGGTTCATTGGTCCTTACAAGGTGGATCGAATCATCAATCCCTCTGCTGTCCGCCTACATTTGCTTCCTTCCCTTCGCATGCACCCCACATTCCATGTCTCCCAGTTGAAACCTGTCATTTCCAGTCCTTTGTGCCCACCATCCGACTCCCCTCCACCCGCCCGGGACATCGACGGTCATCCGGCATACACGGTTCGCCGGTTCGTGGACTCCCGTCGGCGAGGTCGCGGATGGCAGTACCTCATCGACTGGGAGGGCTACGGTCCGGAGGACCTCTCCTGGGTTCCTGGCTCTTACATCCTCGATCCATCATTGATTAAGGAGTATGAGAGTTCCCTCCCGTCCACTACCTCGGGACCGCCAAGAGGCGGTCGTTGAGAGGGGGGTACTGTTGGGATCTGGAGATTCTCCACCTTCTCCAGCAGAGTGCGCTGTGGATCCTCCTGGGCTGGAGCCCCCCAGCTCAGCTGACGCTCATCAGCTCATCAGGAGACCGGCCTTCATAAGCAGCTGCCAGACCTTGCTTCGACGCCGCAGTGATAGCCAAGTTTGGTTAGCGAACCTGAGCCTCTGAATTTACTAATAGTTATCTTCCTAGAGAAACCTTAAACTAATTGCCTCTGTCTTCTCGCTCCTAGGAAACCAGTCTCTCGAGAGAAGCTCTGGATGAGCTTAACCTGAATCTGCCTGCCTGCCGTAGAGAGCCAAACCTGAAGACTACTTTCTGGAATCCACCTGCTGCTCTTAGGAAAGAGCTGATCACTTCAACCAAGGTCTGATCACTGGAAGTCAGAAGTAAGACGCTGCTGAACCAACTGACTCTGATCCCAACTGGTTCCCTCTCTCTGAACAAACCTGGACCTCTTCAAGGTATCCACTGAAATATCTGAGAATCCATTTTATCTGCATACCCAGCTAACCAACTATCCGTCTCTGCAGACGCCAGAGAATCCTGCTGGACCAGAACCTGAATTTTGTCTTCTTTGTGTGAAAACTAATAAACTCTGTTAAACTTTTTACCAAGTCTCAGTGGTGTTCTGCATGTGGGTTTATCTCTAAAACCGATCATGACACTCTGTTCATTAACCTCCAACTGCAGCATCTAAAGGGACGTTAGGTTCTGAGGAGAAGTTCTATGTGGACATAATCATTGATCAGCTATCAGAGTGAAGAACCGTTGAAGAACGGATCACATCTGGTCCTGGTTTCAGTGAGAATAATCACAGATAATCCCCCCATAGATTATCCTTTCAGTCACTGAGTCTGAAGAACATCTGCTTTCTGTTCAGAACCTCAGAGGAGTCTGTCTTCCTTCTCTGTAGATCTTTGCTTTAAGATCCACCAACATCTTCTGATTGGGTTCTGGTCCGATCAGGAGGTGGACCACATTATGTCCTTCACCTGTAATGCCTTTACTGGCCTGTGGGGGTCACTGTCCTGCATGGCAACCTCCTGGAAGATGCTCACCTGGAAGCTAGACTTCCGTCATCTTCAACCAGCCCATAACATTACCAGACCTCCACCCTACTGGGGTCTGACTGGACATGGAGTTCTGTGGACGGTCCCGGTCCAGTCATGGTTCCATCTGGTCCATCTAGAGTCGCTGTAGTTTATGAAGGATCCATCCTCAGGTGTTCCTCAGGTGTTCCTCTGTTCAGCGGTGGTCGGGTTCAGCCTTCCCTACCTAGACCAGGTCTCTGGGACGGAACATCTTGGACTTCTAGGTTCTCCAGGTAGGTTGCAGGTATAGAACCAGAATGGGTTCCTGGGAGCTTCATGGCGATTCTTCTCAGATCTTTGGCTGTTCAGTTCTCCTTTTATCAGCACATTTCTTCAGAGCCTGATGAACATCTGACGGTTCTCTGATGCTCCAACATCTCAGCAGCTTCAGGAGAACAGTAGCTGTCTGATGATGATGGAGAATAAGCTGCTGACCTTCTGAGACCACAGCTTCCACTGGTTTCTCCAGCTTAGAAATGATGTGAGGTCAGGTATCCACCTGCCTGCTAACTGCTCAGCTGCTGCTGAGTCTCTGAGAGGCTCTGTGGTTCTGATGGTTTCTGAAAACCATCCTCTGCTCTGACAGGAAGTAGATCAGTTTCACCGCCACCAGCAGAGCTGCGCTGCTTTCTGACGACTTGGTCCAGATCTTCTAGAACCTGCTGATGGAGCTGCTGGGGATGGTTCTGAAATGATGAAGAAGATCCTGGAAGCTTCTCTCTTCCTCATTGACGCCCATGAAGGTCCGACAGTCACAGACCGCCTCTGACTTCCTTCTTCTGAACATTTCTGGTTTCTAACCACGGTTCAGACAGACGCTGCTCCGTCAGAGAGCAGACAGAACTGAACCGGGTCCAGATCTGGTAGAACCTGCTGATGGAGCTGCTGGGGATGCTTCTGGTTCTGGTCGGTTCAGAGGCTCAGAACCAGGAGAATGTTGATGTCTCTCTGGGTCAGAATGTTACTTTAACCTGCTCCTATAATGTTGGTGACATCCACTGGTTCATGGAGGTCCAGAACCAGTCCAGAAGAAGAATCGGACAGATCTTCTCTCAAAAGAAGTCCATCCACGACTCTCTGGACTTTGAGACCAAATATCTGATGATTAGAAACCAGCTGGTGATCCAGAACTTCTCTGCTGAGGACAGCAGGAGGTATTTCTGTGGGAAGAAGGAGAACGACTTCAGTGGAGGGACTTTCATCCTCATCACAGGTAGGAACCACCTGGTTCTGATCCGTTAAACCCGTTAAAGTCTAGAACATTCAGACTGTTGGTTCAAGTTGATCAAACAACAGGAAGTGACATCATAACTCTGGATGGCGGGTTTGGGGGGTCAGGGCACTGTGGTGTTCTGGGATCTTCCTCTAAGGCTCTCTTTGGTTCTAAAGCCCAACAGAACCGGGCCGCTGCAGGTTCTGGAATAATGATGATGATGATGATGATGATGATGATCTACAGTAGCAGTCTGAGTTCTGGTGAGGCGGTTTGCTTCCTGGTCTGCAAACCGCCCAGATCTGTCTAGAGAACAACCCCAGAAGGAGGTGAATGTTTCCGTTCCCATAGTCACTGTTGCTGTAGTTCCTTTAGTTCCAGTTTCTGTAGTTCCTTTTCCTGGAGTACTTGTTCCTGTAACTCCGCTTTCCCTTGTTCATGTTCTTGTAGTTACTGTTGTTTTAGTTCCTACTCTTTTATTTCATGTTCTCATAGTCCCTGTTCCAGTAGTTCTTGTTCTATTAGTTCCTGTTCCTGTAGTTCCTGTTCCAGTAGTTCTTGTTCCATTAGTTCCTGTTCTTGTAGTTCCTGTAAGTCCTGTAGTTCCTGTTCCTGTAGTCCCTGTTCCAGTAGTTCTTGTTCCATTAGTTCCTGTTCCTGTAGTCCCTGTTCCAGTAGTTCTTGTTCCATTAGTTCCTGTTCCTGTAGTCCCTGTTCCAGTAGTTCTTGTTCCATTAGTTCCTGTTCTTGTAGTTCCTGTAAGTCCTGTAGTTCCTGTTCCTGTAGTCCCTGTTCCAGTAGTTCTTGTTCCATTAGTTCCTGTTCCTGTAGTCCCTGTTCCAGTAGTTCTTGTTCCATTAGTTCCTGTTCCTGTAGTCCCTGTTCCAGTAGTTCTTGTTCCATTAGTTCCTGTTCCTGTAGTCCCTGTTCCAGTAGTTCTTGTTCCATTAGTTCCTGTTCCTGTAGTCCCTGTTCCAGTAGTTCTTGTTCCATTAGTTCCTGTTCTTGTAGTTCCTGTAAGTCCTGTAGCTCCTGTTCCTGTAGTTCCGGTTCCAGTAGTTCTTGTTCCTTTAGTTCCTGTTTCATTAGTTCCTGTTTCTGTAGTTCCTGTAAGTCCTGTAGTTCATGTTCCTGTAGTTCCTGTTCCAGTAGTTCCTGTTCCAATAGTTCTTGTTTCATTAGTTCCTGTTTCTGTAGTTCCTGTAAGTCCTGTAATTCCTGTTCCCGCAGTTCCTGTTCTTCTAGTTCCTGTTCCTGTAGTTCGTGTAGTTCCTGTTACCATAGCTCCTGTTTCTTTAGTTCATGTCCCTGTAGTTCTTGTTCCTGTAGTTCCTGTTCCTGTAGTTCCTGTTCCTGCAGAATAGAAAGGCTTCATGTCATTAAGGAAATCTCAGGCTCTCGGTCAGCCGTACCTACATTAACTGTCTTGCAAAAAATTTCTGGAAACTGTAAAGCTCCTAGTGGTGGGTAGGAACTTCAGGATGACTCTTTGAGTCTATAATAGGAATAAACCTGCTTCCTTCCTGTGAGCTCTATTCAGACAGACCTTCAACATTCTGCTTTGGCTGCAGACTCCTTTACCTTTAAGGTGAATGATGAGGAAGCAGCGTCATAAAGAAGGGAGCTTCCTGTGGTATGGCGCCCTCTGGGGGAAAGACGCATTATAACCTGAGTTCTTATTCTATTCTTTTCAGTTTATTTCTATAGCTCCAATTCACATCCTGTCATCTCAGGTCACTTTATAGATCCAGATCAACCAGATCATCCAGTCAGATTGATTCAAAGTTTTCTATCTAAGGAAAACCAGCTGATTGCATCGACTCATTGACTCTTCAGCAATCCCTCACACTAAGCATGCTTGTAGCGACAGTGGAGAGGAAAAACTCCCTTTGAACAGGAAGAAACCTCCAGCAGAACCAGGCTCAGTGTGAGCGGCCATCTGCTGAGGCCCACTGGGGTTCAAGGAGACAGAAGCAGACATAGAAAAAGAAGCATAGATAGAAAAGGCAACCAGCTCCACAGGCGGCCCCGTCCAGGAAACACACAGCCAGGCAGACGAGCTCCGAGCCAGCTCCCATGTCAGAGGATGAAGAGAGCACATCCAGTTAGTCACAGTCAGAGAAACAGGACTACACTGGAAAACAGGCCAAGCTCCAACATCTAGAAACAAAGGTGTTGATGGCAGCAGCACAGCTGATATTTCTCTCCAGGATGGAGTCACAGCCAAACAGGAACAGACCAGATGAAGCTACTATGAGAAAAAGCAGAGAGAGCAGAACGTTAGAGATTGAACTAACAGATTCTGCAGAGTGGGAGAATAGAGATAGAATGAAGCAGAATGATGAAAAAGGGGTCCCTATGTCCTCCAGCAGTCTAAGCCTATAGCAGCAGAACTATAGAGATAGATCAGGATAACCTGAGCCACTCTAACTAGAAGCTTTATCAAAAAGGAAAGTTTTAAGCCTAGCCTTAAAAGTAGACAGGGTGTCTGCCTCACGGACTAAAACTGGTAGTTGGTTCCACAGGAGAGGAGCCTGAGAACTAAAAGATCTGCCTCCCATTCTACTTTTAGAAATTCTAGGAACCACTAGTAAACCTGCAGATTGAGAGCGAAGTGCTCTGTTAGGAACATAAGGAACAATCAGATCTCTGATATAAGATGGAGCTTGGCCATTTAAGGCTTTATATGTGAGAAGGAGGATTTTAAATTCTATTCTGGATTTAACAGGAAGCCAATGAAGAGAAGCCAGGATAGGAGAGATATGATCTCTCTTTTTCATTTTCATCAGAACTCTGGCTGCAGCATTTTGGATCAGCTGAAGGCTTTTAACTACAGTTTGTGGACTTCCTGATAGTAAAGAATTACAATAGTCCAGCCTTGAAGTAACAAATGCATGGACCAGTTTCTCAGCATCACCCCTGGACAGGAGATTGCTCATTTTTGCAATGTTCCTCAGATGAAAGAAGGAAATTCTAGAAACCTCTTTGATCTGGGATTTAAATGACAGGTCCTGATCAAAAATAACACCAAGATTTTTTACTTTATTATCTGAAATCAGTTTAATCCCATCCAAATGAAGTGACTGGCTAATCAGCTTCTTTTTCAGAGACTCTGGTCCAAAGACTATAACTTCTGTTTTGTCTGCATTCAGAAGCAGAAAGTTAAGAGTCATCCAGGTTGTTATGTCTTCAGACATGCTTGTAATCTATGTAATGGGTTAGCTTCATCTGGATTATAGACAGATATAGCTGGGTATCATCAGCATAACAGTGGAAATTAATCCCATGCTGTCTAATAACTCTACCAATTGGGAGCATGTATAAAGTAAAGAGAATTGGTCCTAGCACTGATCCCTGTGGTACTCCACAGGTAACCTTTGAGCGTGTTGAAGATCTATCATTAACATAAACAAACTGAATTCGATCAGATAGATCAGATTTAAACCAGTCTAGTGCTGTTCCTTTAATTCCAACAAAATATTCAAGTCTTTCTAAAAGAATATTATGGTCAACTGTATCAAATGCAGCACTGAGATCCAACAGGACGAGCACAGATACAAGTCCATTATCTGAGGCCATGAGAATATCATTAGTGACTTTCACCAGAGCTGTTTCAGTGCTATGATGAGCTCTAAAGCCAGACTGAAACTCTTCAAAAAGTTCATTATGGTGTAAGTGATCGCAAACTTGTTTGGCAACTACTTTCTCAAGAATTTTGGATAAGAAAGGAAGATTGGATATAGGTCTATAATTGACCAAGTCATCTGGGTCAAGAGACGGTTTCTTAAGCAGAGGTTTAATTACAGCAACCTTAAAAGCTTTAGGTACATATCCCTGTAACAGAGATAGATTAATCACATCTAAAATGGAGGAGGAGATCAAAGGGAATACCTCCTTAAATAACCTGGTTGGAACTGGATCTAACATCCAAGTTGAAGGCTTAGATGAAGACAATAGTTTTGCTAATTCAGAAAGTTCAACTGGATCAAAGCAGTCTAAACCCGGTTCAGATTCCATGACTACCTCAGATGCTGCCCTTCCCTCCAGAGACAAACCAATCACAGATAGAGGGGTGCTTATTTTTAATAAGATCAATCTTATTTATAAAGAATCCCATAAAATCATTACTTCTTGTCATGATCGATTTTACGAATCTGATCTATATGCAGAGAAACCAGTCAGAGAGCACTGTAAAAGTGGATTCCTAAAACTTCTAAGAGCAGGTGGAATGGACGGTTCAACAGAGCTATGGCTCTGGGTGAGTTTGGCAACTGTATTAAAAAAGAAATCTAGGATTATTCTTATTCTCCTCTATTAATGAGGAGAAGTATGCTGCTCTTGCTTTACAAAGGGTCCTCTTATACAGCAGGAAACTATTTTTTCCAGACTAGGAAGGATTCCCTGTTTCTGTAGTTATTTTAGTTCCTGTTCCTGCAGTTCCTGTTCCTGCAGTTCCTGTTCCTGTAGTTCCTGTTCCTGCAGTTCCTTTTCCTGTAGTTCCTGTTCATGCAGTTCCTGTTCCTGTAGTTCCAGTTCCTGCTCCTGCAGTTCCTGTTTCTGTAGTTCTTTTAGTTCCTGTTCATGCAGTTCTTGTTCCTGCAGTTCCTGTTCCTGTAGTTCCTGCAGTTCCTGTTCCTTCAGTTCCTGTTCCTGCAGTTCCTGTTCCTGTATTTCCTGTTCCTGCAGTTCCTGTTCCTGCAGTTCCTGTTCCTGTAGTTCCTGTTCATGCAGTTCCTGTTCCTGCAGTTCCTGTTTCTGTAGTTCCTGTTCCTTCAGTTCCTGTTCCTGTAGTTCTAGTTCCTGCTCCTGCAGTTCCTGTTTCTGTAGTTCTTTTAGTTCCTGTTCATGCAGTTCCTGTTCCTGCAGTTCCTGTTCCTGTAGTTCCAGTTCCTGCAGTTCCTGTTCCTTCAGTTCCTGTTCCTGCAGTTCCTGTTCCTGTAGTTCCTGTTCCTTCAGTTCCTGTTCCTGTAGTTCCAGTTCCTGCAGTTCCTGTTCCTTCAGTTGCTGTTCCTTTAGTTCCTGTTCCTGTAGTTCCTTTAGTTCCTGTTCCTTCAGTTCCTGTTACTGCAGTTCCTGTTCCTGTAGTTCCAGTTCCTGCAGTTCCTGTTCCTTCAGTTCCTGTTCCTGCAGTTCCTGTTCCTGTAGTTCCTGTTCCTTCAGTTCCTGTTCCTGTAGTTCCAGTTCCTGCAGTTCCTGTTCCTTCAGTTGCTGTTCCTTTAGTTCCTGTTCCTGTAGTTCCTTTAGTTCCAGTTCCTGCAGTTCCTGTTCCTTCAGTTGCTGTTCCTTTAGTTCCTGTTCCTGTAGTTCCTTCAGTTCCTGTTCCTTCAGTTCCTGTTCCTTCAGTTCCTGTTCCTGTAGTTCCTTTAGTTCCAGTTCCTGCAGTTCCTGTTCCTTCAGTTGCTGTTCCTTTAGTTCCTGTTCCTGTAGTTCCTTCAGTTCCTGTTCCTTCAGTTCCTGTTCCTGTAGTTCCTTTAGTTCCTGTTATCTGCAGTTTCAGCTCAACCTTCAACAGACCTTCAACCTTCTGCTTTGGCTGCAGACTCCTGTACTGATGTGATGAAAGTCTCTGACTGTGACCTGCAGCTGAAGGTCAGGAACCTCCAGGTTTTCCAGCTTCTGATGAGGAAGCAGCGTCATAAAGAAGCGAGCTTCCTGTGGTATGGCGCCCTCTGAGGGACAGACGCATTGTAACCTGAGTTCTTATAAAGATTTAAATATATAGACCTTCCAAACATTCGGTGAATTGTGGAGCTAAAGGACACTGAAACTGAAGAAACGGTGACCTTTATCCTCCAAACTCTGCTCTGATGTCACTTCCTGTCTGGTGTTGCTCCTGTTGGTCTGGACCTGCTGATGGTTCTAAAGTCCTGATATCTTCTGTCTCCTCAGACCTCCAATAAAAGCTGTTCTCTCCTGGTTTCTTCACAGAACATCTGCATCTAGAAAATGAATGAACAGAACTTAGTGTCCCCTCTGTCTTCTTCCAGCTGTCCCTCTGTCCACCAGTCCCTCCGTCCCTGTGGTCGCCCCCACCGCTGCCCCCTGTGACTGTGAAGCTGAGAGGTTGACCTGCTCCATCTACCGCTCAGCTGTGGTCCTCAGCGTCCTGCTCAGTCTAACAGCAGGTCAGTGTGGTGCTGGACATGAAGACGTTCTGGTGTTCTGGAGGTGGACTGACTCTGCTGATGTTCTGCTGCAGCTTTGCTTTGTTCCTGTTGGAGGAGGAGAGTCCAGATGGAGAAAGCTCCACAGCAGCAGGAGGAGCATGAACTGCTGGAGCTACCTGGTCCTGGTGGATATTGACCATCTGGAAGAAGCTCCTGTCTCTTTATGACCTGAACTCTGACCTCTGATTAGGAAACCAGAACACGGTTCCTCCTGCTCCATCTGTCATGTTCACTCTGACGTCTGAACGTCCTGAAATAAAGATCTATCTCCATCTGAGCAGGCTGAGGTCTGAGGTCTGTCCCTGCTGAGATCTGCTCATCATCAGAGCGTCTCTGATATTTGTCCAGAAATGAGATGTTTCCACATTAAGCTGCTGAAAGGATCAGACCTAAAGGTTCCCTGAAGGACATGAGAGACGTTCTCAGTCTAGTTTATATCTCTATGTTCACAAACAGAGCAGCGACCAAAGCTAACTCATTGCATAGTATAGCATAAATAGTTAACAATCTAAAGTTACCTTAAACCTGCAGTCAGGTTTAAATGGAAAAACTGAAACTAAAGATGAATGTAGAAGCAGAATACATAGAATGAGAAACTAATGGTTTCAGACCAAAAGCGTTTTGGGCATCAGATCATCTGATTTACCTACCATAGGTCTATGGTGGACAGCAGCTCAGAGAGGCCCTGCGTCGCGTCCGTGCGTCGCGTCCGTGCGTCACGTCCGTGCGTCGCGTCCGTGCGTCGCGTCCGTGCGTCGCGTCCGTGCGTTGCAGCTTCCCAGCATTTAACGCTGGAGCTCAGAAATCGTAACTGTTGCAGTTTTACGCAGAGCGCCAACCAATCAGAACAGCTAATCCTGTCAGGATATGGAGCTGATGACTGGCTTGATGGTTCATTCCATTCACCTGTCTAACTCAGCCCAGTTTCTCATCTCTGTTCACCTGTGTCACCTGCTGCAGTCTCTATTTAACCAGCCTGCTCCCAGTCATCAGTGCCAGATTATTCCAGCATTAGGTTCTCTAGCGTACCTGATTGGGTTCTGATTGCCTGACCTTTTCTGCCTTTGGACGTCTGACCCTGGCTGGTCCTGTTCTGATCTGTTTGCCTGACCTGTCTCCAGACTTCTGCTGGATTCTACCTGTGGACTGAACCTGGATCTGCTTCCTGACTTGGACCTGGGTTCTATTTCGGTACCCCTCTGATCTGCTGGGAACCTCATCCAGAGCGCATTCACCGCCATTACGCTTGTCTGCTGCAAGAGCTGGAAATGCTATGGTTGCTCTGTTACAGAATAAAAAAATAAAAATAACTTTACCTGAAAACAGGGAAAACTACTGATGGAGGAAAGAGGAGCAAATAATACCAGTTCACCATCACCCAGCAGGACGCCTTCTGCTGGGTGATGGTGTCCACCTTCACCTGCTTCTGTGTTAGTCTGACATCAGACACTAAGGGATGACATATCAAAGATGGCCGACTCATCCCGGAATGCCCAGCGTTGGTGCAGAGCAGTGAAGGAGGCCTGAACTTTGCTCTTCCTGTTTCCTCTGAAGGTGAACGTTTCTGCTTCTTATGGGAATCAGGACCCAGAACGGATCTAGGTGGGAATTTCCTGAGGGTGTGAGAATCCGGTCAGGAACCTTCTGCAGGTTAATCATTTATCCGTCATTTAAAGGTGCAGCAGCAGACCTTTGACCTGAGAAATATAGATCTATATCTATAGATTGAAAACATTCAGTGATTTCAGTCTGGAGACTCAGAGGACTAATGAAGGAGTCCAGGATTTTCTCTCCTTCTTCACGGATGTTTTCCAGGATTAGACATCTGTGAGGTAAACGCTTTAACTGGATGGTGAGTAAAGGATCATCGTTAAGCTGTTTGCTTCAGAGGAAACGTTGAGTTTAATTCCTACAGTAGAGACACGGCTTCTCTGAAACAGATTTCAGTTCATTTGTAGAAGCATGAAGTGAACTTTGAAATGATCCCAGAAAGATCAGGTGTGTTAGTTG
The DNA here is from genome assembly GCA_030533445.1 of Cyprinodon diabolis. Classification (NCBI taxonomy): domain Eukaryota; kingdom Metazoa; phylum Chordata; class Actinopteri; order Cyprinodontiformes; family Cyprinodontidae; genus Cyprinodon; species Cyprinodon diabolis. The sequence goes on from CM060085.1 coordinate 22,900,077, forward strand.
GAATTAAAGACGGCCATAGCTGATCTGAAGCAGGAATCCTGGGATTATTGACGCCTTTTGGTAAGACAGAAACCTGAGAAAATGCCCATCATGGCTTAATTAGATTTTTGCCCCATCTAATCTCAGGTTTTAGTTAAAATAAGGCAATTTGGATAAATGATTAAACCAGTGTTTGGATCTATAAAGTGACCTGAGATGACATGATGTGAATTGGAGCTATAGAAATACACTGAATAGAGTTTCATTGAAAGATGTTCTGCTCACGGCTGCAGGTTTGGTCTGCCTGCTGACTCCCTGCCTAAGCCGCTCTTTAAACCTCCTCAGTCTGTTTAGTTGTTTCCTATAAATCAAAGTAAAATGAAATCTACCTTTTTGGAGGCAAAGCGCCGCAGATCCTCCATCTGAGAATTATGGAGGTGAGAACGTCACAGTCTGGTCAGTGAAGATGTGTAGATCCACCACCTGGTGTTTGCTCTATGGCTCCACCTGCTGGACTGATAGAGGCGATGCAGCTGCTTCCTCTGGATTCACCTGATGCTGTGAAGCAGTGAGAGGAGCAGCTGATGGAAACAGACACTCAGAGCTGATGTTTCCTCTGCAGATGAAGGTTTCTATTAGCTGAATTCAGCCGCATGGATCATCAGCAGGACTCGCCTCAGTCTGACGGACCAGGCTGTCCCTTCCTCAGGTGTCTCTGCAGGCGCTGCTGGTTAGTTTCCCCAGGCTGTCCCTTCCTCAGGTGTCTCTGCAGGCGCTGCTGGTTAGTTTCCCCAGGCTGTCCCTTCCTCAGGTGTCTCTGCAGGCGCTGCTGGTTAGTTTCCCCAGGCTGTCCCTTCCTCAGGTGTCTCTGCAGGCGCTGCTGGTTAGTTTCCCCAGGCTGTCCCTTCCTCAGATGTCTCTGCAGGCGCTGCTGGTTAGTTTCCCCAGGCTGTCCCTTCCTCAGGTGTCTCTGCAGGCGCTGCTGGTTAGTTTCCCCAGGCTGTCCCTTCCTCAGGTGTCTCTGCAGGCGCTGCTGGTTAGTTTCCCCAGGCTGTCCCTTCCTCAGGTGTCTCTGCAGGCGCTGCTGGTTAGTTTCCCCAGGCTGTCCCTTCCTCAGATGTCTCTGCAGGCGCTGCTGGTTAGTTTCCTTTATTACCTGCATGGTGACGTTCGTTGTGAAAATGTTTGGTTGAATCCATTGAGGAAAACGTCTCCATCCTCTGCTGATGGTCTGGATCACCAACAGCAACTCAGAATCTCAACAATGAAGTTGTTCTTCCAGCAGGAAGCAGAAAACGTCCAGAACCAAACCCAGACCTGATGGATCCAAACAAAGTGCTTCTGCTAAACAGAGGTTAGCTGCAGCTTAAACTTCCTCAGCACCATGAGCCTCATTCATTGGTTCCTTTAAGGTCACATGACCCTGACCTCTGCACCCAAAGGGAGACCTCTGCTGGACAAACTCCGCAGAACGCAGAAGAAACATCTCCGGTTCTACAGGAAACTCAGAGAGATGCAGCTGCTGGAGCAGCTTCATCAGCACCAGTGGATCCAGAACCTTCAGCAGGTCTGTGAGTTCTAGGTCTATATCTCTCCTTTTAGGAACAAATGCATGTTTCCTGAAGGGAAGATATTTAGCACTGGAAAAAACGATCTAGAAAGAAGTAAGATTTCTTAAATCAATTGTTTTGACCCTTAATTTGAGCAGGTAAATGAGATGATCTGCCAATCCAATGAGTTTTTTTGCTCTAAAAATAAGATAATTAGATAAAATGCCCTTTAAATAAGACAAAGAGGTTTTGTTTTCTTATTTTAAGTGTAAATTTTCTGTTTCCATTGGCAAAATGTCTCTTTTATCCCTCAATCCAAGAAATGCACTTATTTTAACAAAAAAGGACTTCTCTAGATTTCATGCTCTCTGCTTTTTATCTGCTTCACCATAAAAACAACCAATCAGATCATTAGAGGAGCTGCTCAGTGGTTCCATGGTTTCAATGCCAGGACAGACTGAGTGCAAAGAAAGGATCTACATTAAAGAATCCTTGTTATTGCAGAAAGGGAACTAAAAAGGATCCGGGAGCGTTTTGTGAAGAGGGTGTCCAAAGAGATCATCAAGCAGCTCCTCGATCGTCTGGAATCTGATAACATCTTCAACTCCCTGGAGAAGGCGGCCATCCTGGAGGAGAACCTGACCACGGCGGATAAAGCCCGCCACCTGATTGACTCTGTGATGAAAAACGGTTCAACAGCCTGCAAGACGATGCTGGAACATTTCATCAACATAGACCCAACACTTTCCTCTCATCTAGGGTTGGCCAGGCCGCCATCTAAACACGGTGAGGTCAGACACTCTGACTCCTCTGCTCTAATCACCTGCTGGTTCATTTACAGCTGCTTCACTTCCTGGAAAAAAATCAATGAAAACTGAGCAGAAGGAAGTGAAACATTCTGAGATCAGCAGATCTGGACTCGGTAAAAAGCTCTTCCTCTGCAGGAAACTCCTTAATTAGCCATAGATGGGTTTTATAAACATCTAAATGAGCAGCGAATGTTTGATTAATGCTTTCAGGACACGACAACGAGGCGTTTGAGACGGACATCTCTATAGCTGAGGAGACGGACATCTCTATAGCTGAGGAGACGGACATCTCTATAGCTGAGGAGACGGACATCTCTATAGCTGAGGAGACGGACATCTCTATAGCTGAGGAGACGGACATCTCTATAGCTGAGGAGACGGACATCTCTATAGCTGAGGAGACGGACATCTCTATAGCTGAGGAGACGGACATCTCTATAGCTGAGGAGACGGACATCTTTATAGCTGAGGAGACGGACATCTCTATAGCTGAGGAGACGGACATCTCTATAGCTGAGGAGACGGACATCTCTATAGCTGAGGACATCAACCGCACCGTCGACCTGCAGAAGCATGAACCTCCCAAAGGTAACGATGATCCTGCTTAGACCAAAGATACCTTCATGCATTCACACGCTTCTGGTCCTTTTATCTGATGCCAGTCTGTGACTCGTTCCTGTTTAATAACCTTTGAACTCTGGGGTCTTGTTCCAGAGTCTCTGTCCACCCAGACCAGCGAAGGTAAGTCTGGTCCAGAGTTACGTGCAGTAAAATGCAGTAAAATGCCTCCCTGTGCAGCATTTAGCTGCTAAAACCAGCAGTTTTCTGTCTGCAGGAAGACGTTCCACTGGTAATTTCCCAGTCAGTGGAAGAACTAAGCAATAAATCCATCTATAGCCGATGGATCCTATAGTTTAGTCTGCAGACTAACATTAGTCTGCAGACTAACATTAGTCTGGCTATCTCACACTGACTGGAAGACATAGACTGAGTTAGACACTGACATTGGGTCTAACGTTAGAAAATAGAAAGTAGAGGAAATAGAAAGTAATTCACTGAGAAATATTAATGTAGGAATTCTTTACTCAGTGGACGATGATGTTGTTTTTATAGTCTTTGGTTTATTTCTCATTTGAAAAAGTCATGAGCTGAAAAATATTGTATGTTAGATTGACAAAAAACAGCAACTCAAAAATTTCACCCCTATATATATATATATATATATATATATATATATATATATACATACACTCACGGCCACTTTATTAGGTACCCCATGCTAGTAACGGGTTGGACCCCCTTTTGCCTTCAGAACTGCCTCAATTCTTGGTGGCATAGATTCAACAAGGTGCTGGAAGCATTCCTCAGGGAGTTTGGTCCATATTGACATGATGGCATCACACAGTTGCCGCAGATTTGTCGGCTGCACATCCATGATGCGAATCTCCCGTTCCACCACATCCCAAAGATGCTCTATTGGATTGAGATCTGGTGACTGTGGAGGCCATTTGAGTACAGTGAACTCATTGTCATGTTCAAGAAACCAGTCTGAGATGATTCCAGCTTTATGACATGGCGCATTATCCTGCTGAAAGTAGCCATCAGAAGTTGGGTACATTGTGGTCATAAAGGGATGGACATGGTCAGCAACAATACTCAGGTAGGCTGTGGCGTTGCAACGATGCTCAATTGGTACCAAGGGGCCCAAAGAGTGCCAAGAAAATATTCCCCACACCATGACACCACCACCACCAGCCTGAACCGTTGATACAAGGCAGGATGGATCCATGCTTTCATGTTGTAGACGCCAAATTCTGACCCTACCATCCGAATGTCGCAGCAGAAATCGAGACTCATCAGACCAGGCAACGTTTTTCCAATCTTCTATTGTCCAATTTCGATGAGCTTGTGCAAATTGTAGCCTCAGTTTCCTGTTCTTAGCTGAAAGGAGTGGCACCCGGTGTGGTCTTCTGCTGCTGTAGCCCATTTGCCTCAAAGTTCCACGTACTGTGCGTTCAGAGATGCTCTTCTGCCCACCTTGGTTGTAACGGGTGGTTATTTGAGTCACTGTTGCCCTTCTATCAGCTCCAACCAGTCTGGCCATTCTCCTCTGACCTCTGGCATCAACAAGGCATTTCCGCCCACAGAACTGCCGCTCACTGGATGCTTTTTCTTTTTCGGACCATTCTCTGTAAACCCTAGAGACGGTTGTGCGTGAAAATCCCAGTAGATCAGCAGTTTCTGAAATACTCAGACCAGCCCTTCTGGCACCAACAATCATGCTACGTTCAAAGTCACTCAAATCACCTTTCTTCCCCATACTGATGCTCGCTTTGAACTGCAGGAGATTGTCTTGACCATGTCTACATGCCTCAATGCAACGAGTTGCCGCCATGTGATGCCCTCAGCCAGTGTTGGCTGAGGGCATCACATGGCTGCTTAGAAATTAAGTGTTAACGAGCAGTTGGACAGGTGTACCTAATAAAGTGGCCGGTGAGTGTACATTGTGACCAGTCTAACTAGGGAGTACCAATATGGCGGCCGATGGCTTCACTTCAACCCCATACTACCAACGGGCGATCAACAATCCAGGGAATAAACAGAGATCAGTGTCATCAGCTGATATTTGTGTTCAGGATGGAAGCTTCCAGACGGAGTTCCTGGATGCCCATAACGCCTACAGGAAGCTGCACGGAGCGCCGCCTCTGGTTCTTAACAGGGATCTGTGTGCTGAGGCTCAGGAATGGGCTGAACACCTGCTGGCAATAAACCGTCTGGAACCAGGCTGCAGCCATGATGGAGAGAACTCGTTCCACATGCACAGCTCCAAGTCCTTTAGACCAGCAGGTCGGTTCATCCTTAGAGTCATTGACCTGGAAGGACTCTATCAGTCCTCTCTCTCTCTCTCTCTCTCTCTGTCTCTCTCCGTCTCTCTCTCTCTCTCTCTGTCTCTCTCTCTCTCTCTCTCTGTCTCTCTCTCTCTCTGTCTCTCTCTCTCTCTCTCTCTCTCTCTCTGTCTCTCTCTCTCTCTGTCTCTGTCTCTGTCTCTCTCTCTCTCCCTGTCTCTCTCTCTCTCTCTCTCTGTCTCTCTCTCTGTCTCTCTCTCTCTCTGACTCTCTCTCTCTGTCTCTCTCTCTCTCTCTCTGTCTCTCTCTCTGTCTCTCTCTCTCTCTCTCTCTCTCTGTCTCTCTCTCTCTCTGTCTCTCTCTCTCTCTGTCTCTCTCTCTCTCTCTGTCTCTCTCTGTCTCTCTCTCTCTCACTCTGTCTCTCTCTCTCTCTGTCTCTATATCTCTCTGTCTGTCTCTGTCTCTCTGTCTCTCTGTCTCTCTCTCTCTCTCTGTCTCTCTCTCTGTCTCTCTCTCTCTCTGTCTGTCTCTCTCTCTCTGTCTCTCTCTCTCTCTCTCTCTCTGTCTCTGTCTCTCTCTGTCTCTCTCTCTCTCTCTGTCTCTGTCTCTCTCTGTCTCTCTCTCTCTCTCTCTGTCTCTCTCTCTCTCTGTCTCTCTCTCTCTCTGTCTGTCTCTGTCTCTCTGTCTCTCTCTCTCTCTCTGTCTCTCTCTCTGTCTCTCTCTCTCTGTCTCTCTCTCTCTCTCTCTCTCTCTCTCTCTCTGTCTCTCTCTCTCTCTCTCTCTCTCTCTCTCTCTCTGAGTGCATGCTGGGAGTTTGGTGGTGGAGAGTGTGGCTGAGAGCTTGTGAGTAATCTCAAACTTTTATTTTTTTCTCTCTCTAACTGTTTACTGTGTGATTGTTTGTTAATTGTTTATTTTTGTATCACCCCAAGTTACTGTGTGTTTGGGTGCTTTGGGGGGCGGTAGGCCGTGTTTCTTGACAGGGATGGCGTCCTCGGTGGCGCCGTCCCTGTCTCTGAAGCATGGGGTGAGGATTGTGCCGCAGCCCAGCACTACGGTGGAGCAGGTGCTGCTGGCAGTAGGAGAACAGGTGGGACATGGAAACATCTCATATGCCTCACGCATGAATAAGGCAGTGGTTGTGTTTCTAAAAAATCTGGAACATGTAAGTCAGCTCATAGAAAGCGGACTGGTCTTGGATGATGAGTTTTTTCAGGTTTCCCCGTTGGCAGTGCCTTCGGTCCGGATCACCGTATCTGGTGTCCCCCCGTTTATTTCCAATGAGGCTCTGGAGACAGAGCTGAAGCGTTTTGGAAGATTTGCGAGCGGTTTCCGGGTGGTGAATCTGGGCTGTAAGGACGCAAACTGAAACATGTTCAATCTCTGCGGAGACAAGTGTTTATGTTAGATTCTAGATTCTCCAACCCAAACGCTGGACGTTTCGTTCCGTGTCAAACATGAGCAGGGATACTACATGGTGTACACCAGTTCTGGAAACATGAAGTGTTTTGAATGTGGAGATGTGGGCCACAAGCGAGTGGCATGTCCCCACAGACAGAGTGTGGTGGGGGCCCGCGAAGTGCGCTGCGGCGGGTCCCGTGGCGGGCGCTGCGGCGGGTCCCGCGGCGAGCGCTGCGGGAGAGGATAGGGGAGCAGTTGACAGCGGGCGCTGCCCGAGGCTGCTCCTCGTAATAATACTGAGGGAGACTGCTCCGTGGTAGGAACTGACAGTGGCTCAGTGGTAGGAACTGACAGTGGCTCAGTGGTAGGAACTGACAGTGGCTCAGTGGTAGGAACTGACAGTGGCTCCGTGGTAGGAACTGACAGTGGCTCAGTGGTAGGAACTGACAGTGGCTCAGTGGTAGGAACTGACAGTGGCTCCGTGGTAGGAACTGACAGTGGCTCAGTGGTAGGAACTGACAGTGGCTCAGTGGTAGGAACTGACAGTGGCTCCGTGGTAGGAACTGACAGTGGCTCAGTGGTAGGAACTGACAGTGGCTCAGTGGTAGGAACTGACAGTGGCTCAGTGGTAGGAACTGACAGTGGCTCAGTGGTAGGAACTGACAGTGGCTCCGTGGTAGGAACTGACAGTGGCTCAGTGGTAGGAACTGACAGTGGCTCAGTGGTAGGAACTGACAGTGGCTCCGTGGTAGGAACTGACAGTGGCTCCGTGGTAGGAACTGACAGTGGCTCCGTGGTAGGAACTGACAGTGGCTCAGTGGTAGGAACTGACAGTGGCTCAGTGGTAGGAACTGACAGTGGCTCCGTGGTAGGAACTGACAGTGGCTCCGTGGTAGGAACTGACAGTGGCTCAGTGGTAGGAACTGACAGTGGCTCAGTGGTAGGAACTGACAGTGGCTCCGTGGTAGGAACTGACAGTGGCTCCGTGGTAGGAACTGACAGTGGCTCCGTGGTAGGAACTGACAGTGGCTCAGTGGTTGGGACTGAGGGTGATGGTTCCCTCCAGTTGACAGACAGTGCTGTAGGTGAGGAAGAGGCTGTGGACAGGACAGGGCAGAGAGCGGATGACCTGGGGAGGTCAGAAAAGGATGCAGAGTGCAGTCCTGTGCAGGATGCAGAGCTTCTGCAGGTGAACCCTGATAGTGAGGCAGATGATCAGATGGAATCCACTCATGGCCATAATGATTCTGATTCTGATAGTTTCTCTATCGCAGACAGCTACTTTCAGAGTGTTGATTTGTATTCTCTGGAGGAAATCAATGGTTTTCTAGATGACACCTTTGGAAAAAAAGTTAATGTAAAAGATTATTTTCCTGATGTGGATAAATTTGTTGAATCGGTCACTACTTTGCAGAGAGTTGTTGGTTATGATTTACTGGACAGCAAGAAACGTTTTCATCTTAAGAAGCACGTCACAGGTCTAAGGAAAACTCCTAAAACAACAAAGGGTAAAATGTCAAAGAAAATGAAACTTTAACAAACAGTAACATGATTGTACAACACTGGGTGTTTCAATTCTGTTGGTTTTCCCTACTGGTCTGTCTCTATTCTCCTTACATGCAGGGTCTAAGAGTGGCCTCTTTAAACATAAATGGGGGTAGAGATGGAAAAAAAAGGGCTATATTAACAGATGTTATCACACAGAAAAGACTGGATGTAATTTTCCTACAAGAAACACACACTGATAGCACGAATGAAATAGATTGGGGCTTATGGTGGGGAGGGCAGCATGTCCTTAGCCATGGGACAAATCTAAGTGCTGGAGTTGCCATTCTGTTTTCTTCCAAGTTAAATGTAACTGTTATTTCCAGCACAGAGGTGGTGAAGGGCAGAATGCTTATGGTGAGAGCTGAAGTAGAGGGTTTCAGCTTCATTTTCATTAATTTATATGCACCAAACCAAGGCTCTGAGCGGGAAAAAACTTTTAAAATACTGAAGGAAGAACTAAATAATATTGGTACAGGAGAGTTTATTGTATTGGGTGGTGACTGGAACTGCTGCACTGATTTTACATTAGATAGGACCGGAGAGGAGCCACATGTTCAGTCCTCCTTATTTCTGTCTCAAGTATTAACAAAAACCGATTTGGTTGATGTGTGGAGGATGAAACACCCTTCTGATAGGCAGTACACTTGGGTCAAAATATCATATGGGAGAGTAAGTGCAGCTAGACTGGACAGGTTTTATCTACCTGCTTCTTTTACTACTAGAGTTCTTAGCTGTCAAATATTCCCAGTAGTTTTTACTGACCACCATCTAGTCTTAATGGAGCTGTTTCTCTCTCCCACTGGAAAACAAACATCTTTTTGGCGTTTTAATATTAAATTATTAAAGGATCTTACTTTTTGTGAAAATTTTAAATTGTTTTGGGCCTACTGGAGATCCCAGAAAGTTGATTTTCTTTCCCTGGCTCAGTGGTGGGAGGTAGGAAAAGCTCAGGTTAAAGTTTTTTGTCAGGAATATACAGTTGGTGTCATTACAAAAACCAAGAGAGCTGTGCAGGAGTTAGAGGACCAGATAAGGAACTTGGAAAATGCCCTTAAAGAGAATCAGCAAAATGATCTTTTACGATCAAAAAAGGGGGAGCTCAACTCTTTCCTGCAGGAGAGAGCAAAAGGAGCTTTAGTCCGAGCACACTTCACCAGACTACAGGACATTGATGCACCAACCACCTTCTTTTTTAACCTGGAGAAGTCAACTACTTCAAAACAACAGATGGTGTGTCTCCGTCTCCCGGATGGGAAGGTGACCACAGACCCAACGGAGATGAGGAGGCATGCCGTGGACTTTTACACGGACTTGTTCAGGGCGGACGGCTGTGATGTGGATGCTGCTGCGGAGCTTCTTCAAGGACTTCCTCAGTTGGATCCAGGAGATCGGGAGGCTCTGGGTTTGGAAATAACTCTGGATGAACTGACTGCTGCTGTGTCTCAGATGACATCTGGAAAGGCTCCGGGAATAGATGGTCTGCCTTCAGACTTTTTTAAACATTTCTGGACCATCATGGGACAGGACCTTTTGGATGTTTTTAAAGAGTGTCTTATGAAAAAGGCACTTCCAGCTTCTTGTAGGCGTGCAGTTCTTTCTTTGCTCCCTAAGAAGGGAGATTTAGCCCTTTTAAAGA